>PPKZ03000014.1:0-402820 GCA_003707675.3 Ambrosiozyma philentoma
ATACAAAGCAACTTATACTTATACAGCCACCAATTACGTAGGTTACCTTACCTTACGAGATACAAAGGAGAGATATCCAATAGTTGCACCTTCGTCTACAACAAGACCCTCTGTTGTATTTAAACCACGAAGGGGATATCTACAATTGGTAAAGGTCAACATATTCATTGAATTTGTTACCTGATACTCCGATATCCTACGATGTAGATCTCTAATATTGTTAGGTTCAAATATCTGGCCACCCTTTTCTCTCAAAAAACATGTAAGAAGTTAGCCAATTGATAATCTTCTTGATGTCGTTATTCCTTTTCTAATTAACTCTGGTAATTAAACGTCCAAGTTACCTATATTATTATATGTGTAAAATAACTTAATTCTTCTTGGATTCCACTCCAGAATACACAAACTATAAAATCATAACAATGTGCAGAGCACCAAATTTATATGTAAAAAGCAAAACTAATAGGTAACAAATAGTAAACAAGTTTAACCATTATAGGAAACAAAAACAATAAACAAGTTTAGCCATTTTAGGAAAACTCCAGGTTATGACTTCGTCTGGTTTCCAACCTTTTCTCTTACAAAACACAACAAAACACAACAAAGCGCAAGTGGTTTAGTGGTAAAATCCAACGTTGCCATCGTTGGGCCCCCGGTTCGATTCCGGGCTTGCGCATTTTTTTCTGAAAACAGAAGTAAACCATAATTTTATTTAGTTTATCAATAATTAATCACAGAGAAAAATTATTGAGTGATGAAGACAGGAAAGAAAATAGCTTGGTTGGCATTCATAGACTATTGAGTGCAGGGCTCAAAAAACAGGAATTGACCGCTATCAAACTCGAAATAAGGGTTATTATTGTTGAAGTAGTAGCATCCTAGAACCCATAACGAATAAAGCCAGAAAGCTCTATGGATATATAATCTACAGTATGAAAGTAAAATAATAGAATGGCAAAAACCAATAAAAGTGTGAAACAGGAAAAAAAACTCATGGTATATCAATCTTAAATGTAAGATAATTTGGATACCTATTTTATCTACTTCCTCTCATCACAACTCAGTTAAAAAGAATGTTGAGTTTTTGGCTTAGGCTGATGACAGTATAACATTTGGTAATCCTCGTGAAGTGGAGTCAAGAGGAATTTGGAGAACACTTTAAGGTTAGATTAGTTGGTAAAGGATTTACTCAAGAAGATCAGGAAGACGGAGTTAAATTCTTTCACTGAACTTTCTTTATCTGAGGAAGTAATTTTATATAAGAAACATTATAATTTAAAAGAAAATAAATACTTGGATATGAAGAGTGAAGACTGTATTGCGTATAAAGTGAAGTATATAAAGTATGAGTGTGAAGAGTGCCTTATAGGAACAAATTAAAAGTGGGAAAGCACAGATCATTATTATATACTAAACAAAAATTGTGTAGAACCCAAAATGGACAGGAAAAGCAAGCCTCAAAGATGAATAGTTTCATTTTGATATTTAGCAGTATGGAGATGTTAATTTCATCATCACATGATTAAGGGTGGGAAATTGATAGCAATGGTATCTTTTAGAGTAAGTTCTTGAATTTTCATATATAGTGTTGAAGGTGAGCTAGTTTATGTTCCATATCCAAGGGGTGGTTAATAATAAAAGCAAATATTAAAATAATCGATAGTTTAAAAATAAGAGGGAATCAAGCAGGTATTCTAGCATATGGGCTGATACAGAATGTTTAACAAAATTAATGAAACAATATTAATTAGTGCTTAAACTTAAAAACATTTTTGAGATGAGAAGACTAATTGTTTTTACTACACTAGGTTCTATCAGCAAAGAGCGTGAAAGTTTTCCCAAAGGCCTAGCTAGAAAACTGTTCTAGGAGTCGACAGATAGTTTGTTAACTATTTAGAGTGCCCAATACAATAATATCATATTTAAATTGCAGATAAAATGAAGTTGCCAAACAATGACTGTTTGGAATGGGAGGAGGAGAAATTAAAAGAATTATGATCTTAATCCCGTGGGAAACTAGTTTTGGGATGTAGTAAAAGAAAGCAATATCGGAAAATTTTACACTAAGTGGCACCAATCTGAATGAAACAATATTGTAAATAAGTTTATTCAAATGATGGAAGAGCATGAGCCTGACTCATCTTTGAATTAAAGGTTCCGCATATTACTTGATGCATGATTGAAAAGAAGAATTCATGAGAATATCTATTCATGAAAATCGCTTTTTGATAACTTGCGAAGTATGCAGATAAGGATGCAGATGGCGAACAGTACGAAACTATTTTCAGTTGATTTGAATGACGTCCTAAGATGAGAAAGTGGAAATTACCACTTCTTCTATATTACCTACATAAAGTCATCCTTTTAATCTGAGTTACCATTTTTTTTTCTGATACTTTTTATGTCATTTTGTCATTTATTATAATCACTTTATTAATTATATATATCCCCTCTCTTTTCAGCTGTTGGCAAATAGAAGTCATGTTTAAAATTCGATTGGAGACTTAGAGTAAAAGTAAATCGAGACACACTCATCCATATACTCTCCTTCCACCTTAACTGTATTAGACATATCTGCCTTTAATAATGATGGTAAGTGGTGGCAATGTACCTTTCTTAACAGCCTAATAAACATCATTCTTCTGACTAAATCAAGTTCTTCATTGTTTTTGTCAAAGATCATATTCATCATAAGCAGGGTAATCAGCAATTTCTTATTGAATACTTCTCTCAGTTGAAGCTTCATAATGTTTTCTGATTTTGTTAGCAACCATCATATCACTCACTAATATCAGCAGAACAATGTTTTTTTTAACAAAATGCGTGATCACTAAGATACGACTATCACAATTGGAGCATATGCAGAGGATTAAGCAGTTGTAATAAAAGAATAGGAGAAATCATTAAAAAAGGTAGTGTGAAGAAGAAAAAGTATTTCAACAACCAGGTACTATGTATGAAAATATACTATGTACCATGCCGATAGAACCATCAGGTCAGATAATTTGTGCACTACTTACAACCAATTGATTGAATAAAATGATACGGAATTGGGTGAGACGTAACAACAAATATAGGAGCATGTTTCAGCGTAATCAAGCTTAAAAGAAAATGAACGTATAGGAAGAAGGAGTTGATCAAATGCTCTTCATATAAAACAAAACTGTATTTATCTTTGTGTTGAAGTTGAACTATTCTATGTTCAATATCCAAGGGGTAGTTAATCATAAGACTGAATATTAAATAATCGACAGTTTAAAAATAATGTATATAGTATAAATTTAAAAAGAGGCAAGTATTTTTACTATTTGGCTACTCCTGAAATAACAAATTTTGAAAGTTTTCTAATATATATTACTCTGCCTGAATTATTTTCACTTTCATTTAGGGTTAGGTTCTTTAAAAGTTGGGCGTGTCTCTCTTCATTTGGTTGCACACCTTTTTTATATTTATTAGCGATTAAATTTTGTATTGCAATTTTAGTAACTGATAAGCATCTATACTATGAAGTTTTCCATCTGAATCAACCAATAAAAAAAAAACCTATCTGACTTCGTATCACCCAGCTCCCCCGAACCTCACCAAAAATAAGTCTTTCTAACTTCGTTGAGGAAGGAGTAGTTTCCTTACTAGAGTTTCATTGTTCCTGAAAGCTGTCTAATCGTAATTAATTACTTCAACACCAACACACTGAACCACGGCCGGCGAGGTGGGGTTGAAGAATGTATAACTTGCAAATAGATGAATACTTTCACTTTGATGTTTCCCGGTTTCGGTTATAATGATCAAAAACTAAGGGAAAAATATATTATGAGTTTTCAATTAGCTGTTACTACATTTTTATAGAATGGTAGTATAACCTTCAGAATCATACCTAAGTTGTGAAATATGATGCTAACCTGAAACAAGTATCCTCAGGATTGTCTTCCCATGAGATTCATCAGTAATTGACGGATTGTTCTTCAATAAGCAAGAGCAGTTATAATCATGAGATATCCTCAAGTTTTACTATTTCTTTCCTTTTTAAATTCTGCATGTGCTTACTTGTATGGATACAAACCCGGTAATGACTTTGCTGCTTTATCTCCAAATGAAACACCAACTTTTTGCTCCGTTGCCACGAAGAATGTAAATCTCATCATGGCTTGGGGTTCAATCAAGATTAAAGTCATGCCAGAAGCCAAAGTTTATTTAAGTATACATTGTTTGGTATTTCATGGAGTGCTCTATGCTTTTATATTAGAACCATTTTTAGGATCATAGAAACAGTTTACGGTATTCACAGTGAATTAGGTACAAATGAAAAATATTTCTTACCTATGGATGCCATGATGATTCTTTTAGCTACTTTATTATAGGTACGATGTTATTCCAGTTAAAAAGATGTTCTGGTTTCAGCAAAATCAGGAAGACACCACTTCTGCGAGCTCGAACATGAGTTAATGGTGATTAGAACGAACTTCAGCAACCCCCAGTTTTGCCTCCAGAGAACCAAGAGATGCACTTAAGTTTGACCTTCTGTTATCATCAGACAACCTGTTTTGGACTTTTAATTTCCTTTTCCCTTCTTACTATTTACTAATTTTTATAACCTATTCTAGTCACTTTCATATTCTCGTTATCGCCTATTTATAATTTTTAATTATCTTAATCCTTTTCTCTTCAGCAACTCTATCAAGCAAACCATCCAAAAATGATAGATCCGCTATATGTATCAACGATTAGTAACCAGCTATTTTTTACCTTTATTGCATTTATACCGACCCTACTGGTTTACAAACTTTCAAATCTGAATCTGATACTACTGGTGACGCCTACAAAAGAGTCAAAGAGATACTACACCGGGATACACCAAACTCTGAGGTCAGTTGGGACTGTGAAACTTATTTAAGTACTCATTTTACTTTTGGTTGTGCAACACAGACACCTGAAGTTAGGATGATATGTTTATAATGACCAAGTAAGCTAACTACGCTAAGCATACTATACTTCTTGTTATTTTAGGAGTAACCAGATAACTTGTGAAATAAGGTCCAACTGAAATATCGTCGTGTCCAAATTCAGAAGAGATTGGAACTTTGCCATTTCCTAGAAATTACCAACATGGCTTTTGAATGGTCAAGTGACAGTTGAGATCGATTTATTTTCTTTTTCAAATAGTTGTAGGAGCCTTACTTATGTATTTTTTGATGTGAAAGGTGTATATTTGATGTGTGAGTGTAATTGCTTTACGACTATTCCGAACTTAGCTAGGACAAGAATGGATATAATATAACAGAAATGTGACTTTGACTAATGTCTATGTTTCTATAAAGTATCAAGGAATTGACTTTCAAACCATTAAAGAAATTAAAGTACTACCAATTTCACCGGCTATCTCTTGCAACCATTGTAGGGAATCTTTTCATTTTCATTGCTTCTCCCGTAGGTGTAGGAGGTTCAATATATCACAGCAACATCTTTTTGGAATTATTCTTTGTTGCTTTAGTTGTTGAAGATTCAAGTAGTCATCCAAGTACTGCGTTACAGAGACTTCTTCTTAGAACGTTTGAAGTTGATCCTTTTCAGTAAACCTTTGAAAAGTTAATCTAACTATGGGAAGCATTTTAGTTCAACTTGGAAGTGGTTTGATTAGCGGGAATTTATCTTCTCATCGTTATACTTTTTCTTGAAACATCATATTGAATTAAAGTAAGAGTGAGATCACCATTATTCCAAAGGCAAAAGAGATATTATTGGCAATAGAAAATATTGCAAAGCTCTTCGATTTGAAGATTTCTAGAATGCAAGATCCTTACTAGTGAGAATGTTTTCCAGTGGACTAATCGACATGGATCTATGCGTTATTCCATTCAGTTTATTGTTTAGTTCTAGCTCCAGTGATTCCGTTACTTTTTCGTTTCAAAATTTAGATAGATAAATTGATTATTTAATAAATCATACAGGAAACTTTAAAAATGAAACTACATACAATCTAAAGGCTTGGATAACATGGAAGATAAATTTGATAAAATGTAATGAAAAATAACTCAGTCGAAAAGGGATTAGCAAATGGAAAAGCAAATGAAATAATAAATAAGCTTACAAAATTCAAACTAATCGTGCTCTACTTATAGAGTTAAATAAAAGGTTTAAGTATTTATTCTTACCAAAATTAATTCCAATTGTATGAATAGATCAATATGCCTCCCCCACTCAAGGAAGTTTGTCTTTAAACTATCAATTATTTTAATATTCACTTTTTGATTAACTACCCCTTGGATGTTGAACATAGAATAGTTCAACTTCAGCAAATTCACCTTGATCAAATTTCATCTGCCTGGTCTATTTTGTTAGATAGCTTTTTCCTGTTAAACCTAATTTTGACCAATATCTTCATTGTTGTATACCCCTTCAGTGTCGATTAGAATAGCACTACCTATGTGCTATCTATATGTAATGATCTTTTGGTCTAACGGCTATGACATTGATTCTTCATATCAATATTATCGGTTGGACTCCGGTAAAGATTAATAATTTAATACATTTAAATTAATTAATATAAATAATGATATGGTAGGATTATTATAAAGTTTAAGACAGATAATTATTATAGCAGGAGTAGAATCAGCTATGGAATTATCAATATTAGTAAGTCTTAGTAAATTACGTGGATCTGATGAAATATTAATAAGTTAAATATAACAGTATTTTCAACAATATTAGGTTCATTAATAAATGTTTTATTAGGAAGATATATAGGAATAAAATGATCAAGAATAATAGTACGCTTATCAATAATTGTATCATTAATATCAACATATATATTGTATTCTAATGTAATGATAGAAGAACGTAAGTGTAGAAATATATTAATGAGTTGAATAAGCGTAGAATATTTAACTCTATTGATTGAGGTTTTTTAATTGATAAAATATCAGTATCTGTTTTAATACCTGCTGTTACAATATCAAGTTTAGTTCATTTATATGCTGTAATGTATATGGGTCATGAACCTCACCAACAAAGATTCTTTAGTTATTTATCATTTTTTACGTTTGGAATGATTGTATTATTCTTAGGATGAGAATTAATAGGAGTAACATCATTTATTAATATCTTTCTGATTTACTTGTATTAATGCTCGTAAATCAGGATTAAGTTCATTATTAGTAAATAGATTTGGAGATACCTTTTTAGTAATAAGTTTAGGTTTATTAGTTTATGTTTTAGGTAGTTTAAATTTTGATACTATATTTAGTTTAAATGTATATATTTCAACTGATATGTTAACTATTATATTAATTTGTATGTTAAAATATTAAACCAATTCCATCACAAAATCTATGGAATTGTAATCTTTCTTCCAATCCAGAAGATGGTTTTTATCATCTAAGAAATCTCATCTGTCCAATTACTTGTTCTTGTTTTTCCTGAGATTTTTGACCACTTTGGCAAGAATATCTTCTGGAGCTAAACTTTTATAGGTGGCCAAATTGATAATGATATTGTCGGAACTATAATACTCATAGTAAATAAGATAATTAATCCTACCTTCAGCGATGTGGCACACGAGGTATAAGGAAGACTCTCATTGGTTAATCCACGAATAGGAATGTATAGACTTCATATAAATATGAGGAATAGTCCTTATTTCTAGAAATGATTTATATACTGATATAGAAAAAAAGGAACAACCAAGTCTTATCATAAATTAACCCCGGTTAGTATTTAAACCACGAAGGGGGCATCTACAATTGGTAAAGGTCAACATATCCATTGGATTTGTTACCCGATACTCCGATAGGTATTTCCAATTTTGTTAGCAGAAATATTTTTGTGAAAATTAGCAACCAAAGTAGTATGTACACTGAGCTTAACTTCAAACAAGTTGGAGGGTTGGCCGAGTGGTCTAAGGCGGTAGACTTAAGATCTACTGGACGCATGTCCGCGCGAGTTCGAACCTCGCATCCTTCATTTCTTTTTATTTTTGGCCTGAAATATATTTTGAAGTGTAAGCAAGCTGTATATTTTTAGTGAGAAATGGCCAGTATATTTATACACATAAATATAAATACACATCCCAAGTAAAAAAGTGCAGGGTCATATAGAATTATATAGATTGTAACACTGCTTTTATTATGCAGCGCCGCTCGCTCAATTTTGATCTAATTATCATCGCTAATAGAAGTTATTTATTTTGTGCAGCAGTCCTAGTTATTATCCAAATATATATGGTAATTCTCCAACAAGCAGCACAATTTCTATAGCCAGTAATATCACTTTGCTATCTGTATTGAATAATTTTACAAGTTTTGATTGTCCATTACCAAAATACCCGGCACTGATTGACTCTTTAATACATTAGGTTAATGCACACCTCCATCTCCAAAGCCATTTTCAACACCTTTAATCTCTAAAATAGTACATTACAAAATAACAATGGAAAGACGAAATAGTATCAAAAGAAGGAATACAGGCATTTTTTCTTCTTATCAAGGTAAAATGCCGACCTTCTTCCTCAATACGAATGCTGGTATGGCAAATATCAACTCTAGAAGAGGAAATATTCCATTAACATTTATTCCCCCTAGCACAAAGTCACCTCTATTTGTTTATAATAATGATTTTGATAAAAGATCATTTTTAAGTCTCTGCTCACCTTCTCATGTTGATGATGAAGAACAAAGCGCAATTTCTGAGGTTGCATCTGTTTCCACTTCAAGGTCTTTACCGTCCAGTTTGCATGTCACAAATGATGACTTAGAATCAATAAGAACCTGGCTTGATGAAGAAAGAGAAAGAATATCGTTAGTGAGTGGTGACCAGGAATCAATTTCGTATGCTTCTATTAACAGCCATAGTATACTGGAGGAAGCAGATCGGTTGTTTAAGAATAACAGTTATTCATCATCAACAAAAAACGACGCAGAACTTCAAGAAGAAGATTTTGCAAAAGAGGTAACTACGACTTCACATGAATTCAATAAATTAGCGAGGTATTCTATACCGTTAATATTAACATTTTTCTTAGAGCAAGTCTTTTCACTCGTCTGCGTTGTGTTTGTCGGTCATTTGGGAAAGGAAGAATTGGCTGCCGTTTCTATGGCTTCAATGACTTCAACTATTGTTTTAGCTATCTTTGAAGGAATATCCACCGCTTTGGATACTCTTTGTCCTCAGGCCTATGGTGCAGGCCAGTACTCTCAGGTCGGCATCCATTTTCAACGGTGCTCACTATTTTCATTAACGTTGTTTATTCCAGCTGCTTTTTTTTGGTTTTATAGCGGCTCAATTTTAAAGCATGTCATAAATGATACAAGAGTCGTAAATTTAACACAGCGTTTTTTAAGGATATTGATTTTGGGTGGCCCTCCTTATATTCTTTTCGAAAATGGAAAGCGCTTTTTGCAAGCTCAAGGAATTTTTGAAGCAGGAACTATCATTTTATTAATAACTGCTCCCATAAATGTTTTTCTTAACTGGTTACTAGTTTATTCTGAGTCATTGGGACTAGGTTATATTGGGGCGCCCATAGCATCTGTGATTAATTTTTGGCTCATGCTCATTTTAATGGTACTCTATGTTATCTTTATAGATGGGAGCGAATGTTGGGATGGATTTTCCAAGGAAGCATTAACACACTGGCATGATCTTTCTTTATTAGCAATTCCTGGTATTATAATGCTTTTAGCTGAATCTTTAGCATATGAAGTCTTGACTTTGTTGGCGTCTTATTTTGGTACTAGTGCATTAGCTACGCAATCGGCGTTATCTTCTGTCGTGTCATTATTATATATGATCCCATTTGCAGTTTCTGTTGCATCATCCACTAGAATAGCAAATTTTATTGGTTCTGCCAACATTCATTCCTCAAAGGTTGCTACAAATGTAGGTCTTTTTTCTTCCTTGATTGTTGCAATAGGTAATGCCTCTGTTTTACTTTTTGGTTCCAGAATAATAGCTAAATTATTTACTGACGATGACGAGGTTATTTCCATGATAGTTGGATTATGCCCTCTTATTGCAGTTTTCACTTTGATTGATGCTCTCGCTTGCGTTGCTAGTGGTATACTTAGAGCACTAGCTTTACAAGCTATAGGAGGCACAATAAGTTTGATTGGATATTATGTTATTGCTGTTCCTCTTGCATTTTATTTGAGTTTTAACATGGACATGAACTTAGTTGGACTTTGGCTTGGCAATGGTTCTGGATTATTAGTTATTGGTTTAGCTGAACTATATGTTATCTATTCTGCAAACTGGAATGAAATTGTTGAAGCTGCCAGACAAAGAAATTCTAAAGGAGATGAAGAAGAAAATGCCTCATCCTAATTAAATATCTTATGCATCGTATATATTTCATTTGTACGCCACACAAACTCGATACTATTCTACACATATATTATGTTATTTCTAAACAAAAATAAGGTCCTTATAAATACACTGGACTAAAACCCATATACAAAAATGCTAATATACAATTATAATAAAAAAAACACGTAGCCATTGCTAAACATTCAACATTTAGCAAGCGACCAGATTAACAACATTCAGCTGAACAGCCTCACAATGTTTTCCAATCATTTCATCATAAACATTGTAGAAATTACCAGATAAGCATTGGTAAAAAGTTGTGGTATTTCCCAATCCCAACTTACCATCATCAATATACCATCCAGCTGCAAATATAGCACCAGCTTGAGGTGGTGGGCCATCAAATTGAAATTGTCTATTGGAAACAATAGAACCTATTCTACCTTTAGAATCAGTTAAGATAGTTCCATTTAAAGTCATCGCCAGAGAGCTCTCTGTTAAACAAGAATCAACCGTTATATCTCTTTTGAGTAAATATCCGTTTGCGACTGTTTTAATTTCGGATGTAACAGTAGTAGAAGCTCTTCTATTACTAACAGTAGCTGTTGCAGTGACTGTACCAGATTTAACAACTGTTGTAGTACCAGATATACTACCATACTGAGTGACCACAACATAAGTTGTAGGTGTAATGGTTATAGTGGTGGTAAGATCGTCTGAGGAGGAAGCCAGACTTTCCATTGAATAACCAACAGTAGTGAACTTGGTTGTAAGCAGAGTTGTAGCAACACGAATAGTTGTTGTGATTTCATCACTATTAATACTCAAAGAACCTGATTTTGAAGAAGTTGAACTTAAATATTGAGATTCAGCAGGGGAGGCTTCTGTCGCACAGGGGACAGTAGTAAACGTGGTAGTAACCAAAGTTCTATCGATGAAATAGGTAGTTGTGATTTCATCCGCAGATGAGTTTATTGTTGAATTTGAAAGTTCTGATTTGGCAGTACCTTGGAAATTCCCATTATTTGTAATGATTCTGGAGTAGTCACGTCCTTTAAAAGATGATGGTGTGACAGAGACAGTTGGGGTAGCAGATGTTAGAGAGACAGAAGAAACAATGGGTTGGATAGCAATACCAAACGTTTGAAGATAATTAGTAGTAACATCAGACGGAATACTAGCATCAGGAGTTAGTGTGGACCAAACATCGCCAGCTATGTAATTGGAAGCAGATGCAAAGGATACCAGAGAACCTAACAAAAGAATGGGGGTAGATTTGAAGTACAGCATTGTGTGATACTAAATAATATATTCTTCAATTGCAATTAAAATAGACCTAATTGTTAATCGAATTAAAAAAAAAGCAGACTAAAGAGTTAGCTTGCATTTTGGTCAAGGCGGGGACATTCAACTATATTTATATTCATTCATTTGATTCCATTAGATCAATGAGCAGAAGGATGCAGACAACACAAAATGGCTGGTTTGCAAGTCGATAGAATATGGTGGATATTGTCGAAATCATGGTGCACCGATGTTTCTTGTTTCGACAGATTTTCAGTCGACAATAACGATACCGATCCGAGCGGCGAGCGCTCCATTTGAGTTTTGCATATAACACAACAGACAGCCACTTTCTAAGTTGTATCATTCCAACGAACTTGAACAACTTCTGAATTTGGCACTCAATCCAGGCATATAGATCATCGCTATTATACTTGTATCTATACACTTCTCAATGTCAATATCGTCTCTCAAGCAGGATTCTATTCGGAGAGAAATAGACACGTCTACCTCTTCTCTGCCTATAATAAATGAAAATGCAACGTTATCTCTGCCTCTTTCCGACGAAGCAAAAGATGATTCAAGCACTTCCATACTCGATAATCCAAATGAAATGAGTCTTGATGATTCTAGTATTTTGGCCCCGGATTCTGCTTCTCCTAGCTTGGACGGGTATCCAGCAACTGGTTCAAGATCTCCTACAAAATCCCATGTTGAAAGATTTAAACACCAAAGGAATTTTTCAGATACAACATTATCTTCGTTTCTGCCCAATATAGACGATTCCTCAATTTCTCTTGGTTTCAATAAATTATCTGAAACCACATTGTCCCCACTTGGCCAAAACTCGATTTTTGAATTGACTCATAGTATGAACTACAAGAGTAAAGCAACTAGTACAGGGTTACTTTCCATTGCAAGCTCTCCAGCTTCTGTTAGTCTTAGAGGTCCTACTTCCAGAGATATTCCTCAAACCTCATTATCGAAAATAACAAAAGTTAAGAATTCTCAATTTAAACCCTACCTGAATTCGATCGAAGATTCATACAAAACGTTCCGCTCTAACAGGTCTTTAACGGAGTCCACTTTGGAGGCTTTTATCAATCAATTAAGCAATGAAGATAAGAAAAAACAAAAACTCACGTTTGAAAGCGATAGTGTGAACAGTAATTATGAATTGGATGAAGAAGAGGAAGCTGATTTAGATAGCAATTCTCTTACCAATCTCCCTGAAGTTTATTTTTCGGATGATTTTAGATTAGATAATCCAAGAATATTTAAAGAAGTTACAGAAAATTCAACAATTTTGAAGGAAACAGTGGACTTTAATGATGATGGTGCTAGAAAATCATTAATAAATAACGATCAGTTGCAAGAGAAAATGTCTTCTTATTTAGATATTGTTGAAGTTCATTTGATCCATGAAATTTCCAAATCTTCGGGCTCTTTTTTCAGTGCTTTAGATGATTTGAAAGATATTACTAGTCAATCTAAAAAATTAGCAGGCCAATTGAAAACTCTAGATTCAGACATAGAGTCATTGGAGACGAACCAAACAAAGTCCGGAATTGAAATCTTGAGACTAATACAAAAAAGAAATAATGTCGAAAAATTGGAACAAGCAACTCTTCAGATTTATACCATTTTACATCAAGCTGATTTGGCTGAATCTTCATATTTTAATGCTAATTATGAAAAATCTTTGGAAATTACGGATTCTGTGTTTGCTCTTATACAGGGTAATAATCCACCTCATCCGCTCATAACAAAACTTACCAGGAAATGGCCTCACCCTCTAATAAATTTGGATAAAGTTCCAGCTTTATCGAAGCTAAAACGTCTTTTATTAAACCTTGTGATGGAAATCGGTGACTCATACGAGAAGCTATTTGATAATTTTTTAATAAATGATATTAGAGAGCATTATGAAAATGTGTCTAAGACAGAAACAATTGATCGCCTTAACGCAAATCTCGTTAAACAAAAGGGCAGAAGATCAAGTAGAGTGTTTAATTCTCACCAAGTAAACAATGAATTCAAGTCACAATTGAAAGGTTATTTATCTGGATTGGCTAGGTGTGGTAAAATAGATAGTGCGTTCAAAAAGTATGAGGATTCATTTTTAAAAGAGCTAAAATCCATCATCAAGTCAAATTTACCTACAGATATTTTAGAAATTGGAAGGGACAGTAACTCCGTTAGATCTGATGCTACTAGAAGTACTTCAACTCAACAGAGTGGAAATGGTGGTTTGAGCAACAATGTCAAAGCATTAACACCAAGAGAATTTGAAGATATGCTAATAACCATTTATACTCAATTGTCCGAAGCTTTTGGAAAGTTAACTGCTCATAAAAAAGTTTTATTAGAAATGGCTTTGGATGCTTTAGCTGATCAAGATCCTCAATTTTTGGATAGACAACCCGATATTATTGTTAATTTGGACATAACTTCTGCCATCAACAACGCATTAATTATTACACAAAGAAGAATGGCCAAAATATTGTATGTTAGGGATGCTCAAAATTCCATGATTTCTTTGGATTTCTTTTTAAGGTTTTATTCCGTTAATACAATGTTTGTTTCTGAATGTGAAATCATATCAAATGGTACTGCTCCTGCAATGGATCTTCAAAATGTTATAAATTCTCAACTTCAAAAATTTAATTTCCAATTCCATAAAACGAATATGAAAATATTGACCGATAAAGTTGAAAAAGAGCAATGGAGAGAAGGTAAATTATCCTCATCTGTTCAAAATCTTTTAAATGAGATTGTAGAAGCCTCAACTGATGATTTTGATGAAAATAAATGGATGCGTACTCTAAAAATATCATTTGATAGCAATTCTGATAGTTCTAACTTACAAACACCAGATGAAAAAAGATCAACTTTAACGATTAATGAAAAATCCATAATTGTTCCGGAGGTTGCTGGCGATATACTTAAGATTATTCAGAATTATGAAGTGTTAAAAATGCAATTTCCTAAATTAGATGACAATAATGTTATTGAATTATTGAAGCTTTTAAATCTGAAGATACACCATACAGTTCTGGGGGCTCAAGCAACTAAAACTGCTGGGTTGAAACATATTACATCTAAAAATTTAGCTACAACATCCCAATTTTTGGATTTCTTAGCTAATATAACACCATATATCAAAGAAATGTTTGGTAGATTAACAAAATCCAATAAATTTAAAGAAGAAGAATTTGATAAAGTTCAATCACTTTTTGAAGATCAAAAGAAGGAAATATTCGACAAATTGGTTTCTATTATGACTGATAGAGTTAATATACATGCAACAGAAATTAAGAACACTGATTGGTCTCAGTTATTATCACAACAACAAACACACAGATACATGGAAACTTTAGTTAAGGAAACCCTGACAATTGCAAGAGTTCTGCAAAGATATTTTCCTGAAGAACAATACGCTCTACTCTTATCTAGGATTTTTGACCAATACAAGAGGTCTTTGACTGATATTTATTTACAAGTGAAATTGAAAGATTCTATTGAAAAGGCAGTTATGATGAAGGATGTTGATTATTTCAGAGAGAAGTTAGCTGACGTTACTGGATACGGGAATTCAGGCCAAGTAATTTGGGAAAATGTGAATTCAATGCCAACAGAAGAAGATACTAGAATGGAACAGGTGATGAGAAATAATGCAATAGCTGAAGCTAAACCAGCTAGTAACAATATATTTGGAATAGGCAAGAAATCTTCTACTGCTGCTGAAGCTGATCCTTCCACTACTACTGAATCCGATGTTACTGATGAACATAGAAAGAAGAAGGAAGAGGAAAATGAAATAAATACAAATAAGGAAGGCAGTAATTCTCCGGATCCAAACAAAGAAGACTCTAAGGACGAGGAAAAGGAGAAGCTTAGTAATGGGAAAGAAGAAGAATCTGTTATGGGAGGTGATGCCCCAGAAACAAAGGAAACCTAAAGTCCCTGGGGAAGGCGGGTATTATATATCTGTGTATAAGTCTAATCTATTCTATTAATGTTAATGAGCGTGCTAACCGGACTTCCAGAAGCGGCGCAAATCGGACGGATCCGCCTCGTGCTGAACTCCTGCAAGTATGTGGAAAATTGGAATCCATGTCTTCAAATTTGAAATTTTAATCACCTTTAGGAATGCTGTTACACCCTTCTTCATCTCTGTGTCTCCAGTCTCAAGCCCAACCTCAGAATCCCCAATGTCAGACTACAATATCATCAACAGACACGCAAAAGAGTTGCACAGCAAACGTGCTAAGTTGGATGAACCAACTGCAATCAAATATGTCGAAGCTTTGAAGCAGTGCATTTCTGGAATCAACAAGTTGGACAAAATCAACTCGATTGTCGTGCTGGCTAAGTGTACTGACCTGTTCCCCCAGTCTGATGTTATTCACAATCAGCTGGACTCCTCTCTGTTTGCGACTTTGTTCGAAATTGCATCAAGTGAAAACGTTGCAAATGAGACCTTAAGATCGATCCTGAAAATTGCAATTTCTTTTCTTTCTGGTGTTATCCCAGTTCATGGTACTGCTACTACTTTCCATTCTGTCATTTTGAATGCTTACAACAATTATGCTTTGATTGAAAATTTGGCCAATAAATTAACTGATCTGGATTTAATGATCTCTACCGGTATAGTCGATTTCATCTCTAAATTAATCTATAGATGTGTTGAAACTAAAAATGATGAATATTATTCACTATTATTAAAGAACATTACTCTGTCTCAATTCGTTTCAAGTTTTGCCATTTTATCTCCAGAAACTAGCGCTGATTTATTTAGATTAGGCTTCTCTCAAAGTTTCTTAAAGTCTTTGAAATTAGCTAGAACAAATTTAAAAAGTATGGTTATTAAACCTGAAATTCCTTTCCATGCTACTTTATTAAATGATGTTGTTACTGGTTTAAGTGCAGCTATTAATGAACAAGATAAGTTAGGTGATAAAGCCGACGCATTTGCCAGAGCTGGTTTCACAAATGATCCCAAAGCTTTCATCGTTGAACATTTTACTGTTTTGGGTGTTATTGAATTAATGGGTACGCTAGGATCTCCTAATATGACTCTTAGAAAAACTTATTTTGAGCACATTATGTTGGCTGAAGAAAACAGTCATTTCCCAATCTCTTTATTTACTATTCATATAAAAGAAATGATGACTGATTTAGATGTTGGTAAACATCCTGGGTTTAAGAATTTTGCCTATTTATTTAATAATGAACTTACTTACTCTTTGATGCTTAACGCATTATCATTTTGGATGGGCTCCAAAGCAGTCCATGGTGATTGCCCACATCTTTTCAAACTTTTAGATAGTTTATTAGATTATTGTGACGAATTTTTACAAAAAGATACTTTTGAAAATTTATTGGTTAAATTGAGTGAGATTACATATATTGATTTTAAGAAGTATCAATTAGAAAAAATAAAACAAAGGAAGAGAGATAACTGGGCTGTCATGTTGAAGGATTTCAACAAATCAATTTCTGAAGAGGTCCGTAGTTTTGTTCAAGATCAAAGATTTTTAGAATTATCTAAAGGTTCCTGGGTTCATACTTATAACCCATTAGAAGCACCACCAAAGAACTCAACTAAATTGCCATATTATTTCATCACCCTATCATCAAACAACAAAGCTTTAATTTACAAAGAATTCTCTAAGAAACAAGATTCAGCTATCGTGAACGTTGATATGGACGGTAACAAAATTGATTTTAGTTCCATTGTTAAGATTCAAGCCGACTCAATGACAAAAACGCAATCGTCTGAAGAGGCAAATGCTACTAGATTAATTGATATCAACTCAAGATTACAAGTTAGTAAGATCATGATGATTTTGAAAGACACAAGAATTTTTGAGTTTTATGTTAGTAACCAAAAGTTATTATTTGTTTGGTTAGATGGTTTAAATATGCTAATAAATGAGAACTCCGAAATTTCGGATGATACCAAACAACAGATTGATGCTCTAATCAGAGTTAGAAGTGATGTTCAATTGATCACTTTGCCCGATGAAGTTCCAGATACAGATGTTGTTGAACCTGATGTTACCGAGCTAGCTGGATTAGCTACAGGTTTCTATTATGCATAAGGACTTTTTCTTTGTTTATTTATTTAGATAAGAATTTCTACTGCCTGACGTTTTCTATTAGTTTGCTTATTTTATTTCTTGTGTTTATCTTTTTTTGTTTTTAGTACTAGCTTCTTAATTTATCCTACGTGACTAATGTGTTTACAATTTTTTTATATCTCTTTTGCATTTTAACTTTTTGTGCTCTTCTTATTAATGTTGCCCAAGTTTATACCCTAGATATTTTTTTTTAAAGGAAACTTCGTATGTTATATTCACATGAATTAGGTAAGTAACAAAACTAAACTAGTAAAACTACAAATTATTAAAATTATAAAACTTATTTCTTTTTTCCTCCCTTCTTACTCTTTTGCTTATTTTGATTCTTAATGCTTTTAATGCTTTGTCTAGCCATTGTTCTCTTCTGATCAGTCACTCTATCATTCTTCGTTTTCTTATATAACCTAGCAGCACCACCCATATCTTCTTTAGCTTCTTCAGCCTTTCTCTTCTTACTGTTAATCTTCTTATTATTGGCCATTATAGTACCCAACTTATCTTTTTTCTTCTCTTCTTGAGTTTGAAACCACGTTCTTTTAGCTCTAGATTTGATTTCATCTTGATATTTTAACAAATTTTCACCTCTCTTTATTTCCATTTCTGCTCTGATAACTTCCTTTTCTTGTTTTTCTTCCACTAAAATTTCTTCAATAATCGATTCTTTCTCTTGTATGACTTTATTAATTTTTTCTACTTCAACCCATTCAACATTTTTACCAACAGCTTTACCATTTTTCTGTGCTTCAACTTGCTTAATTGCTTCTTTAACAATTGCACGATCTTGGGCAGACTCACCCACAAAGGATATAGAAGTACCTTCTCTACCAGCTCTAGCAGTTCTACCAACTCTATGCAAATAAAGTTCGTGGGTTTTTGGCATATCATAATTGACAACAACTTCAATTTTTGGAATATCTAAACCTCTAGCGGCTAAATCCGTACAAATCAAAACAGGAACAGTTAAGTTTTTGAAGTCAGTAACACTCTTTAATCTTTGTTCTTGAGTTAAAGAACCATGAAGTTCAGAAACCTTTAGACCTAATAAACCCAAAACAATTCTTAATCTGTGAGCAGCCTCTTTTCTTGCAACAAAAACAATTATTCTAGCCTGCTGGTGGGAATCTAATTTAGATAATAGATTAAACAATAAAGCAGGCTTTGAAGCCTCTCTTTTTCTGATTCTAACAAATTCTTGTAATAAACCAGAAACGGCCGCATTCGGAGGATTAATCATGATTCTAACTGGCTTTTTCAAGGAAAGCTGAATCATTTGTTTAATTTTGGAATTCATGGTAGCAGAGAATAACATGGTTTGTCTTTTACTTGGAAGTAAAGACAAAATCTCCGTAACCTCCGTTTGGAAACCCTCTTCTAACATTCTATCAGCTTCATCAAAAACTAAAACTTCAACTCCGTCAACATTAAATGAAGGGGAATTTCTAATATGATCGATAAATCTACCAGGAGTAGCAATGACAATATCAGGTCTTTTCTTTAATTCCTGCTCTTGTAATCTTAAATTCAAACCACCAACAGCTAAACCAAAAGTTAGACCATTAACGTACTGACCAATTTTTCTACCAACATCAGCAACTTGAATAGCTAATTCTCTAGTAGGAGCTAAAATGATGACTCTAGTTGAAGCAATTTTAGCAGGTTTGTATAATAATCTTTCGATAATTGGAATCATATAAGCAGCAGTCTTACCAGAACCAGTAACAGCACCAGCCACAATATCCCTACCCGACAAAGCAATTGGGACTGAAGCACTTTGAATTGGAGAGGGTTTTGAATAACCCAAGGCAGCCAAACCTTTCAAAACAGGCCTTGAAAGTTGCAGGGACTGAAAATCTTTATGTATCACTTTCATAGCGGTCTCACCTTCATCTCCATCGGCGTAAAATTTAGCCACATCTTCAGGGGAATCCTCGTCTTTTTCCTCAGATTCAATGTCATCTTCACCAACTTCTAATTCTTGATCTTCATTATCATCATCTTTTTCTGAATCTTTATCACTGGAAACATCTTCTTCGCCTTGAGGTTCAGCTAGTTCTTCTTCATTGGACTTAGTAGAAGCACCCATACCGAACCCATCCATGGCCAATTCATCATCATCATCTTCATCACTTTCATTGTTCTCTTCCTCTTGATTAACAAATTCACCAGTCAAACCACCTTTTCTCCTTATGATACCATCTAAATCAACATCCTTCCTGACTGGATCATCGTTAGAGTTAGAGTTATTATTATTACTACCAACTTGGAAATCCCAACCATCAAAATTTGAGTTAGTTCCAAAATCATCACCTAAACTAAATATAAAGTCAGGATTCAAATCTTCATCCCTATTTTCTTCATCTTCTTCAATTTTAGTCTTTTCAGCTTTCTTCTTGTTTTTCTTGTTTTTCTTTTTAGTTAATTGTTTTGGTTGTGCTTTTGATTGATGTTCGTTATCTTCAGGAGAAGAATCTTCATCTAAGTCAGGGAGGTCATCTTCACTATCGGAGATAGTTGGGACAAAATCAAAATTGATCTTGTTTAATTTCTTTGAGACGGCAGACATGAAGAGGCGAGAAATGAGACGTAGGGTTTGTAGGTTGTATGAAGTAGTTTTGTTCCTTGTATAAGTTGTGATGAAAAATAAAATAAAAAAAATAAAAAACATCTGCTGCACAGCCAGACTCACACCGATCGACCCAGAACAGCACCGACCGACGC
The DNA here is from genome assembly GCA_003707675.3 of Ambrosiozyma philentoma. NCBI lineage: Eukaryota > Fungi > Ascomycota > Pichiomycetes > Pichiales > Pichiaceae > Ambrosiozyma > Ambrosiozyma philentoma. The sequence continues at coordinate 20,445 of PPKZ03000014.1, forward strand.
GGAATTCTCTAGAAGCCTGGGGAGCGGGCATTGCCATTGAGCCACGTAATAAGCTAATTTGCCACGTAGACGTTACACGCAGTTCGAATTTCTTCAGCATCGTTGACGTGGAGCTTGTGTTGTCGTACTTATAAACCTCCCACTTTCCTTTCCTTTTGTCTCTACGTTCTTCTTCCAACAGCTCCAACAACGTCAACAATCACATCAATTACAATGTTGAAGTCCCGCTCCCTCATATCCATCGCTGCGTTGCTTTTCTACGCACTGTTCTTGGTGGTTTTACCACTTTCCTCTGAAAAGTCTCTTGTTCAAGCTGACACTGATAATTATGGTACTGTCATCGGTATCGATTTAGGTACTACCTACTCTTGTGTTGGTGTCATGAAGTCAGGTAGAGTTGAGATCTTGGCCAATGACCAAGGTAACAGAATTACTCCTTCTTATGTCGCTTTTACTGATGAAGAAAGATTGGTTGGTGATGCTGCTAAGAATCAGGCTGCTTCCAACCCTCACAATACTATCTTTGATATCAAGAGATTAATCGGTCACAGATTTGATGACAGAGTTATTCAAAGAGAAATTAAACATTTACCGTACACTATTTTGAATAAAGAAGGTAGACCAGTTGTTGAAGCTACTGTTAGTGGTGATAAGAAGACTTTCACCGCTGAAGAAATTTCTGCAATGATCTTAGGTAAAATGAAGTCAATTGCTGAGGATTACTTAGGTAAGAAGGTCACTCATGCCGTTGTCACTGTTCCTGCTTACTTTAACGATGCCCAAAGACAAGCTACTAAAGATGCCGGTACAATTGCTGGTTTAACTGTCTTAAGAATTGTCAATGAACCAACTGCCGCTGCTATTGCTTACGGTTTAGATAAAGGTGATGATGAAAAACAAATTATTGTCTATGATTTAGGTGGAGGTACTTTCGATGTTTCGTTATTATCTATTGCTGGCGGTGCTTTTGAAGTTTTAGCTACTGCTGGTGATACTCACTTAGGTGGTGAAGATTTCGATTATAAAGTCGTTAGACATTTCATTAAGGTTTTCAAGAAGAAGCATGGCGTCGATATCTCCGAAAATCCAAAAGCTTTAGCTAAATTAAAGAGAGAAGTTGAAAAAGCTAAGAGAACCTTGTCTTCTCAAATGTCCACAAGAATTGAAATTGATTCATTTGCCGATGGTCTTGACTTTTCTGAAACCTTATCAAGAGCCAAGTTTGAAGAATTAAACATTGATATGTTTAAGAAGACTTTAAAACCTGTTCAACAAGTTTTAGATGATGCCAAGGTTAAAATCTCCGAAATTGATGATATTGTTTTAGTTGGTGGTTCTACTAGAATTCCAAAAGTTCAAGAATTATTACAAAACTTCTTCAATGGTAAGCAAGTTTCTAAAGGTATTAATCCTGATGAAGCTGTTGCTTATGGTGCTGCTGTCCAGGCTGGTGTCCTGTCTGGTGAAGAAGGTGTTGAAGATATTGTTTTAATTGATGTCAACCCATTAACTCTGGGTATTGAAACTTCAGGTGGTGTTATGACTACTTTAATCAAGAGAAATACTCCAATTCCAACTAAGAAGTCCCAAATCTTCTCTACTGCTGTTGATAACCAACCAACTGTTTTAATTCAAGTTTATGAAGGTGAAAGAGCTATGGCTAAAGATAACAATTTATTAGGTAAATTCGAATTAACTGGTATTCCACCAGCCCCAAGAGGTGTTCCACAAGTCGAAGTTACTTTCACTTTAGATTCTAATGGTATATTGAAGGTTTCTGCTACTGATAAAGGCACTGGTAAGTCCAATTCTATTACCATTACTAATGATAAGGGTAGATTATCCAAGGAAGAGATTGAAAAGATGGTTGAAGAAGGTGAAAAATTTGCCGAACAAGATGAAGAATTGAAAGAAAAGATTGAAAGTAGAAATGGTTTAGAAAACTATGCTCATTCGTTAAAGAATCAAGTCAATGATGAAACTGGATTTGGTGCTAAATTAAATGATGAAGACAAAGAAACTTTGAATGAGGCTATTAGTGAAGCTTTAGAATACTTAGAAGATAACTTTGAATCTGCCTCCAAGGAAGATTTCGATGAGCAAAAGGAAAAGTTAAGTAAGGCTGCTTATCCAATCACCTCCAAATTATATGAAGGTGGTGCAGGAGCAGATGAAGATGATGACGACGATGAAGACTGGGATCACGATGAATTGTGATCAAAACATTAATGTTTGTTTATAATATATAAAATTCTTGTTTCGATTACAGCTTTGATTATTTCTGTATAGTTTGTGTTTTTAAAATTCCGTTTAATTTAGTGATCTACAAAATTAAAAGTACGCGTACACTATCACTCAGTTGGGGTGAAATTTTGAGCCCAAGACTTAAGTGGCCGGAAAACAAAACAGGTCTGAAGACCCCTTTGTCGTAAGTCCTACAAGGTACCACTCTCCATCCTTACATCGTCAAACAATGGAGCACATACGACTCAAACCACAGGCACCAACTTTTGAAGACAGTTCAAGGCATAAGCCAGTGGCACCACATAACAGCTCTACAGGAGACCACTCCTCAGGAAGCTCCGACAGAGAGGCCAGCCCAGCTGTTTCAAAGGCAAAAAAGCCTTCTGTTGATACCATTGATTCTGATGATCTGATAAACAACAAGTTAAATAGTATCACCACACTTGACGAACTGACCAGCCTGGATGCTTTGTGTTTATTCAAAAGACTAGTTGATGATTTGATGAAACTTAACGAGATTTACAGACCTAATAATTATAATGGAGAAACTCTGAAGGATCTAGAAGATGGCCAAGCTCTTATTGATGGCATAGATCATGGCTTTGATTTGAAACAGTTTTTCTTATCTGGAGATGGGGATGACAGTCTCGTTTTACAAGATTTAAAGTTGCTGTCTGGCCAATTTGATGATTCCCGTAATTTAGATATGGATAAAGTGCCCAAACTGATGCATGGGTCAGTTAATCAGCTTGTTGATGTAAGGCCAAGTGCTGTCAGACGTGATGTTGCATTTGCTCAGGATAGACCACACTCCACTCTTCATTCTAATTATTCGTTAGATTTAGAAGTTCCTATAAAGAAAAAATCGAAAATAAGTTTCAACTTCGAACTATCTCCTCCTTCTGAATCAAATTTGGAACTTCATAAACATAAGCATAAAGGGCAAGAAAAAAATTTGATAACAAAGTATGATACTTCAAATAAGGAGACCCCTATTCATTTACAATATATCAGCAAATTTTATTTAAAAGCACCACCTAAATTAACTCTAACTACTTATTTGGACCGTATCAATCAATACATTAATCCATCAACTGCGGTTATGATTACTGCATCTTACTATTTGTTTAACCTAGTATTCAATATTAAAGCAGAAAGGCAATCATCAACTACAATCCCACTACAGGCACCCGATGAAGATTTAAAAATGCTACCAGTTGATCAGCTTAATGTTTTCAGATTAGTACTAACTGTGATCAGAGTTTCATTAAAGTTAATTGAAGATAAGAATTATAAACAGGCTTATTATTGTAAAGTTTGTGGTTTACAAAGTCTGGTTGAGCTGTTCCGTCTTGAGTTGAACTGCTTATATCTACTCGATTTTAATAGTTTCATCAATGAGAACCTTTTGGTTAAGTTTTTATTTCAATTTAAATTGTTTGATTTGAAGTTACATAGATATTTGAAAAATAAAGAAGGACGTTGAATTTGTGTAATAATCCTCTCTATTTCTATAGTAGCTTTTCTTGTTTGTATGAGACTTCTTCCAGTTTTTTTTAAAATTTTCGGTTTTTTATTCTTCTTTCCGTGTCAACCCTTTACTACTTGTTGTTCTCTTCTAGTTTATATTTTTTTATTTATCTTTGTGACGACATTTAATGAGATGATATTAATAACATTAAAAGTTAAAACCCCCACAAGTCAGAGCCATAGAGGCCGGGTAATATGTCATGCTTATGTAATCGTGATGAGAAAATTTTCCAGTATAAAACCCAGAAACGCGTACATACAACTAACTTTTACTTACCACTTCTTTCTTTGGTAACAGCTCTACAGCTCTACAGCTCCAACTAGCTTCTTAAGGTATGTTTAACTTACATCATTTATTACCATTTCATTCATAACAGTAAGGCTTGATGAATTTATATTTATATGATGATTTCATTGATATTTTATAACTTTTCTTTCTGGCATCTCTAATGTTAGGGTCTTCGGGCTCGATGAGTATAACCATTGACTATCTTTTCTGAACCATTGATTATTTCTTCAATCCTTTCTTTACTGTTGTGTGGTCTAATTATTTACTTAGATGGTTTTTTTTACTAACTATTTTGATTACAATATTTCAGTTTACATGTTTTGCTTATTATGGACATTCTAGTCTTCTACTGCAGGAGTTGGCTAATCAGTGGAGGGCATGATTAAATCAGTTTGAGATTATACCGAGCTGCCTGTCCAGGGTTCTTTAACAATGTAGTGGCGTATCTGCACTTGGTCGTTTCTTGTACAGGTAGATATACAATATGTTCAGGATTTGCTGTATGACCAATTTTTCAAAGGTTTGATTGTGTGTTTGAATTGTAGTGAGAATTGTTAGCTGCATTGTAGTTTGTTGGTGATATTCTTCAGCGTCTTGTTTTTTTATTCCTTAAGTCTGTGCTTTTCCTGAATTACTGGCAGGTTTGAGCCTTCCGTGTATACTAAACCGCTATAAAAGAAGGGCCCTCGAATAGGTTAAAGTTGTGACCCTTGGTACTGGGATCAATGATCGAGAAATAAATTACACTTATGTCCTTTCATGATAGGCAAGGTTTCAGTACCCGCAATTACAACGTATGGAACGTATTCGTATATCAAAGTTAGATTAAAGAAAGTAGCAATGAATGAAAAATATAGAATCAATTTTGATTTTTAAGTTTTTTTAGTTGAAAAATAAAGCAAGATGAAAAATAAACGAGCTGAATACTCGTTAACTAGTTGAATCTACTTACCAGCTATAATTATATCTCAATCTCATAAGCAAAATGAATGGAAATTGAACATTAGAGACAATTTCAAGTATAAGTTTAATTTCGTTCTGGATTTAAGTAACATTTTCATCTTCTATATGCTTTGAACTAACCAGTTGATAGTAGTAGTTAAGACAGAGACCAATTTGGAGAACTGTAAGATCTTTAAGCTCATATATAACATATTTTCAACGTAGAGTTCACCTCATGACATAACACGATTTTTAATGTCAAGTATATGCATGCTTAAAAAAATAGACCTTGAGAGATAACCAAATAAAAAGTTGTTAATCCAATGAAGTGTGTGTTATATCTTAAAGCAAATTTTTCTGAAAGTAGTAAGTAAAATAATTTCGATTAAAAATTCAAATCTCGATGAGTTATAACAACATCATGCTTGCCATAATTCACCTTTACCTCTTGGAGCAAAAGTAATAGTATCATATCGTTCTCTTTGAATGCCATCTTGACCAATCTTAGCTTCTTGCGCTTTGATGATCTTCTTCTTAGGTTTACGGTTGTTTTTCTTTTTATTTGAACCTTTTGAGACTGCCGGTAACACAGTGTAGTGGGAAACTGGTTCGTAAAAAATTGGGTCGTTAGATTTACCGCCAAACAAAGCATCAACTTCATTTAAAGTTGTAACTTCCAAACCAAAACACTTTAACCAAATCATCGTAGATTGATCTTCACAAATGATTTTCCAAGAAATCTTGTTACGTTCTTCTCTATTTTTGTTCTCGACAAAAGCTTTCTGAAGACATGATCTGACTAAAAATTTTAATCTCTTGGGAATAACTGCTTTATGACTTTCCTCCACAAAATCTTTATCCAAATGTAGGCCACCAGTCAGATTTACTAATTCATCTTCTCTGTATGTGGCTTTTTCAGCAATATTAATATTAGAAGTACCTAAGAATCCAAAGCCATTATGATTTCTCAGAGGAAATTCAGTTTTCAAGGGAGTACGTCTTCTGTAGCCCGATGCTCTTCTCCAATCAGGACCAGCTTCATCCAGACCCTCTAAAATGAAATGTGATTTGAATTTTGTGTCGCCGTTGCTGTATTTTTTGGAGTAAGAACTTCCAGCTGAAGTTGTGTTAACTTCACCGTCTTGTTGTTGCAGTAAAATTTCTTGCTTTTTCTTGTTGAAGCTTTCAAAATCATCAAAGTCATCAAACTCATTTAAGCTATCATCATCTGAAACATTTGGAGAGGCATCGTCGTCGACGGACCTTGGTGGGCTGTTAAGTCCAAATATGTCATCCAAATCAGAATCATTCATGGATTGATCAATGAATCTGATACTTTCTCTTGAGTTCATAGAAATCAGTGAATTATAGTTTTTCTTCAAGAAATCCAATTCACGCAAAGTATAGTTAGGAATGAAGAAGACCACATTCTGTTCAGCTGTCCACTTCTTGATTTTTCCAATACCACCATAAGCCAGGGCACTTGAATCCAAGATAAAGTAGTGAATCCCGTCGTCCTGTTATATTTAAATATCGGTGTTAGTACGTTGACAGTTCGTAGGTAGGTGTAGAGGTGGAATTGAGAAAAGATGGATTTTGGAAGATAGCGGTTTTAAGGCAAACCTTATCAAAATGCACAGGAGCACATACAGAAGTACCTTCCGGCATGATTGGAACTATGCTATGTGTATATTCAAGTGGAAACTAGGTACAGGTAAATACAAATATATATAGGAAGCTGTTCTACAGAATCAAATAATCAAATTTTGGTGAGCGAGCGCTAGTCTTCGGACCCAAGGCTGTGCTAATCCTCAACTTCTTCTGAAGCATCTGTGAAGAACCCTAGTTCCGTCAAGGGTCTGAACGGCCACCTGTAAAACTCATTTGAAAGCAGAATCATCTCGTCCATCTCTAGTTTGTTGTACTGCTTATTAAACAATTCTTCAGGCAACACTTCTGCTAGATACTCATCAGCCCCCGGTCCCAACATACTAACGCAATCCTTCAATCTGTAAGATCTTCTGGGGTATAACGTCTTAGCAATATACAAAAAGTCATGGAGGGACTCTATATCATACTTTTCAAAGTTAGATTGGAATTCAACAAAACACAATTCCGTCTGCCCATCTCCCGCCGAAGGTAATTTGATAGGTTCATAATCTTTTATGCTGGAAATATACTCCCTTAGCGTTTTATCAGTTTCACTCTGATGTGCAACAATTCTAAGATCTCCCATAGCATCCGTTAATAAGGCATTAACACCTCTTCTTTTATGCTTAGCTGGTGCAAGATATTTCATCACATTCTTTGACTCAATCCAGCCGATCAACTTAACGTTTCTACAACCAAAAAAAGAAGTCTGGTTGAAATTAAAGAACATCATAGTTCTAAATGAACTATCACGCATTGCAGAAGCAAAGTTACCACTAATCAATAAAGAAGGGTTGACTTTGTCTGTTAATTCATTTTCTGGGGTAATAAGTCCTTTGGTAATCAAATTTAGGAACACCGAATGCTTGATCATAGTATAGGAGGGACTAATGAAAACTCCACCCTGACAAGTGGGATCCTTTGCAATGCCTTCATCCCATATTTTACCGGTTGCAATAGAATCTGGGTATATAATATGAGCTTTTGGATTTAAATATTGATTCAAATAGTAGCTGTATGAATATCTTGTAGAGAAAAGATCTATAATGTTTAGCTTGTTGTTTGCATCGGAATAAACATTTTTCAAGTCTAATTTATCAAATATAGAATCATAAATTTCTTTAGAAAAATTAATTTTGCAACTTTTGGTTACTAGCTTGTCTAAAATTGAATATGACTTAGAAGTTGGTTTTGTAATGTCTGGTTTGCTTTTTAGAATAAGGGAGCTGCTTAAACCTCTTATAGTTGTCAGAAATGTGGATGATTCTAAAGTACTCCTTATGGTTGTTCTGCAATTTGATATCATGAACGGTATACGTGGGGAATTGTCCAATGTTTGAATCACTAAAGCGAGCTACTATAGATCAACACTGTTTAGATGGATCAAACAAAAATCTTTTTCAGAATCCGTCCGAACTTCGCATCACAAATGGAAAACGAGTGTATTAATCGGACGGATGCCACTAAAAAAACAAGAACTCTTTCAAATTAATTCAATTATCGAAACAAATCATTTATAGACTTTTAAAAACTATTATATAAACTAAAATAAGAATAAATAAATAAAATTAGAGGAGAGGAAAGCGAGAAGTAAAAACATAGCCATCACGAGTTTTCAAAATCAGAAGCTTCAATACCAGATTGATCACACATACCTCTGAAAGTACCATTGACGTTGCTGTACAATTTGAATGGAACGTCGAATTCATCAATTTCACCTTTTTCAAGAACTAAGATTCTATCATAATTGACAATAGTCTTCAATCTGTGGGCAATACAAAGAATAGTACAATCAGAAAATTCAGTAGCAATGGTTTGTTGGATTTTAGAGTCAGTTTCGTAATCAACACTTGATGTAGCTTCATCTAAGATTAAAACCTTGGATTTTCTGACTAAAGCTCTAGCTAACGCTAACAATTGTCTTTCCCCTAATGAGAAGTTAGTCCCATCATCCTCAACCATTTGCTCTAAATGAAATTTATGCATGGAATCGTCTCTTTTAGCTTGCGCTTTTACTTTATCTAAAACCGATTCTTCAATTAAATTAGCCCTTCTCAGGGCATCCCATAATTCTTCATCTGTTCTTTCACCAAATGGATCTAAGTTATTTCTAATCGTACCAACAAATAAAACAGGATCTTGAGGAATAATGGATAGCTTTGATCTTAACTTATTCAAACCTAACTGACTGATGTCTACACCATCTATTTCAATTAAACCCTCAGGCTCACTTATTCTGTAAAGACAAGTCATTAATGTAGATTTACCAGCGCCTGTTCTACCGCAAATGCCAATTCTTTCATTTGGTTTAACATCAATGCTTAAATTTTTCAAAACGTAAGGTAGTTCAGGTCTATAACGCAGCGAAACATTAATAAAGTTAATAGCACCTTGGCTTGGCCAACTTGGATCAGGATCGCGTTCTGGAATTCTGTAAGCAGCTTCTTGTGGTAAATCGGTGGCATAATATTTCAATCTTTCAACAGAATTCATTTCATTTTCAACTTGAGTCATTGCTCTTAATAATAATGATAATAAACCTGCAATAGTTAAAACATAAGTTAGTAATAAACCGGTGGCACCAGCACTAATAGAAAAAACACGAAAACAACATAGCAATGCAATGATTAAAACAACAGAAGTTGCAATCATATCCAAGTTAACAGCTAACCATCTTTGATTAGCGATCGTAACGTAATAAGCTTCATTCATATTGTCAATTAAAATATCACTTGAATTTAAAAATCTGTCAACGGACTTATAAGCTTTGATTGTGTCCATGCCACCTAAAGTTTCATTAAAATGGGCATAAACTGCAGATCTTTGAATGGCTTCCAATCTTTTAATCTCTCTTGAACTAGCTTGATAGAAATTAGCAACACATATATATATAACAACAATGATTGGAACAGCAATTGCAAACCAAGGTAAGTAAATGATACATAGAATCATAACACCAGCTAGAGTACAAAATGGAAAGATGAACAATCTAATTTGTTCCGAAATTTCATTGTCTAGAACATCGGTATCTTTGGTGAATCTATTTAAAATTCTACCCATTGGTGTGGTATCAATGTACGACATAGGAGCATGTAATAATCTTGCAGCAGCCAGAATGTTTAATTTTTTGGAAGATCTATTGGAGAGATAGACAATCAAATAGAATTCGATGGATAAGAAAAGAACCATTAAGAAAGCGAACATAATATAAAGACCAATATAAAAATGATCACTTCTACCAGGAAATTTATCTTCCGCCCAGAATGATAGCCAATTGTTTGTGAATAGTTGACAAAAAGTACCCAAAATGCAAACTAAGATTAAAATCGGAATAAAAAAGTATCCAAGATCGCCCGAGCCCAATTTAACGTAAGATTTATAAACATCAAACTTAATGGAATTAACAGCTCTTTCTTCATTTTGAACAATATTAACTTTTTCTTGTAACTTTTCAGATTTAACCTTGGTTAATTGTCTTTGGATTTCTTGTTGTTCAATAACTTCTAGTTCTTCTTCATCAACCTTTTCATCCAATTCTTTAGTTAATTCATTTGAGAACTCCATTAATTTAACAAAAGCTTGATTGCTAGAGCTTAATTCAGAAAATGTACCAATATCAATAGTCCCATCACCATTCAAAAATAGAATTCTATCTGCAGAACCAATTAAAGATAACTGGTGGGTTGCCAAAATTCTGGTTTTATCACCCAAGTAGCCCATAATACAAGTATCCATAATATGTTTACCAACTTTAGCATCAACAGCAGATAGAACATCATCCAGCAAAATGATATCTTTACCAGCATAAACAGCTCTAGCTAAATTAATTCTGGCCTTTTGACCACCAGATAAAGTGATACCTCTTTCACCAACTTCAGTCATATCTCCACCTGGTAATTGTTGGAAATCATTTGGCAAGGAACAAGCCTCGATAACAGTGTTATATTTTTGACTGTCATATGGTAAACCAAATAAAATATTGTCTCTAACAGTTGCATTTTGAACCCAAGGATAACCGCACAGTAACAAAGAGCCACTAACTAAAACATTTCCTGATTCTTTATGCATAAAACCAGATAGAGCATTTAATAATGAAGATTTACCTGAACCAATTGAACCAGTAACAACAACAAATTCACCTTTTTTGATTTCAAAATTGAGATCAATTAGACCAGGGAATGATTTTTGTTCATACCCACTTTCAGCATCATCTTTAATGGAGTCTTTAGGTGTTAGTCGTCTGTCTTTATCATCATCCTTGTTTTCTTCTTCATCTTCATCTAAATCAAATCTTTTCCAATGGAATTCAGCATGTTCGACTTTTAAAGCTAATGATGGATCATCCAATTCGTCATTTTTTTCACCTTCAGCCTCAACTTCATCCTGAGCCATAAAGTCACAGACTCTTCTTAGACCAATAGCCATATCAGTAGCCATGGCCATAGCCATTGGAACTAGCATAAATTGTTGAGATAACACTTGGAATAAAGTTAAGGAAGAAAAAATATCACCAACAGATCTGCTGGAGTTAATAGCCCACAAAACACAGAAAGAAACCATAGAAGATAAAGTTGATAATGAAATAGCAAGAGAAGTAATAACAGTTCTTATACTTTGCATTTTAAAAATAATTTCCATTTCTCTTTTTCTATTAAAGGAAATCTTATCTCTATAGAAATCTTCCCAACTGTAAAACTTAATCATTTTGAAGTTCTTCAATAATTCTTTGATTAAATTAATTCTATTATCAGTGAAAACATTTGCAGTTCCTCTTAGTCTCATTAAAGGTTTAACAGTTGAACCAACTAGTCCAGAACATAATGCAAAAACCCCCAAACCAACTAAGGCAGAAACACCAATATTCACTAACAATAAAACAATACAAATGATAATTGGGATTGGGAAAAGGAACAAGAAAGGCAAGAAACCAATAGATAGATCTATTCTGTTTAAATCGGTTGACATAATTGAATTGATTTTACCAGTTGGATATCTATGATGACCTTTAGGATCTAATCTAAAAGATTTTTCCAACATTAATTTAGTCAAAACTGCTTTACACTTAGCACCGACAATCATGGTATGGTTAAAGAAATGGTTAATTGCAATACCGGTAAATAAGACAAAGAGGCAACAGCCAATTGAGTAACCAACACCTTTACCAATTTCAGGCTCGAGGCCATAAGCTTTCTCCTCAACAAAGGTGATTAACTTTTTTTGTAACAATGGAGAAAAAGTGGAAGCTAAATCAGATAATACTTTTTCAATACAACCGACAGTATATTCAAACCAAAATGTTTTATATAAACTCAAAAGCATCACTTTCAAAGGGATTTTGAATTCTTCAGTTGAACCCGACTCCTCATGTTGCTTTCTAAGTTTTGCGACATGGACATCGAAATAACCCACGAATTTATTATACATGGCATCAATCTTGGAATCATCATCTAATAGATATAGATCGTTTGGTTGGACAGTTCTCTTATAGCCAACAGCCAATAATGGAGTCATCCACCAGTAAAGCAATCGATATAGAGGATTTGTGTGTCTTTCTGGGTATAATGTTCTTTCGCTGTCATCTTGCGGTAATGGAGGTACTTTTTTGGATAAAAATGGTGTCAATAGTCTTTTTTGAATTTTCAGCTCAGATGGAATTTGCTTTTCAATGGATGAAGCACTTATGCTTGTGCTCGAGTCTTCCTGTTGCTCTTTTGATTGGGTAGACATCGTATGAGGTAGATATTCGTGGAGTGAACAAAGAAAAGGGGTATGTGTATAGGTGAAAAAAGAATTCTTGTGATATCAGATATCAGACAACAGATAGTGAAATTGAAATTTTTAAATGTAGTATAAGTTATGCCGATTAGGCTAGCGAGTGATTAGTCAGACCAGTTGCTGTTTTGCTAGTGGTGCAGTGGTTTTAGCAGAAAGAATCCCTTGTAAGCATATCTACTTCGTTGCAGTTATATAAATTAATTCGATAAGGTTAAGAGTCATTCTTTTTGTTGATATGAGAACCGGAATTACGAAAATAGTGCCAGACACAGACAAGGCTGGCGGATCTGCCCCGATCGACGGGGCCAAGGCGCTAACCTTAACCATCGGCTTTCTCGGCGTAGTCGTCGCTATCTAGGCGAGATCCAGATTATGCCCGAGATTTAAGGGGTATCTCCCTCTATTTATTTGACGTATTGTATGTATGTATAATATATATACAAGCTGAACTAACTAAACTCTTCTGGAGAAATCTTCACTGTTAATGTTGGACTGATCACACATCTCTCTAAAAATCCCCTCCTCGTTATATAGTTTCCAAGGACTATCAAACTTGGACGCTTCGCCCTTGTCTAACACCAATATACGATCGTAACTCAAAATCGTCTTAAGTCGATGGGCTATGCATAAAATAGTACATTCAGTAAACTCAGATGCGATGGTCTGTTGAATTTTAGAGTCTGTCTCATAATCAACACTTGATGTAGCTTCATCTAAGATTAAAATCTTGGATCTTCTAACTAGGGCTCTAGCTAAAGCTAACAATTGTCTTTCACCCAATGAGAAATTAGAGCCATCATCTTCAACTAGTTGATCTAAATGAAATTTATACATATTTTCATCTCTTTTATCCTGTAACTTAATTTCATTCAAAATTGATTCTTCTATTAGATGTGCTTTTCTCAAGGCATCCCATAATTCCTCATCTGTTCTTTCACCAAATGGATCTAGATTACTCCTAATCGTACCAACAAACAAAACAGGGTCTTGGGGAATAATAGATAGTTTGGTTCTTAATTTTCTTAATCCTAGTTCACTAATATCAATCCCATCGATCGTGATTAATCCATCTGGTTCACTTAATCTATAAAGGCAAGTCATTAATGAAGATTTTCCTGCTCCCGTTCTACCACAAATACCAATTCTCTCATTTGTTTTGACATCAATGCTCAAATTTTTCAAAACATAAGGTAATTCAGGTCTATATCTTAGGGAAACATTTTCAAATTTGATTGCTCCTTTTTGAGGCCAACTTGGATCTGGATCTCTTTCAGGAATATCGTAAGGGGCCTCCTGAGGCAATTCAAACGCATAATGTTTTAATCTTTCAACGGAGTTCATTTGGTTCTCAGCTTGTGTTATTCCCTTTAATAATGATGCAACCATAACTGATAAATTTAAAACATAACTCATTAATAACCCTGTTGAAGATGCACTAATATTAAATACCCTAAAACAACATAAAAACGCAATAATTAGGCAAATTATTGAAGCTATGATATCTATATTAATACCTAACCATCTCTGATTTGCAATCGTGACATAATACGCTTCATTCATTTTATTAATAAACGAATCATTAACGTTGATAAATCTATTAACTGCTTTATACGCCTTGATTGTATTCATACCACCTAAAGTCTCATTGAAACTGGCAAAAACATTAGATCTTTGAATAGCTTCCAATCTCTTAATCTCTCTTGAACTAGCCTGATAAAAATTGGCAACGCATATATAAATTGAAAATAAGATTGGAACAGCTATAGCAAACCAAGGCAAGTAAATAACACAGAGAATCATAATTCCGATGAAATTACATAATGGCAAAATAAACATTCGTAACTGTTCCGAAATTTCATTATCCAGTACATCTGTATCTTTAGTAAATCTGTTTAAAATCCTACCAATTGGTGTAGTATCAACATACGACATGGGAGCATGCAAAACTCTTTTAGCTGCTAAAATATTCAGCTTTTCTGATGATCTATTAGCGACATAAACAATCAAATAGAATTCGTAAGCTAGGAAAATCACCATTAAAAATGCAAACATTATATATAATCCAATGTAAAAATGATCACTCTTATTAGGAAACTTATGCTGAGTCCAAAATGAAAGCCAATTGTTTGTAAATAAATTGCAAAATGTACCTAAAATACAAATCATTACAAAAACTGGTAAGAAGAAAGAGCCAAAAACTCCCGAACCCAATCTGATATAAGTTCGGTAAACATCCATTTTGATTGAATTAACCGCTCTTTCTTCATCTTGCATCAACCCAACCTCTTTCTCTATATTTCCAGAATCCGTTCGAGTATTGGTATTGTAGTTTTCAAGTTTTGTAGTTCCTGTATTTTCTTTGGAATCCTCTGAATCTTCTGGAATTTCATGGGAATAATCCATTAATTTAACAAATGCATCATTTCTTGATCTTAATTCTTGTAATGTTCCAATATCCATAGTCCCATCACCGTTCAAAAATAATATTCTATCTGCAGAACCAATTAAAGATAACTGGTGGGTTGCCAAAATTCTGGTTTTATCACCCAAGTAGCCCATGATACAAGTATCCATAATATGTTTACCAACTTTAGCATCAACAGCAGATAGAACATCATCCATTAAGATAATATCTTTACCAGCATAAACAGCTCTAGCTAAATTAATTCTGGCCTTTTGACCACCAGATAAAGTGATACCTCTTTCACCAACTTCAGTCATATCCCCACCTGGTAATTGTTGGAAATCACTAATTAAGGAGCAAGCCTCAACTATGGTTCTATATTTTTCAGAGTCAAATTCAAGCCCGAATATAATATTATCTCTGACTGTAGCATTTTGAACCCATGGATAGCCACATAATAGAAGTGACCCATTAACTAAAATACTGCCAGAATCTTTAGGCATGAACCCAGCTAAAGCTTCTAATAATGATGTCTTTCCTGAGCCAACTGGACCAGTGATAACTATAAATTCACCTCTTTTAACTTCAAAATTCGCATCGATTAAACCTGAAAAATAATTATGGTTCAATTGTTTATCTTCGTTTTCCTTCATAGTTGAATTTGACCCAACAGACTCTATTTCTTCATTGGTTTCCTCTAAATCAAATCTTTCCCAATGGAAATCGGCATGTTCAATCTTCAAACTTAAATTACAGTCATTAATTAATGGCTCAAATTTAGTGCCATGGGGATCAACTTCACCTTGACCTAAAAACTCACAAACTCTTCTTAATCCAATTAGCATATCAGTAGTCATTGCCATAGACATAGGCACCAATAGAAAATGTTGGGCTAACACCTGGAACAAAGTCAAAGCTGAAAAAATATCACCAACAGATCTGCCAGGATCAATAGCCCATAGAACACAAAACGCCACAACTGACGAGATGGTAGCTAGTGAAACACCAATTGAAGTTAAAACATTTTTGACTGCTTGCATTTTAAAAATGATTCTCATCTCTTTATGTCTATTATAGATCAGTTTATTCATATAGAAATCTTCCCAATTGTATAATTTAATCATTTTGAAAATTTTTAACATCTCTTTAACTAAATTAACTCTAGCGTCTGTGTATGTGTTAGCGCTCGATCTTAGCGACATTAATGGTTTCACTGTTGATCCTATAAATCCGGAACATAAAATGAAGACACCAAGACCAGCTAAAGCGGAAACACCTATATTAACAATTAGCAAAGCAATGGTGATAGATATAGGAATTGGAAAAAGAATTAAAAAGGGTAAAAATCCAACAGCCAAATCGACTCTGTTTAAATCAGTACTCATTAAAGAATAAATTTTACCTGCTGGATATTTATGATGACCTTTGGCGTCTAATTTGAATGATTTCTCTAAAATGACCTTGGTCATGACAGCCTTACATTTAGCGCCGACCATCATTGAATGATTGTAAAAGTGAGTAGCAGTAATACCCGTAAACAAAACAAATAAACAACAGCCAATTGAATATCCAATACCTTTACCAATATCTGATTCAAGTCCCCATCTTCTTTTTTCAACAAATATAATTAACTTTCTTTGAATTAATGGAGCACAAGTTGAAGCTATGTCAGAACAGGCCTTTTCCACTGCACCCATTGTATATTCATACCAAAATGTTTTATATAAATTAATAACAACAAGTCTCACGGGAATTTTGAATTCTTCGTCACTGGTAGAGCTTAAATTTTCATGTTTTAGTTTTAGTTTTGCAATATCTGCTTCAAGATAACTCATAAATCTATGGTACATTTCTTCAATCGTAGAGTCATCATCCAATAAATATAAATCATTGGGATGGATTGTTCTTTTATAACCTACATGCATCAACGGAGTTATCCACCAAAAGAACAATCGGAAAATTATATTTGTATGCCTATGCGGATAGACAGTTCTTTCACTATCTGAGGAAGGCAAAGGTGGAACCTTTTTTGTTAAAAATGGAGTTAGGAGTCTTTTCTGTATCTTCAGTTCTTGCTGTCGTTGTTGTTCCATATCAGGAGTACCTGATTGGCTTGTTTCTTTCGAAGACGAAGACATTTCAGCACAAGTCTTTTCAGAAAAGTTAAGTTGGGATTAAATGATGGATGGGCAGCAAGATGATAAAGCTGTGTTATTCCTGAAGTAAGTACAACATAGAATGTGGTATCATGAGGGTGGGTGATGATAAAATAACAACTAATCAACTTTCACACCTGGAGGCTGTATTAAATCATTAGAAACGAGCAGAATTTGTGTAGTAGAAGACTAGTCTGAGCAGATCAGAGATAACACCACTGAAAGCGAAATCCCCGGTGGCGTATTAAGAATTGCCACACTATTTTTCAGGTTTGCTGCGCCGCAAATCTTTTGTACTCTGGCCCCTGATAAGATAAGAATCCACTTGATCACACCAGTCAAACACCCTTTTTCTTGAATTTTTCCCTCCCCACAGCCTAAAATTTCCAACTACTGCTTTTTAAAGCCTCCACTAATTACCAATGAGTTTTTCCTCAAAACTTTAGGCAACCGCTTCTCTAGGGTTTTCACGGCCATTGAGGCTTCCACCCTATATCTCTCACCACCACTAACTCATCATTCAGTTACGTTTGAGGCCCCCTTTTCTTCGACTATCCATTTCAGCATTCACCTCTTCTATCATACCCGACTTTTTGTGGTTCTTGTAGACAAGTTATTTTGCTCCTTTCACTTACTGTATCATGGTGATCAGAGTAACAACAGCAACAGAATTAATCTGGCTTTCGATCAATCCAACTGGCTATTAGATTTTCAGTTTGAAGCTTAAAACTTGGGCGACATTCAAGTTAGCTTTACTGCTAAAAGTATTTTGTCTTTCAAACTCATGGTGCAAACTTAGGTTAAGTCCAGACCTATTTCTTATCTGCCTTCCTTTGTCGTCCCCCCTGCTTACCTTCCATTTATTGTTAGGTGGTACTTCTAAACACTTGTTTTGGGTGACTCAAACTTTAAGTAATTAGATAGTTTTAGCAAAGACCATGACAGATTCATTTTTTGACTGCTATTCCACTCTGGATTCATCAAGGGTTGGAAAATCACACTGAAAGAAGGTATTATCAATGGAGGTTGAATTACAGAGGAAAATTGTATTAGCTTTTACCGAGTTTACCATAGAGAAATTTGAAGATATAAGATACAGTTATACTACTGCAATATATAAAAGTTCAAAACTAGACTTACTAGCAATGACCTGACCATGGTTCAAAATGTGGATGCTCAGATATTACATATTCTCGTATCGTTACTCCGTAATAGCTGACTTACCATGTATGACTGATTAGTTAATGCTATTGACTTACTTGTGTCTTGGAGTTGATCTTTATCAAAGTTGAAATGTTTGCAAATTGATGTTGTTAAACATTCTGGTCTTTTTGATGTTATTGTTTTTTGTTATTCATCTCCATCCGCTCCTTCTTCTACCCTGTCAATTCTTTTATTATTGCTCAGTTCCACATAATCTAGGTTTTGCTTCCTATATTTTATGAGTTTCATATCTAATAGATGTTATATTATATATGACTTTAAGCAGTTGTAGCTGTAATATCGGAATAAGTAGGTCTCGGAGTCTCGGAATCCTACAAACCCGATGGTGCACGGATTGCTCTAGCAAATTCCACATGCTCTCTTTAAGCTTTCAGGGTGTCATGATGAAGAGGGGCACTACTCGCCCAGAGCCCTCATCAGGAGCAATGGCACCTAGATCACTATCACCATTTCACTACAGTGCGGAGGGCCTCTTTCAAAAGGTGTGCTATATAAACTGGCAGGCCCCCAGAAAATACCAATACTGGAAAATTAAACCCAATGGCAACTTTTTCTGTCTATGTCAACCAATATGGACGAAATAGACGCAATTATCGAAGCTGAACAAGCAAACAACCTTCTCAAAGAAAACTTCAAGTCGCTAGCCGCTGGTGGCTTCGGTGGTATTTGTGCTGTTCTAACGGGCCACCCTTTTGACTTGGTCAAGGTGTTACTACAAACAGGCCAGCATAAGACCTTACCTTCTGCATTCACCTCCATCTTGAGAACGTCAGGACCTTTGGGTTTTTACAGAGGAGTCACTTCTCCGTTAATTGGGGTTACTCCAATCTTCGCTGTTTCGTTCTGGGGTTACGATGTCGGTAAGAAGTTAGTTTATGCTGCCACTGGCAAGAAAGAAGGGACTCCGTTGTCCATTGCGGAGGTCAGTGCTGCTGGGTTTTTCAGTGCTATCCCAACTACATTATTAACAGCTCCATTTGATAGAATCAAAGTTGTCATGCAAGTTTCCACTGAAAAATTATCCTTCAACCAAACTGTCGCCAGAGTTTATAAACAGGGCGGTATAGCTTCGATCTATAAAGGTTCTTTGGCAACCATTGCAAGAGATGGTCCTGGTTCTGCTGTCTATTTTGCTACCTATGAAATTCTGAAGAAGATGTTATCTAAAGAAGGTTCCGAGTTATCTGTTCCTGCAATTATAACTGCTGGTGGTATGGCCGGTGTTGTTATGTGGCCATTCATCTTCCCTATTGATACAATTAAGTCTGTTCAGCAATCTTTGGATGTCAAAAAAGGTGTGGTTCAGGTCACTAAGCAAATCTACGCTCAACAGGGTTTGAGAGGTTTCTTCCCTGGTTTGGCTCCTGCAATGTTGAGAGCTTTCCCTGCTAACGCTGCCACTTTCTTGGGTGTTGAGCTGGCGAAAAATTTCCTAAATGATTACTTTTAGATAACTTGTAAATAACTGTTTAATCTTGTGTGTTTTGCGTTTATTTATTATTTACTTCATATACTTATTTATATTTTAACTTTTTTCTTTCAACTAACCGAGTGTGGTGCCGAGCCGAGTAAAAATTTCTCCACTACATACAATACACTTGAAATCAGAGTATAGAGGGAAAGCTTATTATACCACTTTCAAGTAACAGTCTATGGATACATAACGAACGAGACCTTCAGAAAGGTCTCTTTTGTTTAATTTACAGTCACCAACCACCCTAATACGGAATTGTAGTGATCTAATAAAGTTCCCGGACAGCCGCGGCGGCTAGTCGGCATGGTCACGTGACAATTTTAGTTTTTTTTCAAAAAAAATTTTACTAATCAAAGCTAAGACCAATCTCCATAATCCTATTCTTAATCCCTAATTCTTCGTTATCATTAACGCCTACTCTTATAAAATACATTTACGATATTAAAAAGATGTCGAACTATACCCAACTGAATGCCCATGATCAGCATAACCATACTGCAGCAACAGTTCTTTGTTGTAACTGTGGTGTTCCAATGGATGGTTCATCAGGTTTAGTTATGTGTTATGATTGTATTAAATTAAATGTTGATATAACGGAAGGAATTCCAAGAGAAGCTAATTTATCGTTCTGCAGAAACTGTGAGAGATTCTTACAACCTCCAACACAATGGATTAAAGCTGACTTAGAATCAAGAGAATTATTGGCTTTATGTTTAAGAAGATTGAAAGGTTTGAATAAAGTTAGATTAATCGATGCTTCTTTTATTTGGACTGAACCCCATTCCAGAAGAATCAGAGTTAAGTTGACAGTTCAAGGTGAAGCTTTAAATAATGCTATCATTCAACAAAGTTTTGAAGTTGAGTACGTTGTTGTTGCTATGCAATGTCCAGATTGTGCTAAATCCTACACTACAAACACCTGGAGAGCTGCAGTTCAAATCAGACAAAAAGTTGCACATAAAAGAACTTTCTTATACTTAGAACAATTAATCTTGAAACATAATGCTCATGTTGATACAATTTCGATTAAAGAAAGTAAAGATGGTTTAGACTTCTATTATGCACAAAGAAACCAGGCTATGAAAATGATTGATTTTTTGGGTAATGCTGTTCCAATTAAATATAAGAGATCGGCAGAATTAGTTTCACAGGATATTCATGCTGGTACATCGCAGTATAAATTTACCTTTTCAACTGAAATTGTTCCTATTTGTAAAGATGATTTAGTTGTTTTGCCAAAAAAATTAGCAAAATCAATGGGTAATATTCCACAGTTAGTTTTATGTTCAAAAATTACAAATACTGTTCAATTCATTGATCCTAACAGTTTACAGATTGGTGACTTGTCAAGTAGTGTTTATTGGAGAACCCCTTTCAATGCATTGGCTGATGTTACACAATTGATCGAATTTATAGTTTTAGATGTTGAGCCAACAGATCAAAGAAGAGGTAAATATTTAATGGCTGATATCACAGTCGCCAGAGCTGCTGATTTAGGTGTTAATGATAAAGAATACTATATCAGATCCCATTTAGGTGGTATTTTACATCCAGGGGATTCAGCCATGGGTTATTATCTAGCAAATTCGAATTTCAACTCTGATTTATTCGATAAGTTAGACACTGAAAATTTACCTGAAGTTGTGTTAGTCAAGAAGCATTACGCCAGATCCAACAAGAGAACAAAGAACAGAAACTGGAAACTAAAGAGAATGGCTAATGAACACAAGGATATCGTTGCTGAGATAGTTGATCCAAATTCAAAACAAGCAAGACAAGAAGCCGAAAGAGCCGAAAGAGATTACGAATTGTTCCTGGAACAATTAGAAGAAGATCAAGAATTGAGAGAAAATGTTAATCTGTATAAAACCAATGCAGTTAGGCCAGCACATTATGATGATGATGCAATGGATTCTGACGATGAAGAAGCTCCACAAATTGATATTGATGAGTTATTAGATGAATTAGATGAAATGAATTTGGGGGACTAAGCTAGCTCATTTATATATATATATATATATATCTTTTTTTCTACACTTTTATTTCTTAAGCAGTAATTAATATATTCATTATTTATACTAAAGTATTTACAAGCTCATAATAATTGGTAGAATAGTAAAACTAACAAAAAATAAATTAATAATAATATAGTAAAATAATATCGTAAGTAAGTCTGTCATTATTCTTTCAAAGCAGCATCAATAATTTGTTGAACACCCTTTGGATTAGCACCAATGACTTTATGGAAAACTTCACCGTCTTTGAAAACCACAAAAGTTGGCATAGCAGTGACACCGTACTCAACAGCAACATCTGAAACATTGTCAACGTCAACTTTATAGAAATCGACATTTTCATAAGATTCACTGAATTTATCAATGATTGGAGCCATGGCCTTACATGGACCACACCAAGTTGCATAGAAATCGACTAAAGAAACTTTGCTATTTCCAACTACCTCTTTCTTGAATTGTGCTGTTTCAGTCACTTCTTTAACAGCAAATTTGGCAGTTGACGACGAGAAAAATCTAGCAGAAGAAATTCTTAATGGATTAATAGCGTTTTTGAGGGCAAACATGGTGGTTCTGTTGTTTGTGGGCTGTTATAAGGCAGACTTGGGTACTATAAAATGATTTGTAATGACTTGAACCAATGTCGGAGTCTGAGAAAAGGGAAAATCAGAAGGCGCTCGCTCCACACTTTCTTATTAGACTCAAAAGCGTATTTAGATAAAGATAAAGAAAGATCAACACCTTTAAGCCTAGTCGAAGTCAGAGAACACGATCCACACCGGAAACCACTCGAACCACAGCAACATGTCACTTAAACACACTCCCACCCAATCATTTGCTGATTCCTCCTTTTTCATCAAGCTCTCCCAGTTGAAACTAGACGTCTTGAAACTAGACCAGTCTCAGAAACAGGTTTATGGCTTCTACAACTTCAAGAATCTGGGTAAAGACCAATTACCTTCCATTACTCTTAACGATAACTCATTCGATGATTTAGACGTCTACCTATCAAAGCTGTACGTATATACTGTTTATTTTCCTGTACTGCTATACTCATACTAACAAGTCTATTCCTTATCTTATCAGCTCCACTGGTTACAACTTTACATCACCTGGTTCCTTATATAACGTTAACACATTCGAAGAATTCAAAACAACAAACAAGCTAGAGTTTTTAAAGAATTCTGGCGAAACTGTATGTATTGTTTTGTTTGAATATTGAGTTATACCTATACAGACGCATCCACACACATATACTAACTAATTTGCCTTCTTATCAATTAGATCTACAACAAAATCAAAGACAAGTCGGTGCTCAAGAATCCTTCTTTGTTGTCAGAATTTTCTATGTTATCATTTGCTGATTTAAAGAAATATAAATTTTATTATTGGTTTGCATTTCCGGTTCTACATGCTGACTGGGAAGTTAAATCGATAACGCCAGGTATACAACTAAATAAAGAACAAATAGAAAAAGTGACAGATCAAATTGCAATAATTGATACATCGTCTGATGAATTACTTCCATTTTCAAAATTATTAGATTATGATCCTAAAGAACAACTCCATGTTTTATTCATAGATACATCAAGTCAACCAACTTCGTCTTCATATGTTCTTAAGAATTTATTGACGGCACTTGCTATTTACAATTACAATAATGTTACAGCTCAGATATATAGATTCAATTCCAGTTCAAGCTATACATTGACAACATACACGCCATCCCCTACAACAATTCCAAAATTTTCTGGCTGGGAAAGAACTTCACAAGGTAAACTGGGACCGAAATTGGCCGATTTAGGCTCATTGATTGATCCTGTTCAATTGGCTGACCAAGCCATTGATCTTAATTTAAAATTAATGAAATGGAGAATTGTTCCAGATTTAGATCTTGATGTTGTTAAAAATACTAAATGCTTATTGCTTGGTTCAGGTACCTTGGGTTCTTATGTTGGTAGAGCTTTGTTAGCTTGGGGAGTTAGAAAAATTACTTTCGTTGATAATGGTAAAGTTTCATTTAGTAATCCAGTGAGACAGCCTTTATATAAATTTGAGGATTGTTTAGAAGGTGGTGCAGAAAAGGCAGAAGCTGCTGCTAAAGCTTTAAAAGAAGTCTTCCCATTGGTTGATGCTCAAGGTATTAGTTTAGAGGTTCCAATGGCTGGTCATCCTTTGACTAACGAAAAAAAACAAAAAGAAGATTATGATAAATTAGTTAGTCTAATTGAAGAGCATGATGCTATTTTCTTACTCATGGATTCAAGAGAAACAAGGTGGCTACCTACTGTTATTGGTAATGTTAAATATAAAATTGTTATTAATGCAGCATTAGGTTTTGGAAGTTATTTAGTTATGAGACATGGATGCGTTAAACCGGATGTTGATCTAGCTTCTGAAGATGATGGTCAGAATAGATTAGGTTGTTATTTCTGTAATGATGTTTATGCACCTTCTGATTCGACCACCGATAGAACATTGGACCAAATGTGTACAGTTACTAGACCTGGTGTTGCATTAATGGCCTCTTCATTAGCAGTTGAGCTGATGGTTTCTGTGTTACAGCATAAAGATAGACAATATGCTCCTCATGAACTAGAAAGTGTCACTACATTAGGTAGCTTGCCTCATCAAATTAGAGGTTTTTTACATAATTTTGAAACATTGAAATTGAAAGCTCAAAATTACAAATATTGTGCGGGTTGCTCAAACAAGGTGTTGAATGAATTTAATGTTGAAGGTTGGGAATTTGTTAAGAAAGCTTTGAATGATTCTAAATATATTGAAGAGTTGACTGGTCTAACGGAAGTTCATAAAGAGGCTGAAGAAGCTGAATTGATGTTAGATATAGATGATAGTGATGATGAATTGGTTTAATTTAAAGATATATATTTTTTTTTATTTATATTAGGTATTATTTTGCCCTCCTGTTTTTATGTTTATTTCTTGGCTGCTATCTTTTTCCATACACATAGGTATCATGGCCTACATAACCAAAAATATTATCGACTTAACCATAAATATACAACAAAAACCAATACTTACTATTAGATTATGTAATTATGAGTACCTAGAATCGTAATCAACTAAATTAAATTGTGAATGCCTCTGACTGTAAGCTTGATATAAAGAAGGAAGCCTGAAATCTTTAATATTAATTTTCTAAAGTTACCGGATTCGAGGCGCGAAGGCTTTTTGGCTAATGTAAGCCGCTAGACAATATTTTTTTTTAAATTTTTTTGAACTCTATTGAAAAAATTGTAGTTTTAAACCTGTTCACTTAATTTGTTCTATAAGCAGACAACCAAGTACAAAACTTTACGAATTAAATATGTCAAATACATTTCAAGCATTGGGAGTTCCAAAATGGCTGTGTGAAGCACTATCAGCTATGAGAATAACAAACCCAACTAGTATTCAAAAAGCTACGATACCGGAAATCATGAAGGGAAGAGACTGTATTGGTGGTGCTAAAACAGGTTCAGGTAAGACCATTTCATTTGGTCTTCCAATGCTAGCACATTGGTCTGAAGATCCTTGTGGTATATTTGGTATAGTTTTAACTCCAACTAGAGAACTAGCAATGCAAATTGCTGAACAATTTACTGCCCTCGGTGCTAGTGCAAATTTAAAAGTTGCCTTAGTTATTGGTGGTGAATCAATGATCGAGCAATCTAATCAATTGAAAAATAATCCTCATTTTGTTATTGCTACCCCGGGTAGATTGGCCCATATTATAAGTGAACATCCTGATGATGTTAGAGGTTTAAAAAGAGTGAAATATTTAGTTCTTGATGAAGCTGATAGATTATTAACTGAATCTTTCACCGAAGATTTAAGTGGATGCTTTGATGCCCTACCCAATCCTAATAAAAGACAAACATTATTATTCACTGCCACTGTTACAGATTCAGTTAGAGCATTAGCTGATAAGCCAGTTGCTGAGGGTAAACAACCTGTTTTCTTACACGAATTAGATAAGATTGATGATGTTGTTATTCCAAAGCAATTGCATTTGGGTTTTATATTATCACCCTATCAGATAAAAGAGGCCATTTTACACAATCTTTTATCGAATGATCAATTTAAAGAATCCAATACCATAGTTTTTGTGAATAGATCGGAAACAGCAGAATTACTAAGACGAACATTAAGACGTTTAGATATCAAAGTCACATCATTGCATTCATTAATGCCACAAAATGAAAGAACAAACTCATTACATAGATTCAGAGCTGGTGCTGCAAGAGTGTTAATTGCTACTGACTTGGCTTCCAGAGGTTTGGATATCCCAACCGTTGAACTAGTTATAAATTACGATATACCTCAGGATCCGGATGACTTTATTCATAGAGTTGGTAGAACTGCAAGAGCTGGTCGAAAAGGTGATTCTCTTTCATTGATTACTCCTAGGGATTTGCAAAGAATTTTAGCTATTGAAGAAAGAACGGAGAGAAAGATGGAAGAATACGAAAAATATTCTGATAATCAATTAATTAAGAACTCTTTAAGAGCAACCTCGAAGGCCAAAGTTGAAGCAAGAATGGAGATGGAGAGAGAAAACTTTGGGGAACGTAAAAAGGAACAGAGAAAGAGAGAAGGTCTTGATCATAATAACGATAAAGAAAAGAAACACAAAAAGTCTAGGAATAGGCCTTCCAAGGAATAATTACCGCAAATTTTAAGGTAAATGTATAATAGATAACCAATACCATATATTTATATATATTCTTTTAATGTAACTAGAAAAAGAAGGATTTATATCGGTCAGTGTAAGATACTCTAATTGACTCCATGAGGCTGGATTATTTACTCTATGTGGCTTGGTAAATGTCGCAGGGGCGCGGTAGGCATAATTTGTTTACGCTTTTTGAAACACGTTAAGAGGTTCAACGCTTCTGCAAAGAGAAGCTTACCTACAGCTCAACTTAAAGAGAGCATCCTAGATTTACTACCAGCTACAGACATTTCTAAGACATGGTAAGTGAATTTTTACATTAGATTTAACTCAAAAAATATATCCTTACTAACTTCTACCTTTATTCACCTAGACCTCCTTGTCATTTGACCTACTAACCTTGGAGGAAGCGGGTGATACTCCTGTAACTTCAGCCGTGAAGTTTTATCCAACTTTCAAGAAAAGCCACAATCTATCAAGGCCTAAAAGAATACCGGTGGATCAATTAGAGTCTGTTAGAGAACAAGAAGCTTTGTTGATTCAAGATATGTTACATGTTTTAGCAGGACTAGAAGGTTCTTATATTAGATACTCTGAATCTTTTGATCCCGATAACAGAATACATAAATTGAGAGGACCTGATTATTTAATTAATAAACATATAGATTCTGGACTGAAAGATGTTGTGAAGAGGTTGACATTCTTTGGAAAAGTTTATTTAGCATTAAAATCATTTTCTGAGATTCATGATAATATAGCTCAAGGCCAAGTTATTCAAAGTTTATGTACCGATATAAGAACTTGCTTGAAAAGATATGAATTTTTCTTGGTTGAACTGGAACAAGAGTTTCAAAACAATTCAGATTTTTCGTTGACATATCTTGAGCAGAGCCTAAATATGAATGTTGCATTACCATTTAATCATCTTTACGAAATTATTTCTCAGATAAATAAAGAAAATGAAAGAAGAATGGATAAGCATAACATGGTCAATATGAGATTTCAAAGTATGATGAGATCATTGAAAGAGGATTATTATACTGGTACTCTAGATGGTGTTACTTCGGATGCTAGAACAAGTCCGTTTGTTAAAGGTGGTTTAGCTTTGAAGATCGTTCAAAATAGATTAACCCGTTACAAAGGTGATGCACACTCTCATGAATTTTTATTTGAATTATTTAACAATATGTCACGTTCATATGTTAAGATGTTAAATTTATGGTTAGAATCAGGAATGATTGATGATCCAGCAGAAGAATTTTTGATTAATGAATCAATTACTACTAATCCTAAACTTCAAAAAAGTGCTGATTTTTGGGCGGATAAATTTTCTATACGAAATGAGGGTCAATTGAAACAATTTGAATCTCCTGATGTTCAAAAGAAAATTATATTAACAGGCAAGTATTTGAGTGTTCTTGATGAATGTGGTATTGATATACAGGCATTTAAGCCGTTACCTAATCCAATTGATTCGTTAGAAAGTCCTGAAGTTTTTATAAAAATAGATGAAGCTTATATGAGATCCAATACGTTAATATTGAAACTACTTTTTGAAGGTTACCATTTAAGAGAATTTTTAGAAGGTTTAAATAAGTATTTCTTACTAACAGACAATCATCAATTTGACGACTTTTTGGACCTTGTTATGCTGGACCTTAGAAAATCTCCTAATAATTTATCTCTTTCCAAATTGGCAAAACAATATCATATTGGATTTTTCAGAGATTCAAAATCAACTGGAGATTCATCTCATGATAAAAGTAATCGATTAATTAATTACCTTCTTTCAGTTAAATTATCAGACGAAAGTCTAGTTAAAGAGTTGTCAATTATTTTGAATGCATACACTACTGATTCAGATGAAGTCTTTTCCTCTACTAATATTAATTCATTAAAACAATTACTAAATGCTACTTTGGAGAATAATAAAGCTACTAATAGTGAGACTTCAACAGGGACGAAAGTGGAAGAATATTCATTGAATAAATTTTATTTAGATTTAGAGATACCATTTCCTTTAAATTTAATAATTACGAGGTCTCAAATATTTGAATATCAATTAATGTTTAGAAATTTACTTTATTTGAAATATGTTGAAAAATCCTTAGATATGTCATGGAAAGAAATTGGATATCAACGATTTTGGACATTTAATTTTAGTAATGGTGGCCTTAGAAGATGGATAAAGAAATGTAGAATGCTTCATTTCAAGATGAGGAATTTTATAAGAATTTTTTCAGTTTATACCAATTTTTTTGTTATAAATGATAGTTGGAAGAACGTAGAATCTATGTTCAATAGATTGGATCAAGGTGACGAAGAAGTTGAATTAGAAATGTTATTTATTGGAATCAAATCTTTTTTAAGTACAATTTTAACGAATTGTCTGTTAACAAAAGTTAAGTTAATTGAAATCACTCATCAAATGCTGGTTATCATTTTACTATATCACAACTTTTTGATGTCTTTAAGAAAATCGTTGATCCTTTTAGATGAACAATTATTTGACAAAAATAACAGCAAATTACCTTCTGGTTCTACGTTTGATTCCCAAAGAAACTTAGCTAGAGTAGCCAGACTGTCTGATGCCTTACAGAAGTATGAAAAGAGTTTTGATATCAAGCTCCATGATTTCTTGGATGCCATTAGATATTATGGTGAGGTTGATACCCCTTCTTTATTGACTTTGCACGAGGAGTTGGTTTCTGCGTTTAATATGAAAGACTCGTTCTAACCACTAATATTTGCTTTAACTTGTGTATTTTTTACTATGTACTACTATTAAATGTTTTGTATTTTTTATCTAACTTATACTACGTAAGTGATACGAAACCGAGCAGAGTAGCACTGAAGCTGTAGCTGGCTCTCTGTATCTTCAGATTTCTTGGTGAGTAAATTCAATTATCGTAAGCCAAGTTTAAGATTCAGTCTTATGTCATTTAGTTAGCCTATTTAATTTGGGTTGACATGGTAAATGTATCGTCAGTATCTTTAATATAATATGACCATGAATTGGTTCTTCTTATCGTCTGGGTCTAGTCTCAGGATCAAGATTAATTTATGGATAGTAACTCTTGAGGGTGCTTATTTGCGTTTAGTATTAAAGATTAAAATTATTATCTGAAGGTACTTTACCAACTATTAGACTTGAATCATTTGATCCTTCTGCTTCAAGAAAGTTCTTCAATTAGTTTCGATTTTTATTCATTCTAATAGCTACATTCTGCCAAATTGTTCTATTACTATTGGGTTCTTTTTTTATTTATGTTGTTATCTTAATTTATATGAATGTTTTGAAATTTTACTAAAATGTTTCCTTTAATTCTTTTGTAAAAGTGGAATCTGTCATGATTATTTCTGGATCCTGCCAATGAATCAGAAGTCAGATCGCCCCAAAGCAACTTGTCAATACCAACCAACAGTAAATGTGAAGTGGCTAAGGTCCTTAATCGAGTTTCAGTAGAGTAAACCGCAAAAGAAACTTAAGGCCCAGTACGACTGATTGGCTTCAAATACTAACATGGCAGCTGCAACCTTAAGAACTTTTTGGTTTCTTTCCTCCACCCCAACCTTCTATTTTCTATATAACTTTGTGGCAGTGATGAAAGAGTGGACAGGAAATGACAGTTTGTGTTTGCTACCATCTTCTCATTCAGGTTGCAGCTACCCATAAAGGCATTGATTACATACGTACACCCATCTAGCTTATTTTGAATGATGAATTAATTATATTAAATTAACATATAGTAATACAGTATGGTAAAAAAGAAAAGTGTATAAATAATAAAACAAAAAAATACAAAACACCTATGATGTTCACAAACACGAGCTCAATAACAGCTCAGTAAATCCTAGCCCTATTGAAATCATACAAAAAAACCAACTCACTCTCTTCATCAAAGCATAAATTTCGCTCATACAAATCACAATGATCAATCCCTAACAAACCTAACTGCTCAACTTGCTCTTTCAAATTCTCCAATACGACTGGATTTTCATGGTCCGGTTTAACGTTCACGAAATCGAGATATTCAATGGCAATGTATAGGCCACCGATGTGGTGAGTGGGAGTAGTGATGTTGCACCATCCGTGGGAGAGATATCGTGGGGTATTAATTTTGTGATGGGTGTGTGTGTTGGAATTATGGTTAGTTATCAACCTGTATGCTTCAAGTTCATTATCATAGCAACTGATGAACCAATTTACCATATTATCAAAGCTCAGATTCATTGTGTTTTTATGCAATGAGAAGTAATCCGACACTTTATTAAAATCCACAGTCTTAATAACAACCTGATCGATATCATCTTTTATGCTCCCAGGGTTGATTTTGAACAAGGTGATGTAATCAACTACTGAGATCTTGTATATGGATGTGAAAACATCTTGGGTGAGCGACAGCTCGGTAATTGAGAGGCCTTCTGGGCGGGAGCCACTAGTGATGGAAGGAGGAATGGAGATGGAGATGTCGATGCAGTTATTTTTTTCAACACGGGATTGTTTGGCATAGTAGTCGAATGATTTAGATCTGGTTTGTTTAACATGTATGATGTCGGTTTGAGTTGATTTGTTGAGGTTGATGTGCTGTTGGATTGCAAATTTGGTGGAGTCTATTGTTGCTGCCTCGAATCTTTGGAAGATTAGTGAGGCTAAAACCCAATTAATGGTCATACCAGAGTTGTCTTTGTTGAATGTGCGATATTGATAGTCAACGTTGTAGCGTTTTTGTGTGCCATTTAAGTTGAATTTAAAAACAGTTGTGTCAAAACCATCAGACAACACAACAATATCAGTTTTGTATAGTAAACAATAAACGTGCAATCTGTTTAATAAAGTCTGTCCATCTTCAGTAACGTACTCTGAACCTGCAAAATGATCTATACGATTCTTGGAGATTTTCAAAACCAACAATGGATCCAAGTTAGACCCATTCAACACTGCGATATCAGAATGTATTGAAGAACAGATGAAATTATTGTAAGTTTCTGGAGTTTGTAAATTCAACGCACTCAACAATTGAGGGCTCGGCATTGGCTTATAATCGTTTTCAGAAGTTAGGCCCTCAATGAGCCTTGAAAAATGTAGTAATGAAACAATTGGAAAAATGTGATTTTGCTCAACTATGGTTCTTACTTCCGACTCAAATGAATTTAAAGACAACCTTTGTGGAGATGAGGGAAACAGGCTGTTGTTCATCAGAAATAGATCGACATTGGTTAGTTTTGAGACATTAGAATCAAGGTGTTCAATTAATTCATCAATAGCAGGCTGGAAGAAATCGTCACTTAATATTGGGTCTTGTTGGTTTGGTCTAAAGTAACAAGTACAGAATTGGTCAGTTATGTGATAATCGCAAAAACCAGTTAGATCAAAATATTTGTCTTCGTTATTGAATTGTAGATCTAATTCTAATTCATTCTTCGGAGGTTGAACGTCATGTGACCAGGATAATTGGAGATTCGGGAACGAAAATGGGATTTTATAAAACAGTTTGTTTAATTGAGCATCACTTTCTTGTATTTCGTATTGAATTGTAGGAATTAATTTATGGTAGTTGATTTGCTGTTGTAAATGGAATTGAGATAAGTCATGCTGCCAGTCAATCGGGCTGTTGTTGAGTAGGCAGGACTTGAGAATGCCAATTAGTGTATCTAGTTGTTTTCTGTTTGACAAGATCTGATTGATTTCAATAGTCTCATTCAAATCCTCAACAAAGATAGAAGTAAAGTTCTTAAACAGGTCAGTTGAGTTGGCGTTGGACGACACAGAATATCCGGAGTCTTGAGAGGTAGTGTTGGTTAACGTAAGGTCGGAAAGTCCTCTGGAACAATCCGAAGCAGTTGAAGCCAATCTTGACTCAATTGCAGTATGCTTGGTCATTAGAGGATACTGTATTCTTCCTTTAGAGACTGAGCTACCCATAATGGAACATGGACAAGGAAAAGAGCATGGTAAGCAGCAGGTAGAAAGTTGGCCGATCCTGAGATGTATAAGAAGATCAAAATGAGGTAATGGAAATTGTCCTGTTTGGTGCGCACTACCAGAAACAGGGTCAGACAAGGTCAAACAGGGCAAAAGTTAAACCTATATCCAGACGACAGACGGAGCAGTTTTCTGGTAGATTGTTGGGAATGAATCCTTAGTCTTAGTCTTGCCAACCTCAGAACACACATCCATAGACAGAAATGCAATGTCCGATGGTTGCACCAAGCGAAGACGGTGCAGGACCCAGGAACGCTTTTGCCTCAGATCGACGCGTCGGAAAATTCCCGAGATCGAGCAGACGTCTCTGCTAAGCGCCATCACAAAAGCGATCCTGGTCGTGTCTTGCACAATTAGTTTCACAAAACCAAATGTACCAGAAGCCAGATAGCCAGCCGTAAACGAGAGCATAGAGCTTCCAACTACATTTATCAGAGCTGTAGCCCTTGAAATAGCAGATAGCAGATTGCGATTACTCTGGATACATCGGAGAAAGCTTTCTAGCCATTAACCTTTCCTACTTTCCATTTAGCACACCATCTCTATACGATCCACACGATCCACACGACCCAGTCCGCTGCTATACGATTGTAACTAACATGCCAGTAGGCAGTCCCAGTGGA
Source organism: Ambrosiozyma philentoma (assembly GCA_003707675.3). NCBI lineage: Eukaryota > Fungi > Ascomycota > Pichiomycetes > Pichiales > Pichiaceae > Ambrosiozyma > Ambrosiozyma philentoma. The sequence goes on from PPKZ03000014.1 coordinate 53,432, forward strand.
AGTGCAGTAGATATATTCATATCCATATAGCTAGGTGGTGCTTTATACGGTCGTGAGTGAGTAATTTGTCACTGATGGATCAGATAAAGAGAGAAGAAATTAGAAGTCACGGTTTCCCTGGCTTTGTTCCCTTCGTTTGTTTTACTCTAAATTATCCAGCCGGTGGTAGGCACAAGAATCATGGCAATGAACTAATACGGCCTATTCTAAGTTTATGTTTGTGTTGTATTGTAGCTAATGCGGTAACCCCAATAGTTAATAGTTGGTAGTGAGAAAAGAAAGAAAGAAGCGCGTGTGGCTGTCTCGTTATAGTTCCAATTCAAATTGCCCAAACAAGTCAAGTTGTTTTATTTCTTCAGTCTGTTTGTTCATTTATAAAGCACACGCTTCCTCCTCTTGGCTTGTTATCCCCATCCTCTTTGCTCTTGTTTATTATCCCAACAACAATGGTGTCGATATCCAAGAAAGAGATCAAGATTATCTCGCTTCTACTGCTCGACTCTGTCTTCTTCTTCCTAGAAATCATAGTGGGTTATGCCGTCAACTCGTTGGCCTTAATTGCAGACTCTTTCCACATGTTGAATGATATAATCTCTCTATTAGTCGCTCTATGGGCCGTCAACGTTGCTAAAAATAAAGAAGCTGACTCGAAATTCACCTATGGTTGGCAAAGAGCGGAAATTTTGGGTGCTCTAGTCAATGCCGTCTTCTTATTAGCCTTGTGTTTCTCCATCTTCATCGAAGCAATTCAAAGATTCATTGTCCCTGCTGAAATTACAAATGCAAAATTAATTTTGATTGTTGGTACTACTGGATTGGTGTCAAACATTGTTGGTCTGTTGTTGTTTCATGAACATGATCATTCTCATGGTAGTGCTGGTGGCCACTCTCATGGTAGTATTTTACGGGATGAAGAATCGACTGCTGGTGACACACCCCATTCTCACGAACATGGACATTCTCACTCTCACTACCATGACGAAGAACCAACTCAGGTGCCTTCCCCTGCTAAAAAGAAACTATTAATTGATCGTGATCCATTAGATAACTCTGACCTCGATGACGTTATGCCTGATGTTATAGTTAATCAACTGTCTCCTACTGATTCCAACGAGTCTGACAAAAATTATCTATCAAATCCTGATTTCCGTTTGATTCATGGCACCCATAACCATGTTTTGAAAAAAGATCTAGAAAAAGGTTCGTCAAAGTCTTTGAATATGCAAGGTGTCTTTTTACATGTCATGGGTGATGCTTTAGGTAACATTGGTGTCATGGCTACGGCTTTATTCATTTGGAAAACTGATTATTCTTGGAGATTTTACACTGATCCATTAATTTCTTTAGTTATTACTGTTATCATTTTCTCTTCTGCTCTGCCTTTATGTAAATCTTCTTCAAGAATCCTATTACAAGGTACTCCACAATCTGTTGACTTCGATGATGTTAAAGATGATATTTTAAAAATCCCAGGTGTTTTATCAGTCCATGATTTCCATATCTGGAATTTAACTGAAAGAGTTTTGATTGCCTCACTGCACGTTGATTTATCTATTTCTCCAGAACAATTCTTACAAATTGCTTCAACAATTAAAGGTTGTTTACATGAATACGGTATTCATTCTGCTACAATCCAGCCAGAATTCTCTGCTTACTATGCTCAAAATCAAATTTTACCAAAAAGATATTCTCACCAACAGCTGACGGGAAATGGAACTACTAATTCTTCCAAAGATAATTTATTATTGAACTCAACTATTAATACTAGTACAATTGATGAATCTGAAGGATTATTAAACTCTTCTTCTATCAATGGTAATAATAGTAGTGCAACTACTTATGGCACAAGTGATAATGCACATGGTGGCGATATTCATTGTATAGTTGATGCTGCCACTGGCTGTACTGCTGCTGATTGTGTCAACTGATGATATATTGTATACAAAGAGATTGTTATGCGTTGACTTGATTTGACTTGATTTGACTTGATTTGACTTGATGTTCGTTCTTTAATTAACCTTAATTCCCATATTCCCAATCCGTCTAATTGTTGTTCTGTGTACTGTACTTTTTTGCATTTTTCTTGTACTTAATTGCCCTTGTTTCTACCTTCATTCATTATTTGTTCCCACCTTCTTTTCTTTTCGTTAGTGAGTGCTATACCCAATCAAAGAACTGTTTTTCTTGTACACGGTTTATATATATATAAATAAATTTATCGGGTAGTGTGATTGGCGAGCCTCGCACACTGAGCAGGCTTGGCGCCCCAAGCATCAGCCCAAGCTCCAGAAATTCAGAATCCATTCGACAACTTTAACGTGTTCGAACTTTTCTGCAACTTAGTGATTTTAACGTACTTCCAGCTTGATCTACCATATCGGCACCCATGGTCTAACGTCTCACAATGCTACGACTACTGATTAGGAGAAACAAGAGAGTGTTGCTATTCACATTAGTGTCATTTGCTTTGATTTATCTAACCTTGAATCAATTCATCGTGAGCAAAACAAGACTCCAACTATCAACTATACAATCAACCGCATCAAAGAATATAGTACAACAGAACTACAGACACTCATCTATCCCAAACAAGCACGAGTACACGGAGAAAATAATTGATAATCAGCCAGGAGCTGTCATTTATAAACGAACATTCATCGATGAACTAATCCAACAAAAAGAAAACGCAACTCTGTTCACACTAGCAAGAAACTCTGATCTTTATGGAATATTGAAAACTATCAGGAACTTTGAGGATAGGTTTAATTCCAAGTATCATTATGACTGGACATTTGCTAATGAAGAGGCCTTTTCCCCTGAATTTATGAAGTTGGTTAGTAACATGTGTTCAGGTACGGTGAAATTTTTAACCATACCTAGTGAAATGTGGACGTACCCTGATTTTATAGATCAACAGAAAGCAGCAGAGGTTAGATCATACATGAAACGAAAAAGGATCAAGTATGGGGACTCAGAACCGTATCGACACATGTGTCGTTTCTTTTCTGGGTTTTTTTTCAATATGGATGAAATGCTGAGTTACAAATACGTCTGGAGAATTGAGCCCGACATTGAGTACAGGTGTGACATCAACTACGATCCGTTTAAAAGCATGAGGAAAGAAAATAAAGTGTATGGTTTCAACCTAGCGCCCCTAGAACTACACACCACAGTGAAGTCTTTATGGGAATCCACACTAGAGTACATGGATACATACAAAGATCAAATATCCCCCAACAACAACTTCTTATTCTTAACAGACGACAACGGGAAAAAATTCAACATGTGCCATTTCTGGTCCAATTTCGAAATCGCAGACATGGATTTCTACAGGTCTGATGCTTATCAGCACTTTTTCCAATTTTTGGATCAAAAAGGGGGCATATATTATGAAAGATGGGGTGATGCACCAATTCATACCATTGCCGTCTCGATATTGTTGCCTTATACCAAATTGAAGTATTTTGGTACGACTGGATACTATCATTCCCCCAATTTACAGTGTGATGGATCAATGGAGATGTTGATGGAAAACAGGTGTATTTGTGACAATTCAAATGATTTCGCATGGAGTGATTCGAGTTGTATACCTAAATTTTTTGATATTCATTCAGAGAGTTTGAAAAGGCCAGCTTACGCTCCTACTTTCAAGTATATCCCAATCCATGATAAAAAATTGAGAAGATTGGAGCTAGAGAAAGAGAAGTTGGAAAAGAGCAATGCTTCTCCTGAACAGATTGAAGATATTATGAATGTGAAGGAGGCTGAAGGGACGACATCTGAGCAGAAGCCAACTGAGGATGAAAATAGCAATAACAGCAATAACAATAACAACAATGATGGAAAAGAAGTTGAGAATAATGATGAACAACAACCAGTGGAGCCTGCTGGAGTGCAAGACAAGAGAGACAGAAAGTTACTGCCTAAATTGCCAACTCCTGGAGAGGCGAAAAACTTATTGTTTGGTGCTGCAGATCTGAACAAGCATCATGGAGATCTGGAAAATGAAGAAGATACTAATGAAAAATAGACATTTTTTTGCTTCCATTCTCTAATTCTTTTTTTTTTCTTGATCCTTTACTTTTATTTATAATTTTGTGTATTATTTATGCTTAAATTTGGGTTTTCTTTTTGTGTTTGTTTTATTTATTCAATCTTTTCTTTCAAAAAAAATAAAAATGTGTTTGACTATTATTGGTATACTTCACATCTACGTTACTAAAATGGATTCTGCAATTAATGAAATAACAAAAATAATAAAGATGGTATTATACAAATAAAGCAAGTAAGCAAGGAAAATAAAAATAAAAATATAAAAACGGAATATTTAGAAGTCTCATTCTATACTACAAGGAAAAATACAAAGGCAAAAAAATGAAAAAAAAAAAGACTAGAGGAAAACTAGTATAATGCTTTTAAAAAAACAAATAGTAAATAAAAGCAAAACTTAATTAGAGAAATACAACAGAATGCAAAAAAGAAGACAAGTACACCAGAAAACTCAAAGAAAAGCTGTATAAATCGTTACAGATAATCAATCTCACGAGAGATTTCACCATTCTAGACTTTCAGCCCATGAAACTCTCTTGCTCGAATGAATCAACCCACCAAAACGACTGGATCTAGATGAATGTCCTAATGAAATTGGTGAAGTTTTAATCTTAACTGAATCCTTCTTATCATTTTTCAGTCTCTTATTTTCTTTATCTTCAACTTCATCGAAATGATTTGATTTTTGATCTCTTTTTAAAAAATCGTTTTGTTCAGACTCACTATAAAAACCAACTTTTTTGTTAATGGCGTATGCGTTATTAATATTTGTAGGACTGGTATTGTTACTATGTGGATGTGATGATCTTAAGATGCTGTTTTTCTTAATGTAAGCGGTTTTAGCAATCATGGCTCTAACAATAGCAGCTCTTTTAATGCCGCCGATTGGAGGGCCAGCAGTTGGAATTGTAACCAATTCTGTTGTCTTTTCAGGAATGGGGATTCCTTCACAGTTTTGGGAATTGATTTCTGTAGCATATCTGGTAGCGTCATCCAGAGAACCATCTGAAGATTCAACTATTAAGTTTAATAGATTCTTACGGATCCTTATGTTTGATTTCTCTGGAATTTTACCTTTACTAGTAGAAGGGGAGCATATTCTTCTTGGTGATTGAACTGATTTTGCTAACTTTGGAGAGGTGTGCTGTTGTTGTCTATGTGAAGCTATTGATTTAGTTGGATAACCGAAATCCATACTATCTCTGTAATAATGATGATCAGAGAAAATGCTAGGCTTAATTGGCTCTTCATGCAAGTGGAAATCATATCTTTTATTTCTCTCATGAGGAATGGATTGTGGTTGCTTTTTTTGTTGCTGTTGATCTTTTTGTTGCTGTGATTGTCTAACATCTTCAATTTTAGTATCAATTGGTTCTTCATCTTCAGAAAATTCATCTTCAATATTATCAAATTCAAGATTATTAAATTCTTCGGGTTGATCAAAGATCTCATCCAACATAATATTACTTTCTTCTGGTGAGCTAGCCAAGAAATTCTTCAGTTCTGGTTCTATATCAATGTCAACAGCATGATGATCTGAAAATGGATCATAATGATTTGAACGAACTTGGATATCTAATTCATCAAGAGAGAGGTTACCTAATAACCCAGGGAGGCCGTTTCCACCAGTGATCTCATATTTAAACTGATAACCGCCATCAAGAGCTTCTTCTTCATCAATTATTGTCTTTTCAACTCTAGAGAAATCTAAATCAGTTGAAGCGGGTGTTTTAATTTGAGATAAGCCAATACCAATATATTTTTCGAAATCAAAACCATCATTATTCGATTCAAAAAGAAAATCTTCATCTAAGATATTAAACTTATCTTCAGGTTTCAATTCATTAACTTTATTGGTTTTCGAATGCTTATGGGAATCATTTTCAAAGATATCATCCAGGGTTGTGTTTCCAGTATCAAAATCATCTAATAAACTGAATTTGTTTTTAGCATGTTGAACTTTAGTGGTCTTCTTTTTCTTATCCATTTTGAACATGTCTTTCTGCTCAAAGTTACCGTAAGACTTTGTGCTTGTAACGTTTCTAGCCATTTTCATGTGTTTGGTTAGTGTATAAATAAAAGTGAAATGAGAAATAAGCAGCAAGCAGATAAGGAGTGAATGTGGAATGTAATGTGTTATCTAGCTAAAATGCAATTATTCAAGAATAGCTAACTATGTTTATACTAAACTGAAATGACGACCTGTCAGACGACAACTCAACTAGAAACCCAGTTAGAAAGTAGAAAACAACCGTTTTCGTCTTCGCTCTGCTTGTTTACGTTTCGCCGGATCGGGAAACACCCTCTTGTTGCACAGCCAAGATCTAGAGCGCGACAGAACATTTGTTGTGAGTCTTTTGTGTTCTTGTTCACTCGATTTGGGAGCATGCTTACAACTTTTAACAGTTTCAAGTTTTGTTGACAACCACTTTTTCTTCCTCCTTCTCTTATTTTCTCATTTGACATATCCATTATTGCAAGTTGCTAAATGTCTGGGGTTAAACAAGGTACTTCTTCAAGCTTTCACAAAGATTTGTCTGCTGCTTCAAAATCTAGATCCAGATCAGTCTCTGCTTCTGCTACTAGACAAACTCACTTTGCAGCTTCTCCAGAATTCATTCCACAACCTAAAAGCAATGCTAATTCATCCAAGTCTACTACTGAGCTGAAAAAGTTATCTGAAGAGGAAAAGCATCAATTTGAAGTTCCTGATGAAACAAAGACTTATACCCATATCAAACAATATCCAATTGCTAATTCCTGGATCAGAATCGCTGGCCATGTCCCTGCCCCCCGTGTTGTTAGACCAAGAATGTATCAATGGGCTTATTCACCAACCTTGAGAAACTACACTACTTCTTTAGATGATTCTATAGATAATTACTTATTACAATTAGATCAAAGTGTTCCACAAGTGAGAACTTTAAGAATGAGAGATATCAGAGATACTTTAACTAATCCATTTACTAATCTCTTTATAAGAATTGGTCAAACCGCTTCTGGCTTTAATGAACTAATTGGTTTACAAGTTACTCAACCAGCAAGAAGAACTGTTCAGGATTTTAGAAATGCTTATTCCCCACTCCATGATTCCCAAGGTAGACCTATTATCAGATCACAGTTCGATCCATTCTTGAAACCATTTAATGCTGCTGTCCAATCAATGATTGACGAAAGATATAAAGGTATTGGTCGACCAAATTCTGGTGAGTATACAAACGAATTAACTCATTCAAGAAGAATTGTAACAAATGGTTTTAGTAGAGGTAGTCAAGCTATGAATTTAAGAATCCAAGGCCTTAGACATGTTCCCACTGATACAATTAATCATTATGATACAATTTATGAATCTAATAAACAAAAGAGGGGCGAAGGTAGATTTGTAGTTATGATTGCTTCCATGGATACAGCTAGAGAATTGTTACATGATAGTTATAGTGCTGTTAATCAAAGGGTTGGTGCTGGTACTGGTGGCGGTGCTTCTGGTGACAATATTAATACTAAAGGTTCAACTGCCTCTGCTTCCACTCCTTCCCCAAGAAAATCTGGCTCTAACACTACTGCTGCTACTAGTACTCCACGACCAACTAACTCTAGCAAACTTTCTACAGGCTTGGAATCCAATTATGATATTGGCAAGGAAGTTGATGAATACAGAAAAGAATCGTCTGCTAAAGTTAAGTATTACAAGCCATCCAAAACTATGTAATGCTTTTAGTTGTTCACCTTATTTGTTTTGCTTTAATTTTTGAGTTTATGATTATCTAATCTCCTACCTTTGTTTTTGTTATTTTTGATACCCCTTAACTTATTTTTATGTTTACAAATTAAGATCTTTTCACACTTTCTTTTATTTTAATCGGGCCCTTTTTCTTATATATTATTACACTAATTAAATATTTTCACACTCCAGTATTTGCTTTGCTTTGTGCTTATAATTGTAACAGAAAAGGAAAGCTGCAGTTGATATGCTATAGGTCGCTCTTGTTTGCAAAGACAATTTCGCTATTACTAAGATCACGATCGCACAGCTTCTATAGCTTACACAAGAGAGATGGATTTTTGGAATTGTAGAAAAGAGAGCAATTAAATTGAAGAGAGAGATGCAAATGCACGCCATAAAATGATAACATAAAAAAGTAGAAAAAAAGGTAACACATTATATAAGAGTAAGAGAGAACTAAACAACAAAAAAAACAAACACAATAGATAAGCACTTTTATAAAATTCAAACCATAGCAGTAGAAGAAATTACTTTAATTTCATCTTGTAATCCAACAAGTCTTTTATGAACTTGTTCAATATCTTTATTAAACTTCTCTTGTCTTTCAAATAAGGCCTTTTTCCAGTCCTTGAATTTTTGATTTTGACCTTTAACAATTTCAGTAAATTTCTTCTTCATATCCTTTTCTAAGTCTAAGAAAGCTGGATTCATTTCAACTAATTCTTTTTCAGTTTCTTTCAAAGTTAAAGCATTCAACATTCTTAAAACATCAACTGATTCTTTAGCTTCGATAACCAGGTCAACATTAGGTGAAGGGAATAAACTATCTTTACCAGAAACCATACTACTCTTACTGTTTGGAATTTCATAAGCACTGGTGTGAGAGGGAGTCTCATAAGCTGATAATTCTTCTTTGTTCATCTTCAATTGCATAGATTTACCTAATCTGTATTTCAAAAAGTCACGACGGTAATTCTCATGATAATTTTCGGTTGAGATAATTAAATCACTTAAGTTTTGACCCATTAAAAAGTCTCTTAACTTCAGAAAATCACAATGGCTGGAATTTTCAACTTCAGCTAGACCCCATTTGTATTTTCTACCACGAACTAACTTGCCATCTTTTTCTCTCTTATAAGAATCACTTGAATTAATGATTGAAAAAGGCATTTCTTTAATGATTGCAGTCGTTGCTGGTTGGTCGATTAATTCACAAATTGAAATGGAATGTTCTTTTAAAGTTCTTCTAACTCTTTCTTTGAAAGCATTAACTTCGTCTTGAGTGAAAGCATCAGCTTTTGAAATGATTGGAATTAAATTAACTCTAGTGGAAATATTTTTCATTGCTTCTAAATCGATTTGAGATAAACCAGTAGCACTTGGTACAATAAAGTATAAACAAGCATGAACTTCACCATGGCTCATATTAGAACGATCAGGTTGATTTTCTTGATAAACCACACGTCTATATTGTTCATCAATATATCTAACAATTGGGTACCAACAATATCTATTATCAATGTAATCACCAAAGCCAGGAGTATCAATAACAGTTAATCTTAAATCAAAGCCTTCTTCTTGAAGCTCCATCTTGTAAGGAATAATTTCGGTTGTTTTATCAGGGCTTGGTCTATACTCATTAATAGGCTTAATTGCAACGGTATCAAATAAAGTATTGACAAATGAAGTTTTACCAACACCGGATTCACCAACTAACATCATTGTAAAATTAACACCTTTCTTTAAAGCATACAAACGCTTTTGAACTGGAAGGCATCTTAAACCAATAGCATCAGGGAATAAACTATATTGAGCTGAATCATAATTGTAATGCATACCTTCGTCAACAAATTCATTTAAAGTGGCAGTAGTAGCAGATTCTTCAACACCTTCATTATCAATGATTTCTGCAGTTTTGATTTGGGGTTCAGCAAACCCATCTTCAAGCATATCGCCTTCTGTGTTCAGGAGTTGAATGGACATTGTTGTATCTTCTAGACGAATGCTTCAGAACAAAGTACGAGGCGGGAAGGGAGTCTGATAAGATGGCCTGTAGAGTTAAAAGAAGAAAAGGCAAGGCAAATAGCTAAAACCCAGTTTTCACAGCTCTCTCTTGTTTCTCTGCTAATTTAGAACCTTCAGATTGCTCTCTTGTTCAAAATTACGGTGCGCTCGGAGTTAATTTTCAAAAATAAACTATTTTTAGCGAGCACGGACCGAGCGGCGCACCGGAGATGTGTTCCTTATCCGGACGCGTTCTTCATAGATAAGAAACAGTTCCACAAAACACCAACGGCAGAAGAGAAAGGCACCTGGAATTTCGGGGGCATAACCAGGAAGTTGATGAATTGCACAGGGAACCAAAGACAAAAATTGAATGCCAAAGTAGGAATGTAAAGTCTATAAAGTTTATCTTTAACGTCGTCCATCGTACCATTATCAATAACAATTGTACCATAGGTGTAAAAGCATATTAAAGAAATGGGAGAAAAACAAAGTTGATCAGTCAAAACTCTTTCTAAAACTGTGACGAAAGTAGGCATATCGTTATACATTGAATTCAAAAAAGAATACCAAACAGTCTGAATAAAAGCCATTATAAATCCCCAAAAGATGAAGGCAACAAACCTACGGAAATTAAACTTATACTTGAAGGTAAGAATGGCATTAAATTCAGGGGTAACAGAAAAAGCATCGGAATTCATAATTGTATCACCATAATCAACAAACAGGTCATGACTTTCAACTGATCTAATATAATTGGAAATTTCTTGAACAGAAGAGATGGATGAAGCAGAAGAAACACTTGAAACGCTTGTACTTCTATTTCTGCTACCCAAACCTCTATTTGAACTTCTGGATCTATCCATAATTCTTTGTCTCTGATCTAGAAATGCAGGTATACTTTGAGCTAACGAATCAGAAATACCGTATAACACAACATTTGTTAGAATCATAGCAGCCAATGATGATTTAGTGTATAACTTATGATACTTGAATGTCAACCTAACTAGAAAATTGGCAAACAGAATTAAAATGACGTAGTTTATAATAGGAATATTTAATATTCTAAATCTACTGGAGTAGTCCTCAAATTGTGATACTAGCTTTTGGAGTTTTGAAAGGATGTAATGATTGTTATTATGGTCATCATCGGATTGCGCCTCTAGATCGGGTTGTGTGGTGTTATTGACCTGACTGCTTGTAGTTGGGTTCGTGAATAGCACATCTGAGCCTTGCAACCTTAGAGACATTTGAGTTGAGCTATCTGATTGGGTTTATTTAGAAACAATTAGTGCAGGTGCAAGTGATAGGTTATGATCTGTTAAGTTAGATCTGCACGTATAACTTAACAGATCATTGCGCTGCCATTGGCCAGTCCCGTGCGACTAATAATTTTTTAATATTTCTGTACTTGGTGCACAGATGTTACAAAAGGTGTCCAACTCAGTTCACGTGATCAAAATTTTAAGAAAAATGAAAGAGCACGTGTGATTCTAAAGGGTTACTAACCCTCAAAAGACTGCGAATAAGCCGCACACAAATTTTTATGGAGCCGCACCATACGGGCTCCAGGAGCTCTAGCTCTGGCTCACTCTGGGTGAGGGCCTGATGGTGAAAATTAGAGGTGATCGAAATTTCAAGGTGGCATTAAGCAAGCAATAACATAGGCACAGTTAATACATAGTCATAAAGTATATAGTATCCATCCAAAATGTTAATGCCAAAGGACGAAAGAAAGAAGATCCACCAATACTTATTCCAAGGTATGTACAGGTACCACAACAAATTGAAGGATTACACACCACCAACACAAAAAACAAAAATTTGATGGATATGAAATAAAATGGATATACGCAAATGATCAGATCAAAATACATTATTGATACATTAAAGAAACGAATTATTATGATCTTGATAGCATTGATTAATGAGAGTTTATACTAGTTAATGAATTTTAAATCAAATATGTTAAGATGAAAATTGACAATAGAAACTTATCTACAGTATAAAGACTTCAGATTTTTGAAATCTTTATGGCAAATGAATATCATTATCTTTGGGCTTGACATTATACAGTGTTATTCTGTCAATATTCAATATGAAAACGTCAATCGTATGCCATGTGTAAAACCACTCGGAACATTCAATACATACATGCTCTAGTTGAGATATTTTATCATAAACTAGTTCATTAGTGTGACATCATTCTGTGCTGTTACTCAAAGCAAATAATTAAGCATCTACTTTATCTATGAATCAACTAATATCCATATTCATGTTCATGTGTAATCCGAGAAATCAATTCAAAGCAGCAATACAAATTGAATTATAATACTAACAAATTTCCTTTATTAATAATTTGAATAGAAGGTGTTTTGGTCGCTGCTAAGAACTTCGAAATTCAACATGATGAAATCGACACCAAGAACTTATATGTCATCAAGGCTATGCAATCTTTAACTTCTAAAGGTTACGTCAAGACTCAATTTTCATGGCAATACTACTACTACACTTTAACTGATGAAGGTTTAGAATACTTAAGAGAATACTTAAACATCCCAGAAGGTATTGTTCCAAAGACTTTATTAGTTGATGCTGCTCCAGAAAGACCAAACAGAAGATTCGGTGGTCCAAGAAGAAATGATGGTGACAACAACTACAGAAGAAGAAACAGAGATTAGATTAGCTGTTAAACTGTTCAATTAATGCTTTTTAATATATTTGTGAAATAGTTTAGTTTTGTCTTAATCTTTATATCTACTTTTTTCTTATCAAACTCCCCCTTCTAAAAAATACAAATCTACATATCAACTGTGTTTACCTGTTTTGAGACAGACACTGCGGTACCATCGGTAAACCAGTAAACTGTAAAGCCATGTTCATGTGCCTCCGTGTTAACCGTGACTATGGCTTATCCGTGTGACTGATACTGATGGTGTTGGCCGTGTTAACCGTGTTGCTCCAGCTAATGAGATCTCAAGCAGGTCCCGATCGAGATCACGTAAGCGGCCCTGCTCTGACCACGTCCAAGGCCAAATAATTTAAATTTAAATTACCTGGCTATTTCCTATAAATATGTAGCGACCTCCCCCTTTTCCTAAACTTCATCTAGGGTTTATTTTTCCTCTGTTTGCCGTCCTCCATACTATAATTACAATGGGTCTGTTCTCCAAAACTGAAAAAGTCACTCCTCCAAAGTTCGATAACAGCTATTACCAACCAGTACGTGTTGTGTTGCGTCTAACGGATTTGCCCCCTTTAATCAGCTCCTTTACTAACAATTTCACTTAATTGCAATCTGCTCAATTGCAATTTTAAGATATTATAGGCATTGAACGCTAGCGATTTGGTCCCTCAAGCTGCTACGGGGTACGTTAATTCTAACTCTAAGCCAGCAGTCCCTCCTAAGCCTTATGCTTACGATGATTTCCATCGTCGCCATTCTTCAACTTCTTCTTCAAATAGAACTAATAACGGTGTTTACACTAATAGTTATTATAATTCCGATGGTCAAAGTAATAAAGTATTACCCCAATCTCCAAAGCAACAAATTGTCTATGTGCCTGTCGCAGTGAATCAGCAAAGCGTCCCAGGTATAAATTATCCAGTTGAAGATGAAAGAAGCCGTCGTGATCGTTATTCTCAACAAGCATATCACAGTCATAGTAGATCAAGATCTAGACATGGGTCACGTTCAATAAGTGCACATCATGGTAGATATTATTCCCCACCTGATTCTTCTTCAATTTATGACAGAAATTCACTTTCATCGGTCTTGAATAGTGTTGACCATGTTCTAGCCCCAGATGTCGACTTATATGATCGAGAATATAACGATGAACAGTTTAGAATCCGTTCAAGATCTTCATCTTGCAATTTAATTTCCATCTTAAGTAAATTAAAAGGAAATGATATTAATGAAGATAACAGATACCTATACAGATTGTTTAGAACTTTTGATAAAGAATATGCAACAGTTGAAGATTTACATGAAATTTTAGTTGATCCTTACTATCTGAAACATTTCTCATATGACTCTATCGAGAGAATACTCCGTGTTTTCTCTCCATCTGGTTATGGTTTAACTTATAGAGAGTTTATCAATGTTTGCGTCTTCTTGAAAGGTTGTTATGAATGTTTTGCTTATTATGATAGGGATGCTTCTCATCATTTAGAATTAAATGAGTTTTCAAAATCTCTTACGTTAAATAGAGTTTCTTGTCCAGACAACTTAATTCTAAAAATATTCCGTGAAGGTCGTTTGAATTTAGAAAGATATTGTGTGGCTGTTGTTACTCTTAGAACATATGAGAAACATCAAAGATAAATTGAACTAAATTAATTCAACGACAATAATATGATATAATAACAGAAATATTTGTGCGATGGTTTCTCTCCCTTATTTGCCTTTTTTACGTGCTTTGCTTTGTTATGATACCGCCGCTATATTAATATACTATATTTTATTACGAGTTACCTTCCTTTCGTTTTTGAATAACCAATCATGTACGTCTGTTTATGTACGTCTGTTTATCGTTCATTGTTATACTTCTCTTGGTTTTTTTTAATGCGTTTGTTTTTATGCTCTATTTTATTCTTTTGACAAAAATTATTTTCACTTTTCTTTTCTTTCTTGAGTGTCTTTAATTGTATTTTCTTTATGTATAGCAATGAGATTTGATTTAATTATATTACTGGTTCCTCATTTTTATTAAATATACGGACTTTCAACAAAATAAATAACAGTTCAAATAATCTTAAAAGTAGCTAATATACAATTGTATTCTGAAGATCAGAATAAATCTTCCATATCATCATCATCTTCTTCATCATCATCACTTAAACCCAATCCTAAATCATCATCATCATCATCATTCTCGCCATTGTCATCACCACCTTCATCATCATTACCTCCGTCATTCCCTTTGTCATCATCATCATTTTCATCATTTTCGTCTTCGCCGGCTTTTTCTTTAACTAATTGACCCTTCTTACTCTCTAGTTCGACCTTTAATCTTGAGATAACATCATTAATTCTACCCTTCATTAGTGGATTGAAAGCCTTACTATAATCTTTCATCTTCTGTTCAATTGTGCTCTCTAATTCTGAAATCTCCTCTCTAATGATAGCATTATGCTGTTTAGTTTCATCTAAGTCATCGACTGTGGTAGTTGGTCTTAATGTATTACCATCATCTTCTTCTTCTTCATCGTCATCTTCATCATCATCTTCTGATGTTTGATTATTGTTTTCGTCTCCTTCTTCTGGTGCTCCTTCGATAACTTCTTCTTCATCTTCGTCAACTGGTATATCTTCTTCATCTCTTGCCGCCTTTGTAGTTTCATTGAATGCCGCATTCAACTCCATATCCAGTTCATCTTCTTCATCTTCATCGTCTTCATCGTCCTCTTCTCCTTCTTCTCCCATTAATTTATCTAATTCATCATCTATATCCATGTCTGAATCATTTTGTGTAATTGCATTTTCTGATTGATGGTCTTGTGATAGTTGTTGATTTTGTTGATTCTGTTGTTGTAGCTGTTGATGTTGTTCTTGTAACAGTTGTTGTTTACGCTCTTTTTTAGATTTCTTTTTCAATTTCTTTTTCCTTTGAACGTCAGCAAAACTTGGAGTTATCATAGTGTTTGCATTATCTAACATTGCTCTTTCTATGAATTCGTAACTCGAGGATTCAGCTTCTTCATCCATTTTTAGTAGTCTTTCAACTTCATCTTCTACATTTTGAACAACGGTCTCTTTATACTTTTTGAATGATTTTGATTTAAAGTTCTCTAGAGGATAAGATAATCCATGTGGAAATGTTTCACCAAATTCATAATCAACTTCGATATCATTAACATCACGTTCATTATCGATTTTTTTAACAATGATTAAAATCTGACAAACATCAACAGTCTTGAAAATATTTTTCTTATCAATTGTTTTAAAAACTTCAGTTATCGTAGGTAAATCGACCAACTTACCACCATACATAACCCCATTAATTTTTAATATTGCACGTCGTTTATCCTTCCATTTTAATGAGATTCCATTAAATGCCCCCGATTCAGCAGATTGTCTTAACTGGTCTAAAGATTCATCGGGCAACATTCGCAATACTATGGCTTCCTCCATTAATGGGTCATCTTCTTTATCTGGATCCTCTGAATCATAACCGTCTCCAGGAATACGGGTTGGTTTAACTCTAACAATTGTAGGAGTTCTTTTCTTGAGATTTAAAGTTATACCATGAGTAGAAGAGGTATTTGCTGACGTTAATAAAGAGCCAGCAGATGAAACTGTGGCAGTGGTATCTGTAAAATCACCATGAGTTGCTTTAGGAAGTGGTATTTTAATAGTTGGAGTCTGTGGAATTTCTTTGGTTGAGGAAGAATGACCTGAAAAAGATAGTGGTTTGATTTTGATCTTTGGTGTCTTTGATTTCTCCTTTTTGGAGTGCTTTTTCACTGAAGCCTCTGGCGATGAGGCCTTCGTGGAAAGTTTTAGCTTCAGTTTAGGAGCCATTGTGTGTGTGTGTGTGTGTGTTTATTTGTGTGATTTTGGTTTCTTGTATTTAGGGCATGTACAACACTGAACTGGAGTGTGTTTATCACTTCGAACTTTCGAAGTGCCCCGCGGCTCAGTTGAAAGTGAATAAGAATCAAGAGTTCTGTTTTTCATTAACTACGTCTTCTTCTTTTCTCTGACATAATATCCAAGTTTCAACTGGTGGCTGTCTCATTATTCTCTCATTCAAGATTAATTCTCATGGTGGCACTAAGGGCTTGAAAAAAATTCAAAATTGGAATACGATTTTCCTCTGGTTCAAAGTTTCAGTGAACCCTACTTTTCCTACAGATTAGACAACGGTCAAAGGCGCTAATCACCATCAGGAATAGTTTCGAGAGTTGATAAGATAGCTGTTCTTGAATAAAAGTAGGAGGATGACATTTACAATGTGATTCTTATATCGTAATAAGCGGGTTTGGTTGTATTTTTACACTTTTAAAATATATTTAACAAATAATATTTAAAAAGCAGTACCTTGCAATTCCAAATGTATACTTGAATTATTTTTCTTTTTTTTTTATCACTACAACTGGATTAATGTTATCTATATATTAAATCGATCCAGTAATAACCTTTGGTTTGGCTTCAGGTCTCAACAAGGGGCCCAAGCTCCAAGACCCAAATCAAAGCGCTGAAAAAAGACCAAAAGTCGAGACGCGTACAGTACAAAACAATGTAATCTGCAACAAAGCGTTGAGTACTGTTTTCGTGTTTACTATCTGGTTTGCAACTCCACACTCCAAGCTCATTCCAAGAACCATCTCCATAATCATGCCTTACTATGATATTGATGATGTTATAGCGGATGGTCAGGTATGTTCAGCATTCCTCGTACAGCTCTCAGAGAGCTAGGAACAACACTAAATCATTATACTAACAGCAAGATTGTACTTCCTTTGAGTTTATTTAAGAAACTACCTTGTAAATTCACAGTTCCAGTTCCCGGGCTAGGATACTTGAATGGCCAGCCAGGTCTGCCGATTAAAGATGATGTTAAATTAGAATTACCGATTTGGCTAGCTGAAGTGTTAGCGATTCAAGAGATGGGCGATTCGTCAGTTGAAGAACAACAAACTTTGATAAGATTGATAGAGCCAGAATTTTTCAATAAGCAATTCTTAAATTTCATTAAATCAAATTCATACAAGACAAATCTATCGCCTTACGCTTATTATTACAAATTGGTTTCAAAATGGGCTTATTTATTTAATGATACCGAATTAGTTAAGTTGATTAGTAAAATGTTGGTTGACAGAGCAAGTGAGATTAATGATTTGAGTTTCAAGCTGAATGACCAATTTACTGGTAATAATCAGGAATTTTTAAACGGGTTAGATTATTATGAAAAAGCGTTGTTTAAAACTAGTCATGTTTCTTTTAAAGATTTGAAAAAATGGTTGAAAGAGTCGCCTCATTCTAATTCTTCTTAGAGTTGATAATTTTATTTATAGATACCACCCCTTCATCACTTCCACTATTTGTACATTATAATTAAATCACTTAAAGAATTGTTGGCTGTAGTTGGTTGTAGCTGTTACTGTGTTACTGTTACTTAATCAACTCCCTCGCTTTTTTGGAGAAGTCGGTGCGGATAAAAATTTGTGCAGAAGTCATTTTCATTAAACTATCAAGATTCCTTACTTGACGTCAAAACTACCCTATTTCGAGACAGAAGACCCTTAGATATACACCTTAAAATGTGTGAGACTAAGCCATCCATTTTGGTGTTGATTTCCGGTAATGGATCAAACTTACAAGCTTTAATAGATAGTGCAGCCAGTGGTACAATTCCAGGTCAAATAACTCATGTTATATCATCATCATCAAAAGCATACGGTTTAGAAAGAGCTTCAAAGGCTAACATACCCACCACTAATCATGAACTAACGACATACTATAAAGGAATCCCAAAAGAAAATAAAGAAGAAAGATTGAAAGCTAGATCTAAGTTTAATCAAGATTTGGTTGATTTAATTATTAACGATTTAAAGCCAGATTTGATTGTTTGTGCTGGTTGGATGTTAATTTTGTCTTCAGATTTCTTGAAGCCTTTGAATGAAGTCAATATTCCTATTATTAATTTGCATCCTGCTTTACCAGGTAAATTTGAAGGTACTTGCGCCATTGAGAGATCGTGGAAAGCTGGCCAAGACGGTGAAGTTGATAAAGGTGGTTGTATGATACACTATGTAATTGAGGAAGTTGATAAAGGTGAGCCATTAGTTGTTAGAGAGATTGATGTTATCAAAGGTGAAAAATTAGAAGATTGGGAAAAAAGAATTCATTCTCTAGAACACGATGCTATTGTTGCGGGTACAGTTAAAGTGATTGAGTGTTTACAAAAGGGGACTGCCCAAGAAGTTACTGAAACCACCAAAGAAAGAGAGGATGTCAAAACTACTAAAGATTCTGAAGAAATTGCCTCTAAATTAAAAAATATTTCTTTAGATTGAGCTAATACTATTTTTATATTATTCTACTTAACTCTTGTGTTGTATAGATTTTAACTAAGTTATTCATATTTCCTACAATTAATTTTCAAACATATCCCTAACTAAACGACCATTAATATATATATATATATATATATATTTCTAGTAAGATCTAAAACATAAATTGTAATTATATCTCAAGGTAGGAAGAATTTTAAGCATCGACTTCCATCGCATCACCTGTGGAAATAATTGTTTCATCAGTAACATCCACCAGGCTGTAAATACTTTCTTTTAGAATAGCAGTAGTACCTCTTGGGAATCTGTAATTTTTCTGTTTCTGTTCTCTAACATTAGGGGTCAAATGGTTTCTATACAAGACAGCATCTTTACCAACTTCCATTACACATAAGTCAACATTAGAACCAGAACCTAAATCGTTCCAGATACCCGCTTGAATTGCATTGGCACATAACTCCATGGCTTGTTCTTTAGTCATATCTTGTGTCCAATCCCTTTCTAAAACAGCCATGGCAGCCAAAGAACCAGAGCCTAAAGATAAATAGTAACCAACATCAGTGGAACCATGAGCGTGAATTGACATTAAATTTGGACCAGTTGGATCAACACCGGCAACAATTAAGTAAGCACCTATATGACCTTGATATTTAAATAAGTGTTGTTTCAACATTTGTAGGGCAGTTATCACTCTTGGTTCTCTATTTAAGGATAATGAATGTAGTTCTAAATTTGAAGCAATCAATTGGGTAACCATTTCAGTGTCGGCGGCAGTACCAGCACCAGCGCACCAAATCTTAGGAGCCAATCTATGTAACTTTTCACAATTCTTATCTGCCACTATAGGGCCAGCAGTAGCTCTTGTATCAGCAGCTATAACGACACCATCTTTGAATTTACAGCCAACGATGGTGGTACCAGTTGAAGTTGCATTTGGAGGCTTGAAGCCAGCTTTTGTCGTTAGGAATTGGTTTCTTTGGTAGTTGTCAAAAGATAGGCCTGCCATTTGGGATAGATAGTGTGTGGGTATGGTCAATTGGGAGAAAACAATTCAAGGAATCACGATCTCCAGAGGTGATATTTGTATTTGCCACTCAGCTTGTTGATGGCCAAATTTCGACCTTCTCCTGGGTCTTAATCAGACGATCGACCCGTATTGGCTTTGCGCCACCTCTGCCACTAGTTTAGATTGGTGCGTGCACGCCCTGGTTCTCTTCGATGGCAGTGTTGACCCTGGGCCCGTTTGGGTAGTAAGGTTTAGAGCCTGATAAGAGTACGGTGACAGTCACAGGGGTAGGTATCACACAATACACTCCTTCTTAGCTACCACAGACAAGAACTACAATGGGAAATCTATGCTCCTGCCTTTCCGCAGAAACTCACACCTCTTCAGAGGTGGTGGTTGACGAAAACACACCTTTACTAGAAGATGACATTTACCGTATTAACGGTTTGAAAACTGAATTAAGACAAGCCGAACTGGATGCCATCGTCCATTCCACAGAAGAGCAATTACTAGATGTCAATGCTTTTGAACAGCAACAACGACTCCCCCCACAAGGCCAACCCGACATGGTTTACAGTCCTAACGGTGGTGATATGATGAGTGATTCTATGGCTTCTGTTCAATCAGCTAATAATATTGCTAATAATACTTTCAACTCAGAGTTACAACAAAACTTTCAAGGAGCTGATATGCCTAGTCTGAGCAATTATACCACAACAGCAACAGCAACGGTAAACGATTTGACTACCATGAAATTCCAATTTCTAGATACGGATTCAATTGACGATGAATCAAAAGAATTAAAAGAAACATTTGGAGATGCTTATGACAAGTGCATTCAATTGGATTTAGACGGTATTGGGGATTTGAAACTTGATTTATAGTATTTAAATTATACCACATTATATTTTGATTCATTCTCAAATAGAAAAAAAAAGTTGTGTTGTTTTTTTAATCATATGTCATGTTATATTATGTTTATTTTCGCTTCATTTTCATTTTCATTTATCTGCCTTTCCTTTACAGTGGTCAATTTATTAGTCATATTATGATTTACTCATATACTAGTCTACCTGTGTGTGCTGTATCTTTCTTTATTTCCTTATTTTCTCATATTGTTTTACCTTTCTTTCGTTCTATCGTTCTGTTTTGGATATTTTCTCAACGTACTGGCATTATTACTTATTACTACTCTTCTCATTTTGTTCATCTTCATTTCATTTGGGCCTTAACTTTTTTTCCTGTTCTGTGTGTATCTACTTATTCTTCTTGTGTGTTTGTCATTTTTATTCTACTATATATATATTTTTCTCTTAGTTCGTTTTATCTACAACATTTTTTCACCATTTCAGACTTAATATAAATTATAATAATATACAAATTAGTTCTATGAATGCTGGCTAATATTAGATAGAAATACTCAAAGTTTCTGTACCCTAACAAGGCCATGAGAACAGCATCAGAGAAAATTGAGCAGTTGCTACGTACTTTTATGTATAAGAAATTATCTGGCACCTTTTTCACTTGAATAGAATCATCAAGCATTCAAATATATATAGAGATATCTTTTGATCAATTTTATTTCACACAACTCAATATGTTAGCCGGGGCGTCACCTCAATACACATCTACCCAAGTGAATGGTGCTAATTTACCCCAATTTCCACCAAATTCTTATACATTAATAGCAGAAGAAGTCACTTCTAATATAAAATCAAATTTCAATAAGAAGCTTTCATTTTTCTTCGAAGATACTAAGTTGATAAGTCAAACGGAATTTAAACTTAGATATCCATCTTTAGTCAGTCAAAGAGATGAATTTTTTCATTTATCTGTATTGAATACCATGCATAATGGAACTGATAAAATCATCAAGGTTAATGGAACAGAAGTCAATATTGGAAAACTGTAGGGGTTGCTACAGATAAATTCATTACAAGAAAACAGTAACTTCTCTCGATCTTATCCAATGTTTGAAAAATATAGGGAAAGAATATTTAAATTGTTAGATGAAAAAGAAACTTTACGTGAAGGTGCTATTACTGATTTAATTTGCTATAAATCCAAAGAATTCAAAGAAACATTTGATGAGGTTTATGATACTGCATTTTACTACTTGCTACTGGGAGTCTTTGTTTGCTTTTATTATTTTATTTATATATTCACACATTCATTAATTTCAAATAACCTAGGACACTAAACGAATATTTAGCACAGGCCCCAGCTCTTTACTCCTGAGTTCTAACATTTTAAGCTTGAAGCAAGATAACAGATTCTTAATTTCAATCCAGTAAATTGATACACTTCGTTTGCCATCTACAGTAGTCATGTTATGCGATAATATATCTAATAATAATATACAGATTAACTTTTAAAAATACGTTATATAATAACAAAAACGGTAGATAACTAAAACTATTGAGAAACACTGACCCAAACTTTAACCTTTTCAATCAACCATTCATGCCCATCGCCATTTATCGAGCCACCAATATTGTTTTTATCTTCTTGTTTCTTTTTAGAACCGCCAGCTAGTCTTGATGATCTAGTTAATCTGCTATCACCCAAAACCAAATTGTCAGTATCTTCCAGTGATCCTATTTTCTTAACTAATGATTTCGTAACTAATGGAAATGGAACTTTTAAATGGAATTCTAATAAATTTAACCCATAAGTTAATTTAAATTCGTATTTACAAGCTAAGAAATCAGCATTGGAATCATCTTCATCATATGAAATTGCAAGTGGCTGTGGTTTTAAAACTTCATTGTTGATTTTCAATTCAGTTAGATACTTTTCATCGATGATTCTATTTTGTAAATTAACGAGAATTAATAATGATTGCCCAATGACTTGGTTGGATGATAAATTGATTGAATAAGTTGAACCTCCAACAATCGAATTTCCAGCTGGCTCAATGAAACTGTATTCGAAAAACTGAGAGTTATCAGGCAAATAAGTTGAATATTGTTTTATAGCCGATGAAAACGTGAATTTTTTAACAAATGCGGTAATATCGTCAATTTCTAAAACTTCGGGAACTTGTTCAAGATCGTGCTTTCTCACAAAATTAGGAATTTCATCAATGGCCTGAATTGGAACAGGTTCCGATTCTCCTCCATTCATTGATCCTATTCCTGTTGTTTCGTTGGACTCTTCTTCTTCGTTACCATCAGGACCCAAACCTTTAGATTGTTTTCCAGACTCATCACCTTCCAATTCTTCATCTGGTTCATCATCTTTATAGGCAGGAACTTGTTCTTTGAATTTATCAATTTTCTTTTTGAAAAACCCGTGTAGTGTGACAGCCAATCTATGGGTATTACTTTCTTCATCATAATATAATTGACCATTTGAGAACACTTGATACATATCTTTTTTAAATTTCCAAACCCCATGAGAGTCATTATCGTATTCACCATTATTCATTCTAAGTCTAATCATATTTAATGATATCGGTTCTTCAATCACATTATAATAATTTGGGTCATCTTCTTTATCAACTAATTCTAAGAAAGGTTCGGCTAATCTACCTTTTTGAGGCAATCTGAAATTACAAACATTTCTAAGTATTGTACTTATCTGAGGAACATAGCCAATATCTGAATGAATTTCAGGCAATGGAGTTGGAGTTGGGGCTCTATGAGAGCGTGATTTCTTTTCAGGTCTATGCTTTTCTTCTTTAATTGTATGAGAAGTATGGGCTTCTTCTTCTTTTTTAACATGTGATCTTCTTCTACCCCTTTTAGATTTGGTTCTTTCATCTTCGGCAGGTTCGTCATTATATAGATTGTCATCATGATCTAGAGTAGTAGCGGATGGAACTTCTACTTCAGGTTCAGGGTCTTCATATGTAGGTTCGTCTAAAGATAATTGTTTACGATATTCATCAACTTGGCTTTCAACAAACTCATAAATCATAACGGCATCTTTAGCAATTAAACTTTCACCATCATTATAAGTGTTTGCATTATCAGATAGTAGTTTAAAATCATCAACAAATTCAGTTAAACTTGTATAAAAATTTTTAGGTTTTGATTTAGGACTGGATTTTATTTTTAACTTGATTTCATGCAATGAGATTGGAGATTTAATAATCTGGTAGTAATCCGGATAGAGTTTCTTAGGGGGAACCTTCAAGAAAGGTTCAGTTATAATCAAATCACTTGCAGGATCTTTGAAATGTAGGATTTCAGCATAGAGAGAATTCAGAAATTGATGAAGTTGTTCGTGGGATGGTTCAACCAATTGAACATTCTGGTGGTGTTGCTTTGACTTTGCAGAGGAGGCCTTGTGCTTCTTGTTTCCGCCTATGTTCAACTTGATGGTCTGTTTTCTCTTTGGAGGCATGGTGGTGAGGATTGTGTGATTTCCAGTTTTAGTTTTCAGTTTTCGTGTTTCCTTCAGTGATAAGGACCAGAGGTGTTTTTTGGTTGTTGTTTTACTGGAGAGCGATCGCGAGGTACGCAGAGGACGGGTAACATTTAAAGATATCGGTGCACAGGTGTAAAGAGGGATCGATTGCCAGAGGGTGGGGAATAGAATTATAGAATAGCTTTAACTAACTGCTTAATGTTCAATTCACTTTCTACAACACTTCACCCTTTACAATATACACACATACAATGGAAAAGTACGAGGTATGTCTCAAGCACACACACACAAAAGTATTGTTCTTATCAGAGAGTTTTGTCCGCATCATAGAATACTAACAGAATCTATTTTCTACCCCTCTTTATAGGTTATCGATCAAGATCCTGAATTCACTAAAGTTGTCAAATTTTTCAGACCTGTCGACTGGTTGACTTGGGCTGGTGTCACTGCATCTGGCCCTCTAGGTTTCATGCTGTTGGAGGTTTATGAGCCTGCTGTCGGTAGACGTTTCAAAATGCCTGCACCAATCTTTCTCAGAGCTGCAACTCTCATCGGTTGTACTGCTGGTTTTATATTGGCCTACAATGAATCAACAAAGCGTTTGTGGGGAGTTACTGAAAATGCTAGAGAAGTGGAAAAAGATAGATATCAAGTGAAGAAAATGTTAAGCCAAGGTATAAATCCTTACGGCAATGATAAATCCTCTTTAAGTCCTTATTTACAGGATGTTTCTGCTAGAAATTCAACTAGATCTCAATTGTTATTGGGCTTTCTTCCAATGTTCAATTTTGCAAGTCATCCTTATCATGGAGTTGATTTGAAGAAATACTATGAAGATAGAGAAGGGGAAGAAAAATGGGGTTTTAACAAACTAGTTGCTTTAGAAAAAATCCCAGGCTTGGAAAATACTAAATGATTCTCCTTCCAGTTGTCAATTTTTATATAAAGTCATTATTTATTTAGAGTATTTTATCATCTCCTATTATTTATTTATTCATAATTATTCCTTTAAAGTTAATTACTAGTATACGATTACCTACATGCCATATAATGAAAACTAAAAGAAATGAAAAGCCTGAAGTACAGTTTAGTTTTATTAGTAAACAACTTGAAAGGTTTCAATTAAAGAAAAAAAAAGAGAAATAACTTAAGTGTGGAACTGTTAAAGTGATAATGTGAGCAAAGTAAGAATCGAAGAAACATAAGAGAGACAAATTTACTTGGGAGTAAAACAATGAAACAAAACCTTACGCAAATCTATAATAATTGATTCATGGAATTCAGGAGCTATATTGGGTTCAACTAAGTCATAAGCACATCAGCATTCTTCCTATTCATTATCCTGTTTGCAGAACGTAAACTATTTATTTGTTGATATGTTGGAGATGGTTCTTGGTGATATCCCTGGGGTGACCTTTATTGGTAGTACTAGGTCCTCAAGTATATCTTTTAGTAGTTGTAGCTATATGGTGAATTATTTATTCAAACCAATGTAAATTGAGGAATGATAATAATAGTAATAATAAATTGCCAGATAGATCTGAAATTAAGCGGCTGCTTCTGTTGTAAGCGAATTTTTAAGTGCAAAAGATATATACTCTTTGATTTGAGATGACCGATTGGTATCTAGAGATATTATTGATTGAACTGAAAAATATACATATAAGAAACAGTATTTATGATAAGTAGTAAGCAGGATGAGAAAATAAGCACATTTTCCACTGTTTACCTATCTGCAGCCTTTATATTTAAGTACTACATATTCGATTGCCTACAAGTTATATACAAAAGACTGAAAGAAAAACCATTAAGTATAGCTTTATTATTATTAAACTATTTAAAAAAATTAAATTAAAGAACTGCAAAAGAAATAAATAACATTCAAAACAAACGTACATAACTCTTAAGTTTGAAGTAGTAATAAAATGAACAAAGAAGCCAGAGAGAAATAAACTTACTCGGAAGCAAAACAAAAAGGTGAAACGGAAACACTAAAACTTAATGATAATATGTTTAAAAACCTCATTAGAACAATATAAAGTACATCTGATCTGTTTAACATGACCCTAAACTCAATAATTGTTTTCAACAACAACAGTGTCAGGATCATCACAGCAACAAGCGCAACAATCTGCTAACTCTTCTGCAGCATAACAAGCACATAAGGTTAAGTAATAAGCACCACAGCATCCATAACCACCACTCTGCTGCTTTGGTGGTGCTTGTTGAACATAAACTGGTTGCTGTTGTTGCTGATATCCTTGAGGAGGGCCTTGCTGATATCCTTGGGGTGGACCTTGTTGATAATACTAAATTATCAAGTGTAGATGTTAGTAATTGTGCTTAAACAGTGAAGAGTTTATACAAACTGGTGTTCGTTGTTCAAAGTAAAAAGCAAAGGCATCACTGAGCCCTAAGATCCGAAAGGAGCATCCCCTGTTCTCTGTACCTTAACTAAGCGAATTGCCAAGTGCAATGTAATATGACAAGAAATACGTACTCCTTGATTTGACATGATAGATCGAGGTGTGTTATGAATCGATTGATAGAGCTATATATAAGAAACAGTATTTACAAGAAGTGAAGAAGTAAAGAAGAGGAGAACAGCACAGGGGCCACCTGAAACTCACCCACACATACATGCACCGAAACGGAATCAAAACATCAGAATCCAGCTAGTACTAAAAAAACCATACACGCCAGCCACGAGAAATTGATTTTAAGGAGGATTGAGATTAAAATCTAGTGCCGGGCGCCGCAAAGGACTGTCAAGGCTGTGCTAATTGTTATTTTCTGAAATGTCTTGGCTCCGCCACCATGTTTTTGAAATAATTGGATAATTAAATTGTAATTCTGAGAGACCTTAGTACAAATCTTCCATCAAATGATAAAATGTAGAGTCATAATTAAATAGTTCACTAAAAGTTTCAGCTTCTTCTATAGCCTTAACTATTTTTCCTTCTCTTTCAGTGAAATTCATTTCATCAGTAACTGAAACTTGTTCTGATACTCTTTTCTTTAACTTTTTGAACAATTTCTTATCAGAATTAAGTAACTTAAAAACAAATGGCATTTTGACAGTTGAAAAATAAAATTCATCAAACACTTTATCCTGGGTCAAAGTATCAAGGCAGAATTGAGCTAATTCATTCAATTTGTATTCAGTACCATGCTTACCTAATTTCTCTTCACTAAATTTAAGTAAGGCAATCATTTCCACATATTTATTATTCATTGCAAAATTATCATATATAACATCAAATAGATCGTTATTGAATTCCTTGTGTGAAACTTTATTATCTAAAAATGACCATGTTAGCTTTGGCTGCAATCTTAATCCTACTTCAACTGCGATCTTCGTAGCAGCTTCATCTTTAATTGTGAACTGACTGAGCCAATATTTAGGTCTAATTTTAATTTCACGTACGAGATCATTTAATGTTGCGTCTCTTAGAATTGGTTCAATTGATGTGATTTTCTTCTTCTTAATGAAATCAATCAAAATATTCCTACTTTGAGGAAACTTTAAAGAAGAAAAGGCCAACTCAAGTGTAACGTCGTCAATTTTAATAAATCTTAATTTCGCCTCAGTTAGCCATTTAATCAAGTGATTTAATTTACCATTTTGATCAAGGTAGAGATTAAACAAACCTGAATACAATATAATGTTTAATGACTCTGCATCTAAATTAACTTGTTGGCTCAATCTTTCATTAATTATAAAGTTCATTATTTCAGAATCAGTTGAGATTATCCATAATAATGCATTTAAAATGTATGTATCTTTAATGAATCTCTTGGATTCATCTTGTAAAATGATTTGTCTAACTATCTGTTGAATTGTATTAAATGTGTCAGGTTCATAAAAATTAAAGGCCAATCTTTCAGCATAAGTTTCAATAGCTGACCTTGTCGCTGGTGATGGGATTGGGGGAACTAATGAATGAATCTTCATCTGATTAGGTGCAGCAATCGGAATATTTCTTAACTTTTTAAATATTAGATCATTTGCATTTCTTCTGTTGTTACTCATGAATTGGTACCTTTGTCTGTCATTGTAGAACTGTTTTCGTGTTTCTTGTTTGTTGGATCTCTTTTTTTTGCTATTCTTTTCTAATTTGTACATTAGTGACTTATTGAATGATAATGTAGTGACTAATTGAACCACTTGAAATTCTTTACTTAAGCTGTATTGATCAAGAAGTTCTTTTGGTTCAGACTGTTCATCAATGCCATCTATGCTCTGTTCCCCTTTAAGTATAGGATCTATTGTTTGATATGTTTCTTTGGTTGTCATCATCTGCCTGGTTAAGATGATGCATGATCTACTGAAAATGGCTTGCCCGCTAAGCCATATCAAATTCTGATGAGGGAAACGAAAAGCACGATTCAACCTCCGTAACATCTGTGGGGGGTCTGTGTAGGTGATCTCTATGATGTATGGTGACCTATGAGAATAAAGGTGTGACAAGTTTTAAAAGTAGAACGAATTGCGTAAACTAATCGTGAAGTAGTACAAAAATTGATACTTTGAGAAGAGCGAATCGAAAGATTTTAATTTTATCAGGGTCCAGCCAAATCTATTAAACTATACTACACACGAATTGCAAATTTCAAGAATCTATTACAACATAAGACTAAATCTATACCATATTTTATTGATTATTTTTTAATTATACAGAAAAGGAAAATGACTATACATAGACCTCAATTATCAAAACAAAAACTGCCTGATAATCAACGTCGTTAAAATTTTTTTCGAAGAGAAAAAGAAAGTCCATAGACACATTTGACACACACAGACTTACTTTGATGAAAGATTGTATATTTAGTTGATGAAAGAAGTTTGTGCTACTATTAAACAAGCCGTAAGAGCTATAAGTTAAAACCATAAAACCATAAACCCATAAATAAAATGCAATGTTAATTTATCTAGCTTCAAACTGGACCATTCTCTTAGTTCTAGCTTTGTATAACACTCTGTGACCACACTCTTTACATCTAACCGGTTCCTTTGGGGATAATGAGAAAGTGACCGCACATTGGGCACAAACGTATTTAACACCATAATTCTTCATTGACTGTATACCTGAGGCAGCATTACCTAAGTTGGCAGCTGTTGGTGGGACGAAACCTTCTCTGCTCATGATATGACGATGTTGCTTTAGTATGGGAAGGGAATTGAAACAGCACAGGGTTGTGGTTAACCTGACGTTATCTTTGGGTTCAGTTTGTTTTGTCAGCTAAAATTTTTTGATTTTGGTAGAATTTATAGCGACGCACGTCTGTTTCTAAATCTTGCGTCGATATTTATTATGATCATCGCACGACCCGCTCCTCCACGATTTTTCAGTTGGTGAAGTTGAAGTTAGTGTTTTCCAGCAGGAAAATGATCAAGAAGTGCAGATTTCAACTAACTTTGAACCGTTTCTGCCACTCATTTTCATCCTCCTTATGATTCTTATACGAGGAGGTCGCCTCAGGCTGGCCTCTCAATTGAACAAACTTCCTATATTCAATCATCAACGATTTAATATAGTGCCGATAATACCTTCAATTCTATCAACAATACCTTATACATTCACAGCTATATCGATAAGACAGGTGGGTTACACTTCAGAAAATCTTCGAACTCGAGTAGGCTTGAAATCAGGGTCAGTGTCATTGGATGAGTTACTGACTGAACTTGAAGAAGACTACTTGAAAGAACAGAAAGAAAGGGAATCACAAACAATAGATGAAAAGATTGAGGTTATATTCAATCTGTTGATTAATAACATTCCCAATCATTTACACTACAATTATCGGAATTTTGCAGAAATATACAAAAAAGACATATTAGAGCCTCCCCATGCTTATCCTAAAATAATAGACACAGTTATCCCAGAGTACAGAAATGAGGTTGACATTGAATCATTGGAATTATCCAACGATGAATGGGAATCATTAATTGAACAATTAACATCAGTGAGATACATCAACCAATCTAATAAGATTAGCAAATTTCTACATTGCAATGTTTTAAAATGTGAAGTCAACATACCCAGCATTAAAGCGTACAGTAATCTAATTAGTTTCTTTTCGAGAAAAGATGAGGTGGGAATATTAAAGTTAATTTTTCAAAGAATGGAACAAGATGGATTAAAACCAACTGTTCAGATGTACAATATAATAGGCATGAACTATATGAAGAAGTCCAAGTCTCTACTAGAAAAATTAATGATATGGCTTTTCTTAATACAAAGAATGTTAAGTGAAGGTTTGAAGCCTGATTTATGTTCATGGTATATCACCTTATCGACTTTTCCAAACGAGTCTTTATTAAGGTCAAAATTAAAGCAATTAATAATAGATAAAAACCTGCATCATAATCTTCATTTTACAGAAATAAATCTAATGGATAAATTGACAGAAGGGGAATCCTTAGCTTCATTAATAGCATACTACAACTCGCTGAACAAAGTTAGCGTGAATTGCATGAATACAATAATTTTCAAATTTCTAGAACAGGATGATTTTAAAGGAGCTTGGAATTTCATGGTATCACAAAACACCAATTTTTACAAACTTCCAAATTCAACAGCTACGCTGTTCATCAAATATTTAGTTAAAGAGAATACTAATTTGGAAAGAGCGATCCGAGTTTTGAATTCATTGAGGTTGGACTACTCTTTAATTAATTTCAATCCCATAAGATCCATATTGCAATATTTATTACGTTATCCTGATTTCAATTTACCCCTTTATTTCCCCATGCTAGTGAAATATTTTGTGTGGTATGATTTAAGATATGGTATAGATAGATTTCGAAGAACGGATGTGTTATTTAAAAGATTGCAGTATAAGCTCAGGATGAATTTTTCCAATTCTTTAGATATGTATGGCATCTGCTTTGATAAAATGGATGAGTTTAATTCTTTCGAATTGAAAGTATTTGAAAATTTAGAGCAGTTTAGTATTACTGATGATTATATAAATTGTGATGATGAAACCCTTGGTAATTTGAATAATGGTCAGTGGATAATTGATGTGATTTACAAGAGTTCTGCTGACTGGTTAGAAGAAGTATTGGTCACAGCTCCTGTGGTGTCACTTTCTTCTCCTTCTGTTTCTTCTACTCATGCTGATACCAATGTTGATGAATCAAACGATTCAATTGATTCGTCTACTGCATAATGGTTCCGATTCTTCAACTTACTCACCCTTTTCTCCCTCTTTCTTGATATCAACACTGCTTTTTAATGATCTTTAATGCACTTTAAAATATTTAATGAGATCTTGTACATACCATATAGACCCATATTTACGTTTCTATAAAAATCATGCATAATAGCATTTATATTTATAACTCTTTTGTTTTCTTTTAATAGATGTACATATAACACTGCTTTAATTGAATTAGAATCTGACTTTTTTTGCTATCCTTTTTGGGTTTACTTTTAGTTGTTCTCACTATAGTCATAGAGTATAGAAAAGTTGTTAAACACGTTAACTCAACGTCACAGACCCATCGACTCGCCGACCCACCATACACGTATGTAACGATCAACCGCAGTAGTTCAAACAGCTTAAGGCTTTTCATGAACCTAAGGGCTGCAAAGAATCGATTAATAAAAATTAAAGTAAAGATTTAAAACGTTATAAATGCAAGAGTAGTGTTAGGGAAGATCGAAGCAATGATTTCCTTCTCATATTAATTTCAATCTACATCTCTCTCTGTATGTATGTCTGGATGGATCTCTGGCTCTAGCTCTGGAGGTCTATCTGCAATATATCTAAACAATCTCTGCCACAGAACCAGGTAAGATTTTAAATTTTCTAATTTGTCTAAAGCGATTCGGAGTTAGTTGTCGGAGGGGGTCTGTTTCGGTCCTGAAATGCATAGTTCCTGGGTATCAGTAAAAGACTGACCTGCCGATTCAAATATCTAACTGCTTATAACCCATGGATAGAAAGGATTTGAGGTTGCTACAACGTACTACCTAGCCTAGTTGTATGCACTTTATAATTGGCCAATTAATTTGCTATACAGCCAGGGAGAGTTAGATCAGGTCCGGGCTTCCTGGATTTCTGATTCGAGATATGGTACGAGGGCCTCCACATTTTGTCCATGGACAACTGAAGTGTTCACCGGCAGTTACTGGGGCAATATCACTCCGGTTCAACATCCTGTTTTAATTTTAATCAGGTGGTTTGCGTTTTGCATGAGGATTGATTATGTTTCATGGCCATGGCCCCCTCTGGTGATTATTTTAAGCATGAGGAGGATATATTCTAGAGCAAATTTTAATGTTATCCCACCAATCAAGCAACGTGGGAATCGAGTTCTATTTTAACATTCTTGGGTGATGTTCAAATGCATGGTAAACATATATACGTTATACGTACGTACTTATGACTTGTTGTATATTTATAGAAATGGAAATTTACGGAGTTATGTGGGTACGCAAGGTGCAAGATCAGAGAGAAGGATAGATCAAAGAAGCAAGGATCCAATCAGCTAGCTAGATTCCACACCAAAGTTTCTAATTCCTAGAAGTTCAGAGCTGGAGTGTAACATTTTCCCACGCTAGTTCTGGTTATATATATGAGGATAGAGATTTATAATCCTTTTCTTCTATGAGTAGATTGTTTATACTAAAACTAGGGTTTTGTGTTACTTTATGACTCACTCGTGCCATAAATTAGACGCTAGGAGTTGTCGTGGGATATGGAGGGGATCGTTAGCCTACCAGCTAGTGACCATATACAGAAAGAAAAGAACAAAAGATCTAAATTTTGGGAATTATAGCTCAAAGATCAAGATCAGCAATTTTCGTACAAAGAATAGTTTAGAAAAAGCTAGAAAAAAAAGAATGAATAGTTTAAAAAATTAACTCTATACTCCGTACGAACGTTAAGCTTGCACATCATGTACACATGCACCAGTGACAATCAAACTACCACACACTGAAATTAATCCTAGGAAATTCAGCACCAGGTTGTGTATATTTTGTCTGTTCTTTCCTCTCAAAAACAGTGATATACCGATTTGGGGATAGAAACATTGAGCTGCGGTAATTTGAGATCTTTGGAATTGACTTTCTTTTTTTTTTGGGGGGGGGGGGGGGTGATTCGGCTTGCTTTGGGACTCAATCCTTTTTGGAGTACTTTACGGGAGCATACCATATATATGCAATTCGTGCTGAAATTCTTAATATTTTGTTCGGCTAGTTTATTTTATCCCAACATTAAAAGTAGGTCTAGCGTGCTCAGTACAACCAAACAACAGTTTAATTTATGGTCTGATTAATGTACTGGCTTTATGTAAACCAGTTGCCCAGTTGCCCAGTTGCAGCTAGACATATGCAAAAAAGGGAGATGAAGCAGCTAGTGGCAGCATGTTTATTTTTTTGTTGTGAGTAGAGACAAAAGAGTACTTTAATTGTAGGCTCCGGTAAAGGATAACGTACCATGACTGGTGAAAAACTCCAACCCAATTAACTCAACAATTAAGAGAAATTCAAGACTCTGACCGGGGGAACAAATAGAAAGAAGCTTAAGAGTCAAACTTGACTTACATTTAAGATATAGCGACAAGGATCAATAAAATTTCGTTGGTAGAATATATATATAGAGATTTTCAGTTAACCCCCATAAGCATGGTACCCGCAACCCATAGTCCACAACAAAATTTTTATCCAAATCTCCTTGAAACATGAGGGCCAGGGCCAGTCAAAACAGCACTCACCGATAACGGAGCATTAGGTCGAGTATGCTCACACAATATTTGTACAAGAGAAGAAAAAGTGGGATCATTTAGAAGATGCTGAAAAATGCACTGAGGTAAGCTGGGGCCACTCATATCATTACCAACTACCAACAAACAAGCCAGAACAGTTACAGCATTACGTACAAGTAGTGTAAGAATGATCTGAGCATATTGATTACTGATTATACCTACGGGAACATTAACTTATACGGATGATATATATCATGGTTATCTGATGCATGCTCTCTATGTAGATGAACGTTGAACTTTATATATTTTTCTTTTTATTATCACCTGCGTTCGTTTGTGTCTCACAGTCTGAGTGCTATATAGTTGGAAATTTCCAAAATTCACAAGTCTTAGATTCGTATGTCGGGTTGAGATTTTCCAGAGAGTTCGTGTATAAAGAGAAGAAAGAACATACTGTAAGGGCCAACCAGTTTTGGTTCTAGCGTTAATTGTGCGGCTCTGCTTACTGCGGTTACGTAAGCGGTCAGTCTCAAAGTACGGGGTAAAAATAAAAGCAAAAATAAAATACGCCATAAAATAAAAGCAAAAGAACACACGACGCGTAACCAAGTAGTTCACAGTGGAGCAACCAATAACTTTGCTGATTGCTTGAAATTTTACTGAAATTCCCGATTTCATCTGGAGCCATGGCCCATGCCAAAGAATGAGATGGCTGGTTTTTTTATTATTTGTCTGATATGATCTGGCCAAATCATAAACACTTCTCATTGACATGTTGTGGGTTGTGCCACAACGGGGTTGAGCAAGACGCGTCAGTTGGTGGTGGGTCGAGGTGGACGCCGGTACGTTGATCTAAACTTCGTGAACAGTTCGAAGAGAATTCACTTGAACATAATAGAGTCCCTCTGAATATACTTCTGTTCTCTCAGGTAGTGGCTATCCGCTGGGGTATGTGGGTATCAAAAGAAGGGAAAGGAAAAAAAGTACGGGAATTAGGAAAAACCCGACGGGCCTTAGAGCTACTCATTTTCGAGTGTTCTCAGGAGCCGGTTTGGGTTGTACATACTCGATTATGAGATTATGATGGACATGGTAAATAAATGATTTGTGTAAGTGTATAGTGGGTGGCCGGTATTTTTGCTTAATTAATAAATTTAAATAGAATTATGGTAAGATATATATTTCAAGATCTTCATATGCTAAATAAAATTATAGTACTATAGGTTTAAAAAACGGATCTTTAAATTGGCCAGACATATGTATTTTGTTATATACTTTAATTGGATCCGATCTTCTCCAACAAGCAATTGTCAAAGTTTTGCTGATGAATGGAATAATTGAAGCTTAACGATTGCAATTGCAAGACATACACATATTTGAACGAGCTCTAGGTATATAGAGGCATGCCAATCCATCCAATTAAACTAAATTTCCCGGTAAATTTTATTCAGATGGATCGGCTCATTTGAATGTAATAATTTATCTATAAATAGCTAGAACTAAACCCTAAGTTTAACCGTACATTTATAATCGACAATTATAGATATGGTTAAAAAAAGGTGTATAGAATTTGATGGATAAACACAGTATGGCAAGATAAATATTTACGTAAACATAAACACAGCAACAATATATATTAAATAGCTAGTACTGGCTCGATCGGGTCTGATTATTAATAATCATAATATTATATGCTTATGGCATGCATATGCAGCAGTTAAGTTAAGTTAAGTGATCAAAAGTGTTGAAGTTTTAAAATAGTAGTGTACTGTGTTAACACAATGATCCATGATGGTCATATACAACCATCATCTTCTAGGTGACCTCCGCAGTCTGTCCCGATGGCCGTCATTGGGACCAAAGGGAGGGTCTATTAAAACTCTTTAGTTTGAATAGTCGATTTGAGTACTATGACTTTATGCATTAGCTAGCCGAAACATGCAAACATGTAAGCACGCAAATATGGCTCTATCAGAGGACATACTCCAAGAATGCTGCGAATTCTGGATTATATGAATGGAAATAAGAGAATGTTGGACTAAGTTAACTAGTAGTCTTTGGGTGGATTAACAGAACAGCTGGTACGTACACGTTGGTTTGAATGCTATAGTGATTTAGTTTAGCGTTTCGGGAGGTGGACCGCAGATATTCTAGAAATTGTACACAGAAAATAGGATAAAGCCTATGGCTGGTATTCCTTGCGTCTACTAGAATGTAATTCAGTGGAGTTAACATCTGTGTAATGGGTTTAACCGAGATATGTTTTGTGATTGTTCGAATAGAAGAAATCAACGGTAGATTGATAAGGAAGTTGGAATCAGGCCGGATCAGTCAGCTTACGAACGGTAACGGTCTCATGTTTCTGAAGTTGGAAGATACGAGAACTCTGAAGAAGCTAAATATTGCTTGACGTGTCTTCTTTAAAGAGCAAGGACAGACAAACTCCGTGAGCTCTAGCAGCAGTTGTTGTTGTTGAAGTGAAGTTGCCCGTTCTAGGATAAATTGAATATGGACCAAGGCACTGATAATATTTGGATTTGATGGCCCCACGTCAACGCGTACAAGCAGGGCAGCAGCCTGGGTCGGGACACAATTAGAAGAACCGTTGCCGATTGTGTGACTAGTAGTTTATCCACCTCTAGTGAGCTTTGCTGGACGTTATGAATGATAGTAGCAAAGATGATGGTGGAATACGACCCGAGAAAAGCATCCGGAGCCAGGTAGATACGAGCTATAGCTTGCTGATCTATGGTTCTTCTTCTGTGTCAGCCCAACAGCTGGAAAGCGGCGACGGGGAGTGCAGTGTCTGGTATGGTCTGTGTATTTTAGCTCTATAAGCTGGGTGTTTATCCATTGCCCGATTCAGAGAGAACCCAGAGAGAACCGACGTCCATTGGTGGGTTCTATTTTAGTTTGGCCCACCAGACTAAGCGGAAAGGAAAGCGCGTTCTCTGTGGGAGTCTCTCAATTTCAATTTCAAGTGGTTTCCCTTTTTTGCGTTTTTTCTTGTTTGACTGTCTCTAGGCTTATACTCTTTTCTTTACTCTTTTCTCTTTCCCGTACACACCTTCTTCCCCGTCTGACTCCCACTCCCGCTGTATCTCCAGGCTTTCCCAATTAGTGCAATACAATTCCCAGCTCCCACTTTGCACTGCGTTTCACTCTGTTCAACTGTTCAACTCAGAACTCTCTTCACTTCAACACGTTATTTCTCCTGGGCTTGCCCTTTCCTTTGCCTCCAACACACTCCCCCAACATCATAGATCCACCATCTATATAGCCCAATACCTTCTACTATGATGTCTTCATCTCCTGCTCATACCAATTTGCACAACTTGTCTACCTCAAATTCAAATATAGACCTCTCCTCGTCTCCCACGCTGGGCCCCGACCCCAATGCGTCTTTGGCCAAACAGCTGGACAACTTGGAGTCCTTGACCTTCTTCAATCAGCAGTCTTTCTATCCTACTTCCAACTACCATCTTCAGGTCCAAGACCCTCAATCCCAACCTCAACAGCAGCAAGAACAACAGATGCAACAAGCTGAAGATTTTATAGACAATACTACAAATAATTCCTCGTCTCATTCTGTCGCCTCAGCCATAACCCTAAACGCTGTCGCCACTGCAAACCAGGCTGACCACCAACAACAACAACAGCAGCAACAGCAGCAGCAGCTTAATAATCAGACTCCTCTTAATGATATAGTCAACGACAACCCACAGCTGATGGATTTCGTCCCAATTTCTACTCAGTCCAACCCAAACCTACACTACCCTCCAGCAGGCTCGAACAACTCTAATAATAACTTCATACCGGAATCCTTATCAACTTCCTCAATTTCTTCTTATAATTCCGTTATGCATCCATTGACCAATTCCAGTTCCACTCACTCTAATCTGCAGCAGACTCCTGTGAGACCAACTACTAGAATAAGACGTGGTTCGTCTTCTTTGTCATCAACTGTAGCTAACCTACAATCAACTCCTGCTGCTCAAACAACTCCAATTAAAAAGTCTAGCTCGTATATAACTCCTAGACGAATTAATACAACTGTTAAAAGAAGTACGACTAAGGCGAAATTACCGTTAAATGATAATAAGTCCCCAACTCATGGTAATCCTTTTTACACGCCTCCGGCCTTTTTATCTTCCCCTAGAATCACCAAACATAGAAAACAAATATCAATTTCAAATTCAATCTCCTTCACTCATTTAGATACTGATCTTCAATTGCAAAAACTACATTCCACTCAAGGCTCTCCTTTATCAACTCCTCTGAGAACCCCTGGAATGAAGTCTGAGATTTATGATTATGATGATGATGACGAAGAAGAAGATCAAGATGACGATGATGAAGATGATCTCAACCAAAATGATACTCAGAAAGTAGATGATAATAGAATTGATAATAATAACGATGATGATGATCAATTGGTTGGTAATGCAACTCAAACTTCTTCCGCTGAAAATACGTTTATAAGTCCTTCAATGTTAGTCAAAGAAAATAAATTCGGAGGTAAGTTATCTGAACTACAGGCTTTTCCTTATTCAAATACGGGCACGAATCAAGATCTAATGCCTCGTACCCTTCAAGGTTCAAGTTCTGATCAAACATTTTTACAACCTGCTTCAGGTGGGATGTTTGTGAATCAAGATTATATGAATGCTCCTGGCACTCAAGATATGTTATACTTGATGGATCCAACTGATGTTGATAC
Source organism: Ambrosiozyma philentoma (assembly GCA_003707675.3). Lineage (NCBI taxonomy): Eukaryota > Fungi > Ascomycota > Pichiomycetes > Pichiales > Pichiaceae > Ambrosiozyma > Ambrosiozyma philentoma. Next base: position 92,052 of record PPKZ03000014.1, read on the forward strand.
CTACTCATCTGATATTTATCCTTACCAGCAACATGCTTTACAACAAATGCAATTACAACAGCAACAACAGCAACAACAATTACAACAACTACAACATCAACATCAGCAGCAGCAACAACAAAATCAACAGCAGCAGCAAGGTTATGTAGATATGGATCAATTTAATAGTAGTGTAATTCAAGAAGTTCAACAACAATTTGCTGAGCAACAGCAGTTAATGCAAATGAATCAACAACCTCCTGATCAACAATCGCAAATTCCACAGCAACCGCATGTTTTAAGATCTTCGACTCTACCGCAACTGAATGCTCCTCAAAAAAAGATCACAAGATCAAGATCTTCTGTTAATCTTAGTGATATCGCAGCTTCAAAAGAAGCTAAGACAGCTGCTCTTAAAAAACAACAACAACAACAGCAGCAACAGATTTATATTCCGAATGGTTATATGCTTGGTGGTATCCCTGAATCTGCATCTGGCAGTGTTCCTCAAAACATGCAACCAACCCCGTTCCCTTCAGTTGAAAGAATTCCAATTGCTGCTCCAGTTCCTCCACCACAACCCGTTTTTGTTCACCAACAGCAATCTCATCATATTTATGACTCTAAATCCAATTCATTTTTAACTCCCCCGGCTTCTTCATCTTCAAATTCCAATACATCTGCAGCAACAACAACCTCTACAACATCATCAAAGCCTCTGTCGACTAATAGATCTCCTAAACAGTCGAAATCAAGAACTAGAAAGAATTCTCTAGTCACATTAAACGAGTTAAAACAGCCTGAAAAATTGGATTTACCTGAACAGTCAGCCAGATCTAAATCCCGTTCTAAGAACCATTCGCCTGATCATGATAAGAAGAAAATACATGAATGCCCATTATGCCATTCCAGATTCCAAAGACCTGAACATGTCAAGAGACATATGAGATCACATTCTTCCGAAAAGCCATTTGCTTGTCCTCAGGAAAATTGTGGGAAAAGATTTAATAGAAATGATAATTTAAAGCAACATTTAAGGAAAATTCATGGTGTCAATCCATCCGCTCAAAAGTAATTATGATTGCTTATACTTTGATGGTTTTGTGCATGAGTGATGTGTCTTTTGTTGCGTCCTCTTTTTTTAACTTTTCATACCATGATTATAATTGATATCCATTCAATGTTGTTTTCCATGAGTGATGCATTTGCTGCGTCCTCTTTATTTTTTAAATTATGGCTTAATTTCCTGATTGATGTTTAATGTTGTTTGTTGTTGGCATCGTTGTTTCAAGTTATCATTTCTTTCCATATGAAGTTGGTGTTCATTCGCTGTTGTCTTTTTTAGAATTAATATGCTTGTTGATGATACTATTTTTTCTCTGTTTTGAAAAGTTCAATTGTTGTTAGAATGATCAATTTGTTCTTGTTTTTTGCTATCCTATTCATCCCATCTTATACATCGTTCAATTGCTTGCTAGCTCCGTTTTTATATCTTAATAATCCTCTTAATTTTTCAACTACTCCATCAACTCCACCACACTTCTCCTCCCCTACATTAATAATTTGCTTCTCTTGTTTGCTAAGTAACTCTTCAATTACAAAAAATCATATTGTTTTTCTTTCACCCAATATGGTTTTGTTTTGTTTGTGCCATATTTCTGCTCTGTTTCATTTAGAATTCCTTCTTTCCTTTTCACCTTTGAGTTAAGACGTTTCTTAGGAATAGATTCCCCTTACATTTTTTTCCAGTTTCACCACTTTATATAATTCCTGAGTTAGCGTGTTATATTTTGTTATTTTCTTTTTGTTCATATAAAAATTAAATATAACAGATTAGATTATTCATTTAGCATTTTACAATTTTTACTCATTACCATACACACCCGTCACAGAACTCCCCACCCTCATAAACAGTCATTTTAGTATTAAACTTGTCATTTTATTCTATGTACTCTTCTTCTGCCAACAATAATTTTTTGCATTCATTTTTTACAATCACAATTACAATTACAATCACATATACATATACATACTCATACATCAATTCATTATCTTTTCTCATTTTTTTTGTTACAATTTCTTTTTTGTTTTAATTCGTCACAGCACTGGGTGTCCCATATTAGTTTTTTTATTATTATTATTACCATGTTTTTCTCTTTTTTTCACATCCTGAATATGTGCAGCAATCAACACACCTAGAAAAATAAACAGACCAAATCTTCAAGTCCAAGCAAGTGTATCATTACTCGTATAATTAACTTCAACATGTTTTTTATATTTAAAAAAATAATAATATAGAAGATGTCATTATTCCTATAGAAACAAAAAAATTATATTCAGTCTATTGATTTTTCAACAATTCAAAATTATTCTACCACTATTACTACTATGATTGATTTTTTTTCAGTCGTCCTTTCTCCCACTCCCCAGAAAGGTAACTTTTGGATTTTCATTTTTTTGTCTTTTTGTCTTGTCTTCTTGTCTTCTTGGTTTTTTTTGTTTTACTGTTTGTTGCTTTTTTTGTTTTGGTTCGATGTTCAATTCGTTTTTTATTTGAGACCTTTCTTTTATCTAACTGCTTTATGATCAAGTCTGACGATTTCGTTGATTTGAAATCCTATTATCGAATTTTGTGAAGTGTTTTTTTTTTGTTTTTTATTTTGCTGTTGTGTCTTTATTTTATTCATGTTTACTTATTATTATCCTGTCTCTATCGTTTACTTTTTTTCTTTTAATTTTGTCGTCATTTTATCTTTTTTTAAAGTTTTTTTGTTCGTTCTTTTATTTGTGTCTATAGTCTTTATTTTTTGTTTTCATATCATTGTTTTGCATTTATTAACTTTTTTTTAATTATCCTATTGTTTGTCATTTTATCATTTTTTGTCGTTTTATCATTGCTATTATTATTTTATTATTTTATTACTTTTTTTAAACTATTTCTTACTCTCTCTCTCCTTCCTTCCCCCTCCTCTCTTCTTTATTTATAGCTGTTTTAATCATTATCTCTTATCCCCTTTATCTGCCTCGTTTTTTTTTTTCACAATTATTACATTACCCCCTAATCTTACAACCACCCTTTTTTTACTAAATATTTTTATTAATTAATTCTCTCTTACTATATTTTTATTTGTTTTCTGTTTAACTTTTTTACAACATGTTTTTATTAATATTTTGCTTATAATAATATTGCATAGTCTGTTTTCTCTATTTAAAGATCGATTAAAAGATCCTTTAAAAAAATTGCATATTCCAAAGCAATCAAAAAAAATTGCATTCATTCTGTGTTTTTTTTTTTTCAGTTCTTCATGTCATGTCATGTCTTGCCTTATTGTTATTTGTTTTATTATTATCCTAGACTTTCTTTATTTTGTTCTATAGTCATTGCTTCAATTCAATACAATCCTCAAATTTCGTTTTGTTGTTTATAAAAATGCAATACAATAATACTAAAATTATCAGAGTAAATAATAAATATACTATGATTATTAAACTAGACTAGAACTTAGAATACAAAAAAAAGTAAGATAAGAGACGAAGGGAAATCCCCCAAAAAAACGCAGAGTAATAAAAAAGATACCAAAACAAAAAATAAAAAGATACCACAAAAAGAAACATAAATAAACACAAACCTACAATAAAAAAGTAAAAGTGAAATAAAAAGATAAGTTGTAAGATAAATAATACACATATTTTTCTCTTTTTTCATTGATTTTTCTGGCTACGGTTTCAATCAAAACTTATAAACATAATGATTTTATCTTGCTCTATAAAGCAGATCTAATTTGAGCGTCAACAGGCAAATCTGTCACAGCAACAGTAGCAACGACATTTGACTTATGGAAATCTTGTTTAGTAACGGCAGCCAATGCATAAAACACAGAATTGACAGTATACAAAACGGCTAACGCAAGCAAAGAGCAAGCATCAACAGTCAAACTCAACCATTGCAAAAGAGCATTGACTGCATAAAAAGCAGCTCTCCACCAATTAGTATCCAACAATTGAACAAACGATATGAAACTGTCTGGCACTCTGAATATTTTTAACAAGAATGGCACTTCGACAAATCCTATTATAACTCCTTGTACGATGGCAATGACTCCAAAGGCGATAAGGGCACTGACGTGGAAAAGGTTTGATATACCCAAGCCGATTGATAAGAAGACTAGGATTATTCCTAGCCATTGGCCATAGACACTGTTAGTTGGTTTTTAGTTAGTATGGTTATCCGTGTTGAAGTAGACGTGGGAGTAGATGCAAGACATACCTGAAGTTTCTAGACTTCATATCAGCAGCAAACCCGCTGAACTTAATGTAGTCTGTAATACCCATGGTTGTGATTGGATTAGTTGTGGTTGTGGTAGTAGGAGCAGGGAGTAATGAGCTGTTAAGACTTTAAGAATCGCTTCTGTTGAGCCCCGATTTTATCGCACTTTTTCCAATCGTTTTCTTTACGAATTTTGAGCCTATTCCTAATCTTACCCCTATCCTAAGCCTTTGACGATTGACTATTCACCATGACCTCAGAACAGGAACCACAGGCAACGGCTATGTCCAAGCTAGGTAGCTTATCAGCCACCATAGCCAGCTTCCTAGACAGGTCCATCGAGGCAAACACCGTCTCTCCAAACTCCTCCCAGTTACCGTACACAGACGAGGACGATAACGATTCCGATAACGACTCCATCACTGAAGAACTAGAAAGAATAGGTTTGGTCAAGTTGCCCAGCTTCTCCATCTTGCCCCATCTTAGAGAGCTCACAAAGGATTCCTCCAACTTGGTGTCTAGGAAATTAAGTGAATTGTCAAAACTAAAGCCAGAACTGCCTGACTCTTCAATTTATTCAAACTACTTCAATTTACCTGAGTTCAACACTAAATTGCTTAACGATAAGAAACAAGAGTGGACTAACCTATATATGGAATTGAGTGATACCCTGACTCGTGTAGTTCATTCAAATATTGACTATCCAGTTGAAGACTTGATGGTCACTGAAGAATCGGAGAGAGAGATTGAACAAGTTGTTGGCACCGTCACCTCAACAGAGCCTATGGGTGTTGAAAAATTGAAGCAAAATGATGTTAAACTGTTGTTAACTGAAGACAGACTCTCGAGTTACGATCATTTGACGTACTTAACGTTTGAACATTTCAATGATGAAAAGTTTCTAAGAAAAAGAATCAAAGAAATCTTGATGCTTGATTTATCTCCATTGGACCAACGTTTCCTAATCCAGAAATTGATGTCTAGATCTTATCTCGAAAAGCAAAGATACAAGAAAAAGCAAGGGAAGGAATTAGCTTCTGAATCGGAATCGGAATCTGAACCCGAACCTGAGCCTGAATCAGACGAAGATGACGAATACGATGATGATGATCAAGTTATCTTAACATCAAAAGACAAAGATCCAACATATCATAACATTGAAGAAAACATCTTGGGTTGTCCGCATTATCAGAGAAACTGTAAAATTGAATGCTCAACTTGTAAGAAATGGTTCACATGCCGTTTTTGCCATGATCAAGAAATTCAAACTCATCAATTACAAAGAAATCAAACGAAACACATACTATGCATGTTTTGCAATACTCCTCAATACCCAGGAAATTTCTGTATCAATTGTGACGAAAAACTGAGTGAATATTTCTGTGAAAAATGTATATTATACGACAATGATCTTAACAAAAACATTTATCATTGTGATGATTGTGGAATTTGCAGATTGGGCCTTGGACTAAATCAAGATTACTTTCACTGTAATAACTGTAACGCATGCATATCAATCGAACTGCAGAAAAATCATAAATGTATTGAGAATTCCACTCATTCGAATTGTCCGATTTGCCATGAATACATGTTCAACTCGAAAAAAGTGGTTGTTTTCATGTCGTGTGGCCATCCCATTCATCAGGTGTGCTATGATGAGTTTACAGAACATAGTTACAAATGCCCAATTTGTTCAAGAACTATAGTGAATATGGAGTTACAATTCAGAGTGTTGGATAATGAAATTAAAGATACTGTGATGCCAGATGAGGTTAAAGATTGGGCTGCTATCATTAAATGTGTTGATTGTGGTGGTAAGTCGAAGGTTAATTATCATTATCTGGGTTTGAGATGTAATCATTGTAATAGTTACAATACGATGCAATTGAAAATAATCAAAGGCGACGACGATAAAGGCACAACACCAATCGGGGGAGAAGAAGAAACGCATAGTACAGAAGCTGAACCTACTAACCATCCTGATGATGTTAAACGTTTCAAAAAGATTGAAAATTCCTTAGACCAGAATTTCCAATTTGATGAGAGACAAAACGAAGAAGAAGAAGATGGTGAAAGAGCAACGTCAGATCCATCTCACCACCACGAACAAGAAACCACAGATGTTGATATGAATGACTATGACTATTATCACAGTGCTGATTCTGACGATGATGATTTGGCTGACGTTTTCGTTAATAATTTTATTAGGGTGATTAATAATTTTGAAAAATATCCTTCAATCGGTGAAGCGTTTAAGGATTGGCTTAGCGGTACTAGTATTTTAATGTCTGACAATGAACATGAAGATGCTCAGGGGCAGGAGAAGGAAGCGGGGAAAGAAGTTGTTGATGGCGTTATTGCTGATATCGATGGCAAGTTTTAATACTGGTTGTTGTTTAGCTTGTTTGTTGGGTTTAACTTTTAATAATCCACGTTTTAATAATACTTTTTCGATTTACTTTTCTCTTTACTCTTTTTAATTTTTAGTGATACTATGTTACGATCACTTTATCTCTTTTTTTTATGCTATTAGTTTCGATGTGCCTGTATGGTAAGTGGCTTACTCCTGTAGTTACTTTTCTGGTTTACATATTTTACTTACTTTTATTTTTTTGCACTTACCGCCAAACACCACTACGCTTTTTCTATATATATGTGAGTTTTATAGGTTGATTTATCATAAGGATCCCAAAAAGGAATATACAATTTATATATAAACATAAAGAAGAAGAAGAAGAAGAAAAAGGAGATAATGATCATGAATGAATAGTAATGAATCAAATACCATGTAATAAAAAATCAAAAGAAGATTGTATATATTGTTACAAAAGTGCGTAAGAAAAGGAGAAAGAAGAATACGAAGAAACAAAAAAAAGGGGGGAATCATGAATAAATAATAAAGGACAACAAAAACAAAACAAAATATACGACAACACAAAATAATGTTTTTTTTCTTTGACTGTTTTTTTAATAAAACAAATCTTTTTTGATATCAAACCAGAAAACAAAACATGTAAGATGATAAAAAAAAATAATATAGTACACTATTCCGAAATCAGAAAAAAAATACCTATTTATGCTCATGCTTATGCTTAATAAATAGACCAAACAAAATAAAAGCAGCAATAATACCAATCGAACAATAAAGCTAACAATGCTTTATCTCTCTTTAAGCCTCAAGAAGCCCTTCTAGACTTCAAACTAGCAATAGGAATGCTCAAGACTTTACTCTTGTAACTAAACCCACCACCCATGCCACCATTGGCAATACCAGCATTACCACCAGAACCATTAACGCCACCACCTAACGAAGGGGAAGGAAATCTATAAGTATCTTTATTATGTCCAAACACCAATCCTGTAGGGCTCATCAAACTATTCAAAGTCGGTGTCGTGGCTGTAACCATCATCGTTGATGGTGGTTTGTCAATTGGAGACTCTAACACCAAACTATCTTGTGATTTGTTAACCATAGTGTCTAATTTCATGCCTAGTTTGATTCTGTTTTCATTCTGCAACTTGAAATCATTTAATTTTGAAGCAGCTTCGTCGATTTCAGATGATGAGGAAAATGTACGGGAGGATGATTTCTTCATGAAGGATGGCATTGGTTGTTGAGATGGGATTTCGGATGTTGATGAAAAAGATGTTAAGAATGGTCTTGGGCCATTGGAAGATGGAATCGATTGTTTACGTGGTAATGGTACCTGTTGTGGCTGTGGTTGTGGTTGTTGCTGTTGATGATGTTGGGATATTGAAGATGAAGAAGTAGATGATAATGTTGATGTTGAACTACTTTTATGTGGGGATGGATGTGTCGATGGATGCGTTGATGGATGTGTTGATTGTGATTGTTGTGAAGACGTGGGAATTGACTTATTGGGTGATATGTTAGTTTCCGAAGCTAATGAATTTGATCTGAAGGTTCTTGTAGACATTGAAGATCTCTTTGAATTTGGTGTTGCAATCGGATGAAAGAATGGCTTTCTTGGAGTATTTGTGTTTGTTGGGGTAATTTGAGTAACAATTGTGGAAGAAGGGTTTGATGGAATTGAAATGGTCATTGAAGGGGCTTTTCTTGGAAGTCTTCTTTCATTATTGTTAGGGTTCGCTATATTCTCAGGTATGTTTTGCAGATTTTGCATTGATGAAGATCTTATTCCAACTGAACCGATATTTGATGCTTGAGGTTGGGTAAGTGAACCTGACGAAATCAGAGGAGAAGAACTTCTTGTATTCTTAGAAGAGCCGGAAGTGCCCAAGGAGTGCAAATCACTATCATAATCAAAAGATCCAATATTATCACCGTATTCATCTTCAGAAGGTACACTTGAGGAAATAGAGAATTTTCTAGATTGAATAGTTGGCAAGTTGATCTTACCAACTGGAGATTGTAATCTACCTGTTGACATTGCACTGTTAACTGTTGAATTTGAAAAAGAAGTATGCATTGGAATAGAATGAGGTTTTGTTTTAATTTGTAAATATTTAATTTGGACTTCGTCACTGTAAGCAATATCGATAGGTCTCCAACCAGCGTTATTTAACATGTCGTCATCAGCTTTATAGCTTAACAATAAATCGGCACATTTAACGTGACCGTATTGTAAAGCTAAATGTAAAGGGGTGTTGCCATCATCATCTTGAATGTTTGGATAAGCACCATTTTCCAATAAAACCCGTAGTGATTCTTGAAAGTTATGTAGGGAGCAAATATGAGTTGCAGTAGAGCCATTTGCACATCTTTGATCAATACACACGTTAAAGTAAGACAGAATTAATTGTAAAGTTTTATGAGCATTTGTTCTACAAGCTAAATGAATGACGGTATCTTTATTGAAAGCCAACTTAATTTCTTCTTCTGAGGTTATCTGGGTGTAAGAAGGAGGTTTAAAGTTGTCAGATGATCTTTTGAATGAGTTTAAGTTAGAGAAAGAAGTATCATTTTTATAATGAGAATCCATATCTTGGTATCTGTTATGAATCATTTTCAGTAGCAATTCTGATATCTCATATCGATTGTGATAAGCAGCATAGTGTAGATTGGACCAACCATTTTGCGAGTCTATGTTATCTAGTAAGTCTGGGAACCGTTTCAGAAGACGGTTGACAATCAAGATGTTGCCGTCTATTATGGCCTTCCTTAGTCGTGAAGAGGGATCCAGCATGGTGTAGAGTTGGAGGCAGAGCCAGGACCAGAGCAGGCAATTGTGAGGTGAAACGTGATTTTTTTGCCTAGTTAAGCTGTATAAGAGGCAGAAGAGACGTTGGTATGAGAAGAACGGGAGAACGGGATGCAGGCTGGTGAGTCTGTGGCCTCTGATGCGAGTGGTATGGCCTGTATGTGTGTACTTTCGATGGTGATCAGGGAAGTTGGAAAAGAAAGAAGCCAGGGCCAGGAACAGGAATTAAAAAGGTGTGCCCCGACCGTGATCTAGCGTTGGCCGTAAACTCGAGAAACGGCCGCTCGGCCTCCACGCCACTCGGACACAAGGCCGCTCGGCAAATAGTCGGCAATAGCTCCGCTGCTAACTCCGAGTCATAACCGCTGGGGTTATAGCTGTAGCAGACCATAAACTTAAGCAGAATCCTAACCATTGACCCTCCTTTGTTTCTTTCCTATACTACACCATTATATAACCATATATCTCAATTATGGCCTACCCAGATCCATCTACCATTGTCACAGAGCCTGCTCCAGGCGTTCCATACTTCACACCCAAACAGCCCAAACCATCAGGTACTGCACGTCATCTAAACGCAGACACACCTACTTTATTCCAACCCTTGCAACTTTCTTCAACCTGTACCATTCCTAACAGAATCGGGGTTTCCCCAATCTGTACCTATTCTGCATCCCAAGGCCTAGCTACCCCTTTCCATATGACTCATTATGGTGGTTTTGCGTTACGAGGACCGGGTTTAGTAATCACGGAAAGTGTTGCGGTTTGTGCAAATGGTAGAATAACTCCTTTAGATCTAGGTGTTTACACTGAACCCCAGATTAAAAACTTGAAAAAAGTTGTTGATTTTTACCATTCTCAAGATAAAATTATTGGTGTTCAATTATCCCATGCTGGGTTTAAAGCTTCAGAATTACCGCTGTTTTATGGATATGAGGATTATCCACTTGATAATCAACGAGGTGGTTGGTTGGAGGACGTTTGGGGTCCTAGTGTATCAGAAACCTTTACCTATTCGAAACAATTATCGATTGATCAGATTCATGAAATTATTGAGTTGTTTGATAAGGCAGTTAAGAATTCAATTGAGAAGATTGGATTTGACTTCGTTGAGATTCATGCGGGCCATGGGTTTTTAATCAATCAGTTCTTATCATCAGCTACGAACAAACGAAATGATGAATTTGGCGGCTGTTTCGAAAACAGAACTAAACTTTTATTCATGATTTTGGAGAATATCCAAAAATACAAAGCTCAAGAAGATTTGGATTTCCCGGTCTTCGTTAGAATCTCAGCTAGTGATAACAGTGAATCAGATCCAAATACATGGAGATTACAAGATTCTTTGAAATTGGCCCCCTTGCTTATTGAAAAGGGTGTTAATGTAATTGATGTTTCGTCCGGTGGTAACGTGAAGCCAAAACCACCGAGATTCACTCATTGGGAAATGGCCAAAAAGATTAAACAGAAAATCCAGTCAACTAAAGGATTAGTTGCTGCCGTTCGAAATATTAATGATGGAAAAACTGCAAATGAATTGCTAGATAATGGTACCTGTGACATATGTCTTTCAGCTACTGGTTTCTTGAAAAATCCAAATCAGGTTGAACTATGGGCGGATCAATTATCCACTGATATCCAAATGAATTTACAACTTGGCTTTATATTTAACAAGGTCTGGTGATTAATTTATGTATACATTTCATAGCATATGTAAAAGTAAAAAAATCTATTAAGGAAACTATAAGAATAAATAGTCAAAAAAAAAAAGAGGACGAAAGAAGAAGATATTAATAAAAATCCAAAAAGAAAATAATATAGACGTCTAAAAGCGACGTATGAAGAGTTGAAAAAAAAGGAAGTAATATAAATAAATGAGTAGTGGGTTTTATGAATAAAATGAAGAATGATAAAATAAAAAGGGAGATAGTGAATGACGCAGTATTATAACACTTGATATAAAAAAGAAGAGTGAAAGAGAAGCAAATAGTATAGCAAAGAACTAAATAATAAAAAAAAAAAATGAACGGAAAAAAAATGGTTGAAAAAGGAAGACAAAAAAAACATGAATCATAAATTTTTAAAACAAGAAAGGGATAAGAAGAAGAAGAAACAAAGATCAAAAAATCATCAGAACATAAAACTAAAACACAAACTGACTAGCAGCTAGCTGCTAATTATTACGAACTTCATAAACAACAGGAAAAGTGGACGCAGCACTGCTGCCAAACTCTCCGTTATTAAGCACTTTATGATTGCTGGTTCTCTTGAAACATTTGGATTCGGCTTTGTTAGTTCCTAAATGAGATCTGAGCTGATCTTTTCTATAAAATCTTTTACCACAACCCCACGTTGAGCCATCTGGATTAACGCCAGCACAAATAAAAGGCTTTATCAGTTTCGAGTGTTGTTCTTTAGTATGTCTTGACAGATCAGAAGCTCTTGAAAACTTGACTTTGCATTTAGAGCATTGAAACAACTTTTCTCTTTCATGAACGGACAGCTCATGGGATATCAAGTTATGTTTTCTAGTGTAGGCTTTATCACATTGATCACATTTAAATCTATTAGTAGTGGACTTGGAAGTAGTGGAGGTAGGGGAAGAAGAACGATGACCTTGATAATTGTTGTACATAAAAGGGGTAGTTGGGGCTGGTGGCTGATGTTGAGGGTAGTAAGCAGTATTATAAGACATTTGAGAGGGATGATGAACTAACGGAGCAGTATGTTGATGAACCATTGGATGGGCAGTCATAACCTGTTGTGGCTGACCATAGCCATAATAGGTTGGGGGAGGTGATGGATAGTTGTGATAAACTGGAGGTGAAACCATAGGTTGTTGTGAGGTCACTGGCACCTGGCGAGGGACATCTTGGTGATAATGGTACATTTGGGGTTGTTGCTGGAGCTGTTGATTAGGATACACAACGTGAGCATTAGCTTGATGCATGTTAGAAGCGTTAGATGGTAAAGGGGCCGAAACACTAGAATAGCGGATATGTGGTTGTGGTTGGTGTTGAGGTTGAGGTTGTTGCTGAACGAGAACTTGCTGTTGCTGTTGCACCTGTGGAACAGAAACAGAACTTGGAGGAGCGGTTGTGGTAGAACTAGGGTTGTTGTTAGCAATTTCTGGGAATTCAGGGAACAGCTTATCCAAACTTGGGAGTTTCATCTTGCTGTTCGTAGGGTCTGAAACAGAGACGGGCTGTGATTTTGCGACTCCGTTATTACGCTCTGAATATGCGTGAAGTCTGAGGGAGTCCATGACAGAGAGGGTGAGTGGGTAACAAACAGGTTGGAAGGAGATGGGATTGGGGAAGGAAAGCGGTAGATTTATGTATCAGACCAGACTTAGATACATTGACGGGGACAAATTGGGGAGATCTGATCCTCTATTTATACTGCCTTCAGACAGAACTCGAAATTCGATTGATCCACCGTTCTGCGCCAAACACGCACGCGCAGCTCGCGCAGTGCAGACGCCAGCCTGGAATTAACTAGGCAAGTCGCGAGCTCGCAGGTCGCGGCCACTTCCCGGCTGTGCCCGCGCGCTGCGGCCCCCCGTTTGCAATTGCTTCGCCATCTTCTCTCAAGCCAGTGCAGTCCTCTTCGCTGCACAGAACCTTCCATGAAGCCGCTGAGGTGCAAAGTATACCCCAGCAAACCTCTCGCTTATTCAGCTATTAGTGTGTTTACTTTTCTCCCATTATAGGCTTAGTCCTCGTTTTGTTATATTGCCCATCTTGTAATTGTCCAGCTCCAGCTTCCAGCTCAGAACAGATTTTCATATAACAGGATGTGGCATACTCAATCAGTTTAACGAAGTTGGATTTAGCTCTCACCGTTCATCTAGATTTCCTGAGACTAAATTAATTAAACAGCCATGTCTATCGTATAGATTAGAGGCTCCATGTATATAACTTGTTCTTTTAATATAAATGTGTCAAATTTTGAATACCTATAGGCTTATAGTTTTATATATCGGGTAATTAATATTTGAAAAATTATAAAGTAAAAAATAAATAGTTAAACCCTATATGTCTTTATTTTCTCCAGATCTTATTTGAAGTTTGCAAGACTGCATTTTTCTGCCTCTGTTTGGTGTACATAGAAGTTGGACTTAGTTATAAAGGAAAAAAAATTGTGAGTTAAGAAAAATAAGCGATGTTTTACAACTGCACACAATCGGTTCGAGTTTCAGGATTCTGAACTAGCTTGATCACTTGCTAGTTCCAGTTCCAGTTATAGAAGAACATATATTAAGATCCCTGATTCTTCGATTGAATCTGAAACAGTTCTAATTATTTATTATTGAAATGTAGGCGTTACATTATACATCTATAACTGGAAAATATATGATGGATGGATGACTTAATGATATGATAATTGTCAATAGATCGAAGTGTCATTTAATAAGCCTAATTTCTCTTTAATTAATTTAATTTTTCATCCGGCAAAGATACCTTTATGTAGATATTTGGATAATTCCAGTTATATATAGAACAATTCTATGCATAAAATGAAACATCATGTACACACGTATATATAGATGGATAAATTTTGTAACTAAGGAACAAATTTTAGTACATGCAATGTTCGGTAAATATCTATATAGCGTGTTTTTTTCTTTTTTCAAGTTTTCACACTAACTAGCTATGAATGACCATCACTGAAGAGAACCTCCATTTTCCGTGGTTAATACTTATAGAAAACTATGACCTTGAATTCGTTAATTCTAAAACTTATAACCGAGTTGCTGATCGGTATATAGTACATGAAGCTGTGTACAGATAAACAATCGAGAAAGGATATCTATATCAACATGCTTAATCGGGCTTAACATATAAATCAAATCCGCCAAATCCGCTGAAAATTGTGCATTTGTATGATCTCTCCCAACAATTGATTATGCTATAGCTCAAATCAAGTTTCTTTTTTCTCCAGCGGATTCTGGGTTGATTTACTATACATATACCGTTCTTGCTGTAGTGAATTAAATGATCGTCACTTGAGGGTCATAACAGTATACGCTGAAGGTTCTAAATAGTTGGTTATGTGATCAATATATATATAATTGATATCTGGAATATAAAACTGGTGGTGTGCATAGAGGCGGTACGTATACATACATACATTATTCAACGTACTCTTAACGTTGAGTCTGCAGTGCGTAAATAAACTGGTGCACTGGCTGGTAATTAGGCGACAGGTGCAATAAATGTTTATATTGTTGTTCAGGTAAGTGATCATATGATCATTAATATGAGAAAAGTCACATGACACTCAATAACTCTTAATACATATTAAAATTTTAATCAGTTTTTCGGCATTGCCATGAAATTTAAACTTAGTTAAATTTGATATATATATAGTTAAGGCCCATACTGTCCGTAATACTCGAGGAAGCTATCCAGAAATTTCATCTGTGTATGTGTTATACCTCTTTTGGGGAATTAATGTTGTGCCTGCTATCATGCAGAGAGTACTCAGTCCACTTAAGTCCTCTTTTAACTGAATCATAATTTACAATTAGCGCGTGGATACACCAATTCAGGTATATCTAGTAATACGATATCTAATATCAGTTTTAGTTTTAGTTTTAGTTTAGTAATGAATATTCAATTTCGATACAATTGTGGCCAGCTAGTTTGACTAATTTCCTCTGCAGCTATATAAGCGAGCCTTTAACGAACTGAGATATTAGAATCGTTACAATTACCTACATATTACCAACCAGCCATATATATGTCGCAGTCTCACACGGGCAGTCCGGCCCACACAGGCCGAGCATTACCATAGAGGGCTGAATCAAAGCTATTATAGGAATACTCAAGCGAGAAGGATTATAATAGGCCTAGGTTTGCTCATATTGCAGAAGCATTTATTTAATTATAGAGGTGGTTGAAGAATAGGCAGATAGAGATACATGTACTGACTGAGAAAATACGTATCAAATTTTTCATTTTCAATTAATTTTATAATGGAGGCATATCAGCTGTAAGTATACTGATATCGAAAAAAAAAATTGGCATGAAAAAACTTCAAAAACTAAAAACCAAAAACTAAATATACATCCACCTCTTCATAATTAATATTACAGACTTAATTTCTGTACACACTTAAGCGAGAGAGCACGTATATGCAACTACGGTGAGATGGAACTAAACGTATACAGCTCGCAAAAATTATGACCTAATATAGGCATTTTGGTTTTATATACACACAGAGAGCAATTTCATGTATATAGCTGATCTGGATTATACACTTGACATTAGAAACATGAATCTCTCTGGAGATTTGCCTTATCGCTACACATATGTATCACGTAACCATTCATACCAGGAACCAAATCGGACTCCCCAACAACAACAACCTAATCAGTGCTTTAATGTTAAGTTGCTGGTCAGAATATCGCCTAAGTACTAAAGTACAAACGGGCCGAGAATCGAGATATGGGTATGTATGAATAACCCCTATATAAATTTTAATGATCGGTACCATACAGGAGAATAAAAGTTACTGAAGATCTCGGTTCGCGAAACTTGCCGTTAAATATAATTCTCGATCACAGATCTTTCCATGCATGAACAGAAATCCAAAAATTAATATATACTTAGTTTCAACGGCCATTATAAGACGAGTCACTATATATTTTTCATTCTCTATATAATATTATATATATTAACTCAATCAATCTCTCATTCTCCAAATATTAAAACTTTAATTGGAGAAAATTGCATGTTCAGTCTCTCATCATATATATGGGCTATGCAGAATTGGAATTAGTTTATTTGCCGACCTTGCATGGAGCGACAAACATTCTAGAATCCATATATATATATATATATGACATGGGACATGCTTACAAAGTTGTGATTTCTACGTTTTTTTTCAAAACTTAAATAAGCCATAGTTGATCAATCGATTCAAACCAGCGTGCCAGATTGCCAGGATACCTAGATGTATAAGTGGTTTGTACGACTATCGAATTTGTATGAACTTTGAATGCAGGAGATAATTTTACAGTCAATCGATCAACACCTACGTGTATGCTAATTAATTGAATCTTCGGTAATTCTTGTCCATCTCCACATTTCAGACTAACGATTTTCTATATTATTGTTATGTTTAATTTACCTAAGTTAATAGAAAACTATACATTTAAACGGTCAGTTCGGACTATTATAAAGTACCTTAGATCGAAGCAAATAGTCGATCGATTATTTACGTTTTATAAAATTTTCTTCTCTCTACAATCAATTTTTCGATAGATACATGTCAGCCTATATCACTTCTATTTCATGTCCTATATTATAGAATATATTGCTGATGATTACAGTTTTAACTTAAACATAACAAATTTTGTGTCAACTATATAATCCGACCGTTCAAATAACTCCCCTAACTTTTATGCTAAAATAAACTATATAGTGGGACGGCCAATTGATTTAAATATATGTACGTATCTCAAGTTATAATTTCAACAGTGTAGATCGCTAGTCTATATAAAGGAAGATACGAAAAAGTTAAAATCGAATCCTGGCTATATATAGGGCATTGTAGCTTGTTATAAAGATAACAACACAAATATTATATAAAAAGAGGAGCTAGGACAAGAGCAAATATGAGTGGGTAGGCTGAACATAACGATGTCAATACGACTTTTCTTAGCTTTTTTTACAGGCCAAAGTAGTCATTATAAATATACCATTATCGAATTTTAAGTATACAGCTACATAATATATGCGATTCCACACAACTTGAGATGTATGCTTACACCGATGAAACTAAGATCAGATCAGGTTAGATGTAGGAACAAATGCAAAACATTTCAGTTGAAGTTCAAAACTGCTCATAACGATTTAAATAGCCTGTAATCCCAGCTACTTAGATTTTTACTCCTTTGAATAGATGCTCTCTTCTAGGTAGATATGATCGTTTCTGGAAAGCTATAGGAGTGTATGCTGTGTTTGATACACGTATACATTTGCGTGATAACACCATCTTCGCCTTTAATTTTATAGTTAAAGTTTTATACAATGCCTTTCAACAATTAGAATTCTAATATTGATTGATATAATTATTTTATTTGTTAACCAAAACAAGTTAAATAAGAAGCATAAGAGAAGTGCCAGTGTAAGATTAGAAGGCCATTGCTTGCCAACCATGATAACAGATTGAGCGCAACTAACTAGCTAAATGGCTAGTTGAGGAAGAACCTGTTTAGGTGAAAGATCTCCTTAAATTAAAGTTTCATTCCAAATCTCTAATAAACTTTCGAAACTCTCAAACAATATTTGGTGTTTAAGTTTCTATGCATACATTAATCGATTTCTAGAAACTGAGCATATGGATCTCAGAATTCACCGCGCCTGGCTGGCTGATCCTCCAGGCTGATAACTTTAACGATAGTAATGTACGATTTTCAAATTTAAAGAAAATCACATAACGTACAGTTATCCAAGTTTGAGATACATCATATCAGTTAGTTAATTGACAATGTTCTATATTTACGTGCACTTAATTCAAAACTCAATCAATTCCAAACATGAAATTTGGGAAGAATGAAAAATGAGAAATTAGAATTATAAGCGAGATTCAACCACTAGGCGATATAAATTGCAATCCATCCTATGCATACGTCAAATTACAACTTAATTTGATCATTGAGATTATATCCATATATAAATTTTGATATGTATAGAAAGAAGTTTAACAATTAAAGGATTAATTGAGGCCCTCATATATACATAGTTCTCTGACCTCTATTAAGAGTAGCCAATTGTATCTCATATAGAGTTGTAAGAAGAGAGAATGGAAGTTTCATACATGCAATTTCAACAATCGAATAAATCCTAATTGATCTAAATGAATACATATATATACATTTCGTACAATCAACTCTTGAAGGAATAAATCTATAATCATTCTCAATACATATGGGACAATACTTGATCAGATGTTATAGAACACAATTTGTATAGAATGTAGATGTAGAACTACTTAAATAAATAGTGAAGTATTTACTATATTCACTTTTCCCTGAATTTCAGATTAGCATTGTGTCACATGTTTTTTTTTTATAGTGAATATAAGTTTACTAACATGCGGTATGATATTAGGAACCCGTAGATGTATAATTAACTTTCTATATTGTGAACCTCATGATTTGATCGAATTCAAGGACCTGAAATATATGCCTTTTTCTTTTTGTGGCTAAAGACCCGAATGAATCTCCTGCACGAGGCGGTACAGAAGAGCTAGGCTGTACAGGGTCCGCGAACATCAGCTATATAAAAATTGTAAATTATATCCTGTGCCAATTATTATATAGTAAAACTTGATTTTTTTAAAATTTAAGCTTGTCCGCATGCCAGGGTAACGGGAAAGTTTCCCCGATTTCAGAAAACCATCTCTATGGCAGCCTGGGGATCTGTTTATACATGAATCATGATAGTTATGTAGGACTTATAAACTTGCCAGCTGTAACTAAAGCTATATGAATATCGTATGGATATACCATCTGAGCTACTTAACTCTAATTAGTTTGAAATTAACGTGTATATAAATTGCCAGGCAACCAGGTATAAGCATAAGCTGTCACTGGGACAGATCCGGTTATACCTCTCCAACTAGCATATACCTTATACCTTATATACGATGGCAAGCTAATAGAAGAACCACCAGATACTAGATATAGTTTTCAAATTAATTCCTTTCAAATTGAAAATGAGTGGCAGTTATAGATAGAATGACTTGATTGTATTGGCATGAAACACACATATATCCCCATGTGCGGATATGTAACTCCAAACTTTATCAGAAAGTTGGCATTTAAGACGTCTGAGTCATATATAGATTAGATAGATTGTATAGAGGTTTATGGTTTATGGTTTGTGGTATTAATCAATTACATAGCCTCTTCATAATTTCATGCACCCGACCCGTCACTGCCTATGTTCTAATCGGCTCACATTTAATATAGTCGAGATAGTGTTACTGGTTTGCATTTTGAAGCATTTAACTCTCATCAAACACAAATGGCTTGCTTTGAGGAGGTGAAATTCCATATTTTTTTCTGTTCTCACGCAGTGCGTATAGGTAACTTAACACTTAACCTCTTTATATCATGGTAATCAACTGTGTTTAAGTTGATGGAGAGATTGATCAATTGTGTCTTGCCATTATGTAAGAAATTCTTTAATTCCTTTAGCCAGTTCGACTCAAGGCAAAATAAATATCGATAAGCTCTAAGTGATACAACCACAGCACGCATAAGCTAAAAAGCAACAACAACAACAACAACAACAACGACAACCCAGTATCTGTCGGAAAGTTGCTCCAATCGATCTATTCATATCAAATGCTCATATATATACGCTGGGCAGGGTATCACACACTCAGATCACAATTAAAAACCAGTTACTAAAGGGGCTTACAAGCATTAAGGCCGGGATCCAAAAAAAAATTAAGCATGTATGTACGTACATTAATTAGTTTATTAATTTATTGTCACTGGCTAATTTCAAAGGGTTAATTATATAACCCCAGCAATTATATTTAATTTAATTATCAGTTTCATTTGACTTGAAAAATCATGATTCCAAAATATGTGCATGTGTGAAGCAGGATGATATATACCATAGCCATCAAAATTATAACCCCGTAGGGCTTAATGGAGGAAGCCATATATGAATTTTCGATCGAGAGAATTGTCGTAGCCATGGAGACTTAATTTGCCCACAGGCTGAAATTCCCGACTTGGGACTCAATTACTGTTTACTTAGATCCAACTACTATAATAGAACCAAATTATACAGCACATAATAAAATTATAACGAGTTATTCTGATATTATATATGTATAAACGAATAAAAACCAAGCCAAGTAAACTTCAATCGAACCAAATATTAAAATCACGATACTTATGCCTTTATAACTACTGAATGAGAATACATGGATCTTAGCTTTAGCAATTGACACACTTTAAAACCACAAGTCACCACACTGCAACTGCGACTAACCATTTCCATAACAGCTAATTTGGCGAGTTTATGTTAATACAACGGGTGTGCCGTACGTTCTATACGCAGGTATACCAAAAAGAAACACGGCAAATTGATCGAGCTAAACTAAAGAGCATTGACAGACCAATTAAAGAAGATATAAACGACAAATCTTATTAATTCGGCCAGTACTGAGATACCTCTGGTTGGAATGGAGATCTATATATGCCATATATGGTGAACAAGTGCATTGACTCGATGAGCATATGGGAGGTACAGTACAAGATGATCAATTAAAATTCTTATTAAATTTACTTCTTTTAAGAAGGTAGCTAGCTATATAAGCTTATTGAACTGTCATCTACTAAGGTTGGAATTCTTAATATTTAGAGAAAAAAATCCTATTCCATTATGATTCACCATCGGGTCAATCACATATCATCTAGAAGACACACATAACAGCCCACATACTTGCATCTAGAAAAACCGGTAGAACCGTTACTTCCAATATAAATTCCATGGAAGAATTATCATAGATTTCCAGAACATGGATTTATATCTAACTGGCCTCAATTTCCCATTCAAACCTGAAAGTATATATAGAAAAACAGTTTGTTGCTGGGGTAATGATATAGGAGGTAAAAGGGGTAGAGTCCAGGAAAAGCAATAAACTAAGGGGAAGACGTAAATAATGTTTCAATTCTATTGTGAGATTTCTTTTTTGTTCACATTTTACTTTTTTCAGAAACGGTGGATCGATCGAGATTGCCAGGGCCAGGAATAGGGATGGGGCTGTGGATGCATTGCCAGATCCGGTCGATCGATGATTCCTTGGGTCTTGAATGGTCGATGAGGTGCACACTTTTCTTTGAACTAGCTATCTTTCTTTCTGTATATTTTACACGCCCAATTTCCAGTTATGCATATTCCTACAGAATTGCATCGAAGCTCAAAAGCTTGCCTAGAACTTCGTTAGGGAAATTTGACTTGGGAACACATACTTAATTTGTTGCTCAGCCATAACTTTGTGTATGCATTTGCCATTATAGAGCGCTTGATTTCAGTCTAGATCTACAAGGATCAATGACATAGGGTATATCTAATGCTATGCATCGATTCCTAGCTAATTGACTTGAATGCTGAAAAACAACAAGACTGGTCAATTAATTTCAGGCAATCACCATAATTGATCCAATCTTCACTGCATAAATTCGATTAACGGGACGTTTAATCTAGCCTTGATATTCTAAAGTAACGAATATGTTCAATTATAGATTGATATATGTCGAAACTAATGAATAAATTCGAGAACTGGTGTTTTTAGACCAAGAACAATACAGTCCCGAGCAACAAGTTGTATCACTTATGCAGGGATCAGTAAAACCAATATCCCTCAACTTGTTTTTAGCATTACGGAGGAGTACCTATATAACATGTCCCAACATGCCCAAAGCAAGAAAGGGTGAATAAGTAAATTGAAAAACCACCGGTGGAAGCCGAATGAATAACTAAATCTTTCATTTTTTCGATCGAAAAATAACGGTTTTCTATTTTCTATGGCCCTTCTATAGATTCTGGAAACAGCTCTAACACGGTTAACTATATAGGTGTCTTGAATTCAACATGCATATGTATTTGTTTTCATTGGTGGAAATTAGCTAGCTACCACGGAAGAGAGAAAGAACAACAATTCATTTTAGGGCCATCCCATCTGATCTAGATAATGGTACTAACTCTAAATGTACGTACGTCTTTGTCGGCTACCAATTAAAATCAATTAAAACTCCAGATAAAATGGATCTATTTTGGATTTGGCAATTTGTTGGTGTTAAATGGTGTCTTCCGCAGTTATACGTCGATCGTTGGTGGTGGTCTCCAGGGTAAAAACTAATAAATTTGCTTACAGAAAGTCAAGACATAACTAATTTGAAAACAACGTAGTTTTTAATATCGAATAATTGTGAATACTGATGGTTCATAAGGTGGTTTTGGTATGTGTAACTGGTGAGATGGTGCGCTTTGTTTACCTTTTTTTTCAAGGTTAATTAAAAAATCACGATCAAACTGATTAATTGTCCAATGAGACAGTTCAAATAGATGCCCATTATTTGTGCTATTTGTTTGATTTCAAACTGGTTTTGACTCTATAATTTTTGATAATTATATAGTTATTACATGCTCTATAATTTTTGATACTTATATAGCCATTACATTCTCTGGAATTTTTACGGTATTTATTGACTTTTTTATAACATTTTTAAACTTACTCTAGCCGATGATGATCAATATGCAAAGAAGGATTTCTGAAAGTTTCTAGAATTTGGATACATACACCCTACCCTATAAGCGCTAGTAATTCAATGTTCCCTTTTGGAACTCGAGATGTATATACTACTTTAAAGAATTATATATGTTGATGTATAGTATAATGGGTGTAAAGAAGAAAAAAACACAAATTAGCATAAAAAAACCGGAAACACAAGTTATAAAAATAAAGTACAAATAAGAGAAGACAACCACCAACTCGAACAACGACGATTAACAAGGTCTCAACCAAAAGAAAACAATAAAAAAAAAGGAACAGGAAAATTATAAAAGCAAAGGAAAAACAAAACACCGAGAAGACTTAATTATAGGTTAATAGGGTATAATCTACGTAGTATATGTGGAAAGGATTAAAATAACAATCGAAGATTGAAACATTTGTGGAGATCACTATAATGATTATCAATAAGAAAAATTAAAATATCCAAACTCGATGATGAAAGGGTGGACACAAGTTTAAGGGGATTTTTAGAGTAAAAATGAAAAGTAAGAAACTTAATACTTAACTTAAGAGGTTTCGTTAACTTGAACACCAGTTGTTGCAGCTGCAGGGGTTTCTTCTGGAGCAGCAGATGTTGTAGTATCACCATAACCAGCTGCATGTTCAGCAGCATTCAAAACGGAATTGACGGCCCCATCGACACTCTTAGAAACTCTTTCAACTTGTTGATCAACATAACCATTAACTTCTTTAGTTGAACCAATAATTTTGTCAATGGTTGGCTTTAAAGAATCATATGCTTCAGTGGATAATCTTCTTGATGTATTAGCTAAAGCAACTGAGGTAGTCGAACCTTTCGATTTTTCATCAGTGTAAACGGTTCTGCAATGGGTTGGAATTGAAGAAACACTAGAGACCAAAGGGCGAATTCTTCCAAAAGCATCTTTAGTTAGTTTGAATAATCTATCAACTTCATTTTCAGTCGTTTCAGCAGCTTCAGCAGCCTTGTCATCAACCTTTTCTTTGGCAGGTAACACAAAGTTTAGAGCTCTTTCGAAGTAATCATTAGTAACCTTCAGAACAGGCTGCAAGGTTTTAGAAACAGAAGATCTTAAAGCATCAGTAGAATGATAAGTGGAACTGATATTTTTATTGATTCTCTCCAGAAGGGAATTGTAACGGTCGGTGACAAAAGTGTTAGCTGATGTATAAGAGGCAGTTTTAATGACAGGGAATGAATTATCTAAGGAAGTTAAGCCGGAATCTGCATATTTATCAGCAACATTAACCAGTGAGACTAATAATGAAACCGAAGTAATATAAGTAATAGCGGTAGTTGTGTATGTATCAGCATAGGTTCTAACATTGGAAGCGTAAGGAACGTCCGACACGTAGGAGATAGTTTCCGAAACAAGTGGGTAGCTTTTAACGTGCTCGTAAGCAGTGAAAGTCAAAGCTGGCTTATCAGTAGCAGGGGCAGCAGCAGTAGCAGGAGTAGTGTCTTGAACTGGTTCAGGCATTGCGATAGTGAAATGGAGTTTTGGTGATTTTGTTAATAGGAGCAGGCATGCAATTGGTCTGACAAACAAGAAAACAGCTTTGCCTTTGCCTTCCTATTATCTCTTCCATTTCACCTAATAAAATTTAATCCAGCTCATCACCTTATTACCTGATAGATAGGCATGTGAAAATTATATTTAGGGAGTGGCACATAAATGGCGCATAATATGGTGTACGGGTTTACCTGCCACACTTTTTACTTTGCGTCGATAGTCCAATAACTAAATGGGTCGTGTGCGCGTCAAACCTCATAGCGAGAATTCTTCAACATTTAACCAACTTCTTGGGGAAAGAAATACAACAACTAGATCAACTACCAGTCAAGGCCACACTTAAAGTCACATATTCTATACAATTCACAATGTCTACTTTAAGACACCTCAGTAAGAGGTATGGTGCTCAAATCGAGAGACTTCCCCACTACCAACAGAAGATGTTTGAACAAATGTCTAAAAATGCTCAAATCCCAGCTTTCGTCCCAGATGTCTCTGAGGTCCCAACAGACAAGAGATTCAAGACTCCCGAACAATGGAGATTTCAAGTTGGTGACAAAGTTTTAATAACAAAAGGTAGATTTAAAGGTACAGTTACCACAGTGATGGGCTTACATGAATCAACAAATAGATTATACCTAGAACATGGTGAGACTAAAAAAATCGTGGTTCCAAAACAATATTGGCAACCAAGACAAAATTCTCATGTTATCGATTATCCAAAGACAGTGTCTCCAAGAGATGTGAAATTGGTCGGTACAATTGTCGAAGAAGGTGGCGCTGAAAGACAAATTGCTGCTGATAGATTAGTCTTTAAAGGTGCCTATTTCGATGAAGATTATAAAAAAATGATGCCATATAGAAGAATTAAATATAATGAACATATTATAATTCCATGGCCAAGACCGGAACCTGTTGAAGATGATGCATTTTCAACTAGACAGGAAGTTGCTGAAGTTAGAACTTATTTACCTGATTCTATAGTTAGATCTGATGCCCCTGCTGATATTATAAAATCTTTAAGAGATCCATTAATGAAGAGACCTTATAAATGGGATAAGAAATACTTAACAAAGAGTGATATCAAGAGAATAATCCCACCTGAGGTCCCACACAGTGAAACCAAGAAGGCTATGTTTGAAGAAAGAAAGCAAATTAGAGAATCTTTCCCAACTGAACCATCTCCAGAAGTTATTGATTTAGTTGGTAGTAAGGTTGCTGCTCATTTGAATGTTGTTACAGATCCTCATTTTGCTAAATTCATTAATAGTATCTCTCCTGAAGCTGCCCAAGCTAGAATTGAACAAAGGGAAAAAGATTTAAGAACTAGAGAGTTGGTTGCTAAAGAGGCTCAAGAAATGAACCGTTATAAGAATAAATACCTAGAAAAATTCAAGCATAGAAGACAAAAGAAGAATGGTGGAGCCATCTTTTAACCCTATTCCTAATATCTCTTCCGTCTCAATGCATTGCATGTAAATAGTATAGTTATATATAATTCTGTTTATTTAATATATGATAATTAACGCATACACGTATAGTTACAGTAATAATGACGTCTTCAAAATCAAATAAAGGAACAATTGCAATTAAACTAAAATAAAAAACTATATAATGGAAACATATTTATAGAAAGGAAGAATAACTACAACTTTTCATACTCTATTTTACCTTCCAACTTCTTGTTATCAGACATCTTTCTGACAGCCTTCATTATATCAGCTTGAATAATGTAATCTCTATCTTCTCTAATAGCAAAGAAACCAGCCTCAGTAATAACATTTCTAATATCAGCACCATTAAATCCATCGGTCATTTTAACAGCGGCTTCAAAATCGATTTCACCCTTCTTTTTGATATTTGTGGTATGAATCTTGAAAATTTCTAATCTACCATTTTCATTAGGTAATGGAATTTCAATTTTTCTATCTAATCTACCTGCTCTTAACAATGCTGGATCTAATGTATCTGGTCTGTTAGTTGCCATAATAACTTTAGTTTGTCCTAAGTAATCGAAACCGTCCATTTGATTTAGTAATTCCATTAACGTTCTTTGAATTTCTCTATCAGCCGAAGTACCTTCGGAAAATCTACGTCCACCAATAGCATCAATTTCATCTAAAAAGATAATGCAAGGTTCATGTTCTTTAGCATAACTAAACATTTCTCTAACTAATCTAGCAGATTCACCAATATATTTATCAACAATAGCAGAAGCAGGAGAAAAAATGAAGTTTGCACCAATAGTAGCAGCAACAGCCTTAGCTAATAAAGTTTTACCAGTACCTGGAGGTCCGTACAACAAAACACCCTTTGGTGGTTTAATACCAACTCTCAAGAATAATTCTGGGTTCTTTAATGGTAATTCAATAACTTCTCTTAATTCTCTAATTTGTTCAGTTAAACCACCAATACCGGCAAATGAAATTTCACCAGGTTCAAAACTAGTCATATTATAAACTAACGGATCAACTTCTCTTGGTAAAATTCTCATAATAGTTAAGGTAGTCATATCTAAAGCAACTCTAACACCCTTCTGTAATCTTTCTCTTTTAATTGTAGATCTACAACCAACAATATATCTTGGTCCAGAAGATGCTTTAACGATAAATCTTTCTTCGTCCAATTGCTTCAAAACTTCACCAATGATCTGTCCAATACTTTGTAATGCTTTGATATCATCTTCGGTCTTTTGAAAGTCTTTCTCCAGTCCTCGTATACTTAGTCTTAATTCTTTCAATCTGGATTCCCATTGGCTGTGTTCTATTAACTTGTTTTTCAATGATGTTAAAGCTCTTTCTCTTTCTTCATCAACTGGTTGTTCAGGTTGTTGTTGAGCGTCACTAACACCATTGTCTTCATTTAAAGCAGCTAATAGGGGATCGTTTTCTTCACTCATGATGTGATATATTAATTATTAGTAGTCTTAACGTTCAATGACCTGCAGAAGGATGCTTTTAGGTGTTATACAAACAGACGAGTTCAAGTGGCAAATGTTCAAGTGGGTTCAACACAAATCAAACTGTGCGAGACACAACACGCTGGTTATGAGCCTTTCTGAGAGCGAGAAACCCAGCTTCTCTTAACTATGGAAAAATTTTGTGTGATGATTCACCATTTGATCAGTTACAACTACCCCAATCACACACCAATCCCATTAAATATTCCATCATTAGATATTCAGATACAATAATCAATCAATAATGGAGTTTCATGCTATTATATTTTGTGGTAAGGGCCATGCACTATCCCCTATTTCATCTGTTAAAGAGACAGGCTTACCTAAAGCATTGTTACCTATAGCTAATAAACCAATGATTCAATATGTCCTTGAATGGTGTGACCAAGCACCATTTAGAGAAGTTACAGTCATGTCTGATGTTCCATCATTTTCTAAAATTTCGAGTTTCGTTGAAACGTATAAGTCAAAAAGAGATTCAGAGTTGAAAAGTGCGTTCGATATAAATTGTTTACAAACAGATGCCGTTTCAACGGGTTCATTATTACGTCAATACGGTTCTCAATTTGCTCAAACTGGATCAAATGTTGTTGTATTGCCTTGCGATTTCATTACTGATGTTCCACCACAAGTGTTTATTGAAATCTTTAGAGGTAATTCAGGTGAAAACTTAGGTTTAAGTATTTGTTATAATAATACTTTTGATAATATAGACAATAAAGTTTTGAAGACAAATTATACAGTTTATGCAGAAAAGGACAATGGAAATACGGTCTTGTTAGATTTATTCTCAAAATCTTCGGTTAATGCTTCTAAATTTTTGGATATTAGAACTCAGTTATTATGGAGATATCCCAGTGCTTCCGTCTCAACTAATTTATTAGATTCTTTCATCTTTTTCGCAAGTTCTAAAATTTTTGAAATATTGGCTGAAAGAAAAGAAGAAACTTTTACTAAATCAGCAACTAAGATTAAAAGAGGGTTAGCAAGAAGATCATGGAAACATTCAACAAAATTAGAAACAATAGGATTATTTAACTTACCTAAACAATCATCATTTGCCAGATGTAATAACATTCCAGTGTATATGGAAGTGAATCGTCATTTCTTGAAAGAAAAAGCTAAGGAAGTCGGCAATGCACCAAGATCAAAAGATAAATTGGCAGCTACAATCGGTGCAGACGCAATGGTTGGCGAAAATACTCAATTGGGCGAAAGAACTAATGTTAAGAGAACAGTTATAGGTAGCAACTGTACAATTGGAAAGAAGTGTAGAATTACAGGCTGTGTCATATTGGATAATGTAACCATTGAAGATGAGGTCATTTTAGAAAATTGTGTTATTGGTGTTAATGCTAAATTAGAATTGAAATGTAAATTAGTGAATTGTAATGTTGAAGGTTCTTATATCGTTGGTAAGAATGTTAGCTTGAAGGGTGAAACTTTAACTAATATATCATTGGATTCATTATCAAGTGAAGATACTGCATTGTATTCCGATCCAGAGGATTTAACCTCGGAAGATGACGACGACCGTTCTGAAGGATCTGAAGAATACGACGATATGGATTTCGAAGAAGAAGATTATGATGATGATATATTTGCTAGATGAATCTAATCCATATGTATACTTTTAATTTATATAATGATCTAATAAACTGCATATTTTGGGGCCTTTGTGTAGGAATCTAGGATTTCTCTTGGTGGAAAAAGTGATCTGAAAAAAATTAGCCGCACGTTACATCTCACTAAATTTTTTTAAGATTTTTTTATTTTTCATATATAAGTAAGGGGAACTGATTATTGATAACATCCTTCTTTAACAAAACTTTCAAACAAGTGCTGAATACTAGAAAAAGAATAATTCAAATGGCTACTTTAATTCCACCACCTTCTAAAAGACAAAGAAGAGCTGCACAACAGCCTCGTGAAGTTAACACAATACCGAAAGATTTATCAAATGTGTTAATTAATTTCCAGGCTTCAGATACAGGAGAATCAATTGGAGGTTCAATGAGAGTTCCAGGTGCAATCACTGAAAAACAATTAGAAGAATTATTGAATCAACTTCATGGCACATCTGACGATCCAGTTCCATATACTTTTTCGTTACAAAATGGCGATGATCTAATAGATATTAAGGAAAATTTATATACATCAATTCTTGCACCAGGTATTAAAACAACAGAAGACTTTATGACCTTAGTGTATACACCAAGAGCAGTGTTTAAAGTTAAGCCAGTCACTAGGGCTTCAGGTACTATATCAGGTCATGGTGCTACGATTTTAGCAGCACAATTTGCTCCAAACACAAGTGCTAAAATGGTTACGGGTGCCGGTGATTCAACTGCAAGATTATGGGATTGTAATACACAAACCATTCAACATACCCTTTCAGGACATTCAAATTGGGTTTTATGCGTTAGTTGGTCCCCTCAAGGTGATGTGATAGCCACAGGTTCAATGGATAGTACAATTAGACTATGGGATCCTAAGACTGGACAAGGTATAGGAAAACCACTAAGTGGCCATTCTAAATGGATTTCATCATTGGCTTGGGAACCTATTCATTTGGTCAAACCTGGAAATAAACCAAGATTAGTTTCCGCTTCAAAAGATGGGTCATTAAAGGTTTGGGATACTGCTACGAGACAATGTATAATGACTATGTCTGGTCATAGTTCTTCGGTTTCATGTGTTAAATGGGGTGGTTCAAACTTAATTTATTCGGGTTCTCATGATAAAACTATTAGAGTCTGGGAAGCTAAAGATGGTAGATGTATTCAAATTTTAAAATCTCATGCTCATTGGGTCAACCACTTGGCTTTATCTACTGATCATGCTTTAAGAATGGGTGCCTTTGACTACACTGGGGTGACCCCAAATACTCCAGAAGAAGAACAAGCTAAAGCTTTAAAGAATTACGAAAAAGTTGCTAAAATTGGTGGTAAGAATGTGGAAAGAATGGTTACAGCAAGTGATGATTTCACAATGTTTTTGTGGGAGCCTTCTAGATCAAATAAACCAATTTGTAGAATGACCGGTCATCAAAAATTGGTGAACCATGTTTCATTTTCACCTGATGGTAGATTCATTGCCTCCGCTTCATTTGATAATTCCATAAAATTATGGGATGGCAGAGATGGTAAATTTATTGCTACTTTTAGAGGCCATGTTGCAGCAGTTTATCAGACCGCTTGGTCCTCAGATTGTAGACTTTTGGTCAGTTGTTCGAAAGACACTACATTAAAAGTTTGGGACGTTAGAACAAGAAAATTGGTCAACGATTTACCGGGTCATTCAGATGAAGTTTATGCAGTTGACTGGAGTGTGGATGGTGCGAGAGTTGCTAGTGGTGGTAAAGATAAGATGGTTCGTATCTGGACTCATTAGTTATTTTGTAACATATTTAGACTTTAAAACTTTTGTCCAATTCTTTTCGTAGACTCTAAAGTACCTTCAACAGTTCAGTTTATCAGCCGAGGTAAGCTCCAAGATTTCCGATACGAGCAAACCAAATCGAAAAACAACGCGTTAACTTTTTGGGTTATCTCAGATTCTGGGTGTCACTCGTATGGAACATAGTGCCTCTAAAGGTATTCATATCTATAAATAATAAGTCAAAATGGCATCAATTACTACAAGACCTAAGGTTTCCTTAATTGTCGCTGCTTTATTGCCAAAACTAGGCATCGGTTACAAAGGTCAAATGCCATGGTCATTAAAAAAAGAAATGGCTTATTTCAGAAAAGTTACTACTAAAACAAGTGATCCAACAAAGAAGAACATAGTTATAATGGGTAGAAAGACATATGAATCAATTCCCACCAAATTCAGACCTTTAAAAGGTAGAATTAATTTCATGTTAACTAGAGATCCGTTTAAAGTTGAAGAACAGTTTAAAGATGAATTAGAAGCAAATCAAGATAATTTAAAGGTTTCAAGTTCTTTAGAAGATATTATTCAAAGCTCAATTAAGCAAGGAATACAGGTTGAAGAAATATTCATTATTGGTGGAGCTGAGATTTATAATCAGCTACTTTCTAATCACTCGGACATAATAGATAGAATCTTCTTAACGGAAATACAGCATGCTAAAGGTGAAGACATTGAAATGGATACATTTATCAATGTCGATTGTAAATTTTGGAGGAAGAGTAGTAATGAAGTGTTAACTGAATATTTGAAGACAAAAGATATTGATGGAGAAGTTACACTGGCTGGAAACGAAGAAAATGAATTCAAATTTGATTTCACTCTCTGGGAGAAGTATTAATTGACTTACTTTCTTGTATATATACTCTTAATAAACTTAATGATAAAACGTTTAAACTACTAGTCATATATTATAATGTTGGAAGATGTACTCGCTTTTGTCACGTGCCCGGACAGAGGGTTTTTTAGCCCTCGCACTGTGCGAGACACGCAATTTTCCCCAGCGCGACTCGTTCGCTCTCTGCTGGCTCGCTCACTGTGACTGTTTGTCGGATTTTTCAATTCACACAAAAAACGAAGGTTAACCATATACCTCACATACAGTCAACATAGGTCTTCCAAAACCATACATTTTCACATATACATAGATCAAAATGGCTGCATCCCATAGATGTAAGTGATATTCACAACAAACCAACAGAAAATGGAGTTCTGAATTAACCTCTGAACTGAAAATAAAGAGAAATTATGTCAAATTGAAATTACTGAATTAAAAATAAATCTGGAAGAGATTGAAAGTAGTGTATTTAAACAGAGCAGTTTGTGTCTGTTATAACGGTTAAGTCTCTACTTCATGAAAGTCATCTACAATTGAACTACCCAAGTTTTAAGCTCCAACTTCTTAAATGCCAAAGTATCACCAGTTTCAAAACTAAAAGTTTCAAGATAAGTTTAACGGAGAAATCATATTCAAGGTTTACTTTTTTATGAACTTGATAGTTTTCGTATAACTGGAATACTTGAAAAAACATGTTTAAGCCAATTTTTAAATAAATTAAGAAGAATTTCCTCCGGGTCTTGAATTAATGAAAAGAATAGTTCAATAATTTCAAAAGAATAAATAAGCATTCAAATAATTGAAACAGCAAATATCCTTTTTACGACTCTTTTATTTCATCTCCTAGAATCAGTTAATATGTTAATTCAGATTTTCTATTTTTTGAAGTCTTCCAAAGGCAAATTTAAAGTTCCTTATTATATTGTAAGCAGCAACTTACTAACATAAACCCCTTTATTATTATAGTATACGTCAAAGGTAAGCACGTTGGTTACCAAAGATCCAAGACCATCACTAACCCAAACACTTCTTTGATCAAGCTTGAAGGTGTTGTCAGCCCAGAAGATGCTAAGTTCTACTTAGGTAAGAGAATTGCTTACGTTTACAGAGCTTCCAAGGAAGTTAGAGGTACTAAGATCAGATGTATCTGGGGTAAGATCACCAGAACTCACGGTAACAATGGTTTAGTCAGAGCTCAATTCAAGAACAACTTACCAGCTAAGACTTTCGGTGCTTCCGTTAGAATCATGCTTTACCCATCAAACATCTAAATATGAGGACAACTCAAATCTTTACATATATAAAACTTTTCACTTTTTTATTTGTTACTAAGCAAAACATGATTTAATTCCTATATCTGTTCTAATAATTCACCCCCTTTTCGTTCGAAAATTGGTATCATCTCGTGTAATCCAGGGTTGTTTATAAGTTCAAGAGATCGCTTAATCTCCTTATCTTAACCCTAGGATTTGTAGTACGTAGTTTAATTGTCATTGATGGCTTAAATTGAATCCTAGCATTATATACGGCTTATGTAGCTGGACTTTAGTTAGTTCAGTGACGCTCGGTGTGTCTCTCCATTTATACTTTCAGGATTGCCATAAAGAACAGGGTAAGCTCTGTTAAGGTTTCTTACATTTGGGAAGAATGGTATAAATCTGACTATGCAAGCTACTTATAATTACAGTTAGGGTTATTAAACTATAAGCTGTTTGCAAGTTACAACATACTTGGGACATTGTCCGAACAAGGAAGCCCCCACTAACAGATGCTAAATGGCCCTTTGTAATTCACTATACTCTGGTAAACCCCTGGACAATAGGAGAGGTTATCAGTAGAAGATTACTCATACATTATTGGGACCGTAAACAACCTTCCTCGACTTATGTTAAAAAAAATGGCTGGAAAGAAACAGTACAATAATACCAACGTACGTACTGCAGATTTAATAAATTCCATATACTGTATGCACTGTCAATAAAGTTTCTATAATTATTTTCTAACTCCCTCTTTTGCATGTTATATACCTAGAGCCTTATTGTACGCTGCAACTAATTTAATAACTGAGCTATATATGGGATGATTGAAGATGAGAAGATCGGGATGGAGTGATGTGAGACGAGATGAAATTGAGCTTGCATCTGGCTGAAGTCTCTTTTTCAATGATGAAATTTCATTAACTATTACGATGAACAACTAGAATATAGCATGTTTCTTGTTAATTATGGGAATCGGAAATCAAGAGAATACAGTTTGCAATATAGTCTGGAATTGATCTTCTTATAGGGTGTAGATAAAAAAGTGTTGATCCTCTGGTCTATATTCATTATGTTCTAGAAATTTATATATAAATAAATTATACTGCTTTCTCCCAACGTTAAACGCGTTTGGTTGTACACATTACACAGCTAAAGCCTAGTATTTCCCATAATTAGGGTAATTGAGATATATAGTAATGAAACTGGTTTGTGAAGCTGAGCTCCTTCATGAGAGAATTTTTAGAGGTCATTTGTTTGATAAGCATTTCATCAACTACAGATATAGTTATTTGAAACATCCAAGAGACATCAACAATCGATTGAACCATTTGTGATTTTCCTATTCTTTCTATCTATCATAATCTTCTAGCAATGAGCTTGGTACTTATTGAATGAGGTACCCGCAAACAACATACCTTTATGAATCAAAGATGTAAGGTTTGTTAAAGTTGGGTGTAGTTGTAATTAAGAAAGCCCAGACCCTTCCATTCATGCAATTTTGATAAATTTTGATTTGATTCTTCAAAGGAATATATATACATCCCGAATGACAAAAGCCACTTCAGTTTCCAATTACCAATTGGCCCATAAGATTGCAATTAATTGCAATTAACTGGTTTAACCACTGGTTGTTTGGCGAAGTGCCGAGCTTGGGCCGAGAACCCAGGAGAACAAAACAAAAAGCAGCCCACGTTTCGGTGCGGCTCCATCATGATCAGTTACTCCGATAGTGATGATCCCAGTTACACATGCACTTCAAACTAATTCCTCGTATTTATATCCATCCCTTTGCCCCCTAATTGCAATTTTTCAGAGTCACTCTATTTTCATTTTTTCTTCATTCCCACAAAACCAGAAATAACTAGTTCGAAATGTCTTCTTACAAACACTCAGTCTTCATCAATAGGGCCAACTCTCCTTTGGGTTTTGAGATCACTAGAAAGCTAGCAAGATCCGGATTCAGGGTCTTTGCTTCTGACTGTTCTCTATACGACATAGGCCACATGGATTTACTAAACCCGGAAGTTTCGCATAACATTATTCCAATGATCCACGATTACACAAGAGATGATCCATTATCAATCGAGAAGATAATATTATCGAAAGGAGTCGATAATTTGGATTATATCATTAATTTAGATACGACTTCCAACAAAGAACTGATCTTGATTCCCCAGTTAAAAAATCTAATTTATCCACATACGTCGATATTAGTCGGTGCAAATGAAAAGTCATCAAAAGAGTTGGATTTGAGCGTGTTGGATACAAAGCTTACGTCTCGTGTTAAGATTGTTAAAACCCCTGACGAAATCACATTTCTTAACATCAATTCTGTTGTTCATAAATTTAATGATTCTATTAACAGGGTTCCTTACAAGGTTAAATCAGTGAAGTCGTGGAAAGACTTCCTGTGTTATATTGCGTATCATTTTGTTCCTACCCTACCTTTAGCAGCTTTTAATAGCTTACATCATTACGTTTATAATTCTTCTAACAATGGTAAGATCAAACATTGTTAGAGACTTTCTTATTTTTATTTTTATTTTTATTTTCGTCTTTTTCAGCGTTTTTTACTAATGTTTTCCTCTCGTGATACCGCGTGTCATTATTTGTTATAATTTGGGTTTTTATTTTTCTATGTATATGTCTATTGTTCATGTTAATCTATTCTAAATAAATTTTTAAATAAGAAAAAAACGGAAAATTGAAAAACAAAATAAATAATTAAGGAATAAATATGGTAGGAGAAGGAGACTATTGATTTTGACTCTTTCTAAAGCTAGGTGCCATCATTTGAGTGTAGTTTTGGTTATACAAGTTATCTTGAACGTTGATTCTAAAGCCTAAACTAGCGGTATCCAAAAAATCTTCATTTAATTCTTCAACCTTACTAACCCCCAACAACTTCATATCTCTTAACACCTCGGCCTTTAAAATTCTAATAGCCCTTTCAACACCTTCTTGTCCATATACTTCACTATACAAGAAACCTCTTCCCAAACCTGGCTTTGCACCAAGACATAAGGCTTTCAAAATGTCAGTACCTCTTTTAAACCCACCTTCGACAAATATTTCAAACTTTTTATCTTGATCTAGATTCTTCGATTTCATTAATTGTCTAGTCTGGTATAAAGTTTCGATTGTAGATAACGAGGAATCCATTTGTCTGCCACCATGATTTGATATGATGACACCTTTAAATCCCAATTCACAAGCTTTCACAATGTCTTCTTTTCTTTGCAACCCTTTAATTATAATTGGTAAATTAGTTGAATTTTTCAACTTTTCAAAATCTTTCCATGAAACATTGGCATATTCAACATCATCACTAATTAATTTATTCAAATAATCGTTTGTTTCATCATTAATATACGTATTTCTGATCTTTAAGTCTTTTTCTCTATTACCAGGAACAGCAACATCAGAATTTAAAAAGATTGCTTTAACTTGTGGCAATTCTTTTTCAATTGTTTGAAACAATTTAGGTGCATCATCGACTTCTTTTCTAGTATAAAAATCATATTGATAAAACACAGATTGGTTCGGTTGAGTTTCTTTAACCAGTTCTTTTAAATCAAAAGCACCATGTTTAGGAATAATATGGATTATATTTTCATTTCCTGCTGCTCTAGTCAATATTTTTTCACCAGCATCTTGGATCAAATGAGAGCCTGCAAATGAGCCGATGTAAAATGGAGCAGATGATGGAACACCCAGAAATTCAGTAGATGTATCTGCTTTTTCAACATTCACAAGACACCTAGGTCTAAAGAAGATACGTCCTAACGAAGAATGGTTTTCTCTTAATGTCAATTCATCATCTGAACCAGTAGCAAAATAATTCAATTTAACAGGAGTTAAGATTTGTTTAGCAACATATTCGAAATCGTTTATTGAGAAAATTGAGGCCAACGGAGGTTTATTCTTAATCTTTTGTAATCTCTCTTCTTCTAACTTCTCTTCTTCCGTTAAAGCAGGTTTATCTTCAAAGTCATCTATAGAAATCTTAGTCAAATGATGATTCGATTTGAGAGAAGAACTTTTCTTGGTTGTAACCGGTTTCTTCTTTTTGGCCTTTTTAGTAGGTAAATCCAAAATATCACCAACATAAGAATCCTCTAAGTATCTATCTAAATAAGAAGGAGCATGCATCGTTGAAAATCCCTTTGTAGCATCATTACCAGCAAATCTTAATATTCTGGCTGCTCCACCAGGGTGCCTTTCTAAGAAATGTGTAACGTCATAAACTTTACCATGAACTGAAATCCAACAATCAGCAAGTGTATTGTGTTTTTGTAATTCTTCAAATTTAACTATATTATTTGAAAGTTGTAACGATTCATTTTCAATAGATGGAGTAGCAAAATATACCAAATAAGCCGAGGTTAAAGCTATGGAAGTAGCTAAAGATAATCTTAGAATTGATTTTGTGGATTGCGAGTAAACTGTGGATCTGATAACTGGAGTTTGTTGATGGACGTAACGTTTAATTTGTGCTCTGAGAGCAGAACCAGATTTGAATGAGTGTCTAAACATCTTGACCTGTGCTTAATTCCTTAATATGAAATATTATGATACCCAATTAAAGAAGGATAGAATAGAGAGATATATGCTCTTAAATATTAACCTCCACAACACCTAACCAAAGTGCGCCTAGTTAAAAAAGGAAATTCCGACCTTGTTATCAGTGTGATTTCAGATCTGAGAAAAATAAGCGAGCCACTAAGAAGCCACAATATTCCAACTCCCAACGTATCCCACCTACCTAGCTAAATGTGTGCTTGCTGTTGTTTAAACCTGAAAGACGAGCCGACTGAAGAGATAATAATACAAAAGAGTAAAAGCCGAATAAAGTTTCAGGTAATGAAATTGTTTTGTAGCTAGTTAGACTCAGATCGCTTGTGTGTGTGAGTGGACGGACGGACATGCAAACAATATCAAATTATAGGAATCGCAAACTCATGTTTAATATTAACCTTATGCTTATAGTGATTGTGTATGGAAATCCAGACTGCCACATATATTATTTTACCACCTGTGCACCCGAATTATTGATAATTTAGAAAAAGGTCGTGTGTTTACTCTAAAACTGGTCTAATAGGAATCTGCGAGACAAAAATCTCGTATAATGGATTACCATATAGAAAGAGTACTTCTGCAGGAGTTTAAACATAACAAAACATTTGATTTTCATGTGAAAATCATCGGTAGATTGCTGACTGAGATCGTCAACTAAGACTTCATTCACCCAACTTACCAAATCAACAGTCGCGCGAAACACAATTTTGGTGGAATTGATTACCATACAAAAAGAAGCTTTTCCAGGAACTCAAACATGACAAAAAATTACGAGGTCCTTCCAATATATACGACTACTTTCGGGGATATAGAAGTCGTCCTAATTACGAAGGAACGTCTCTGGCCGCCACTTAAGCAGATATTAGACGATCGACGAACATGGGAGATCTAACTCGTCTCGTTTGAAGAAACAAAACAACAAACAAACAACGATTCGGCGCCAAATAACTTCCTACAACAATAATAATTAAAAAACACTATCTAGGGCTTTTACCATACAATTTTCTAGTTTTAGTTTATTAATTACTTAGTTATAATTATTTGAGATAGGATATCGCATACAAAACATCGATTTTAAATACAAATCAAACAATGAACAAGAAAAAGAACAACAAAACACATATGCATAGCAATATATAACAAAGATACAAGCAAAAGAAGTTTTTAAAAAGATCAAATGCAAAGAATATACGAACGAATTAAAAAAAAAAGGAAAATTCTAATCTAGTCATGATGAATTTAAAAGACCAGCAGAGAAAGCTAAACCCCAAGTTCTACTTTGGCCATTATCTAAATGGTCATCATCCCAACTATCGGAAGAGTAGAAATCGTAGGCAGAGGATGGATCGGTTAAAGCTTGGTTGATTCTCAAAATACTAGTCCAGCCACTATCAACTGAATCGATAATGTTACTAATAATGCTATCCCATTCTTCTTTCACAAAATTGGAAACCCTAATTAAACCAGAAGCAGGAGTGATTGGCAACATGTGAATACCATGAATATATTCAGTATTAGTACCGAAATAAGTAGTGTAGTCTAATTTATTTTGGAATAATATACCAGCGACTTTGTTACCAATGTATTCAGATGGTTCAATAGTGTTATCGGATTGGAATAAGTAATAGCTATTGATTGATTTTTTGAAGATCGACATCATTAAATCACCTCTGTATTGCATTGACTTATCACCAATCACGGAACCCCATAATTTCATACCGTAGTAACAATTATAATCTTCAGAATCTGATTCTTGATTTAATCCATCACCGGCATCAGTTAAACCACCAGCCCATGAATGACCATGAAACCAGTCATACATTCTAGAAACTGGGAAATAATTATCTTGTGAAGAAGGATTAACGACATCTCTGATTAACGAGTTGACCCAATCTTTATTATCAGAAGCCCATGAACCACCAGACTTGCTGTCAATGTAACCGACAACAGCTGCCGCATGAATAAAGTAACCATAATGGAAATGATGATCGTTATAGTGAGAAGAACCATAATCAGCATCAGTATCACCATCTTGGCCTGCTGAAGAAGTAACACCTTTGAACTTAGTGTCGTAAATCAAAGGGTAGTATTCTTCATTGTTGATGAAGGTTGAAAATGCACTTTTCATGGTAGTTAAAGTCGATTCAGTAACATCGTCATCTCCAATGATTTCAGAAACAGTTAATAAAATATAAGCATATTTATCTAACACTTTACCTGCAGTATACATTGAATCCTGAGCTTCTAATAAAGTAGGGATATCAACAGATAATTCGGAATTAGCAACAGTAGCGATTAACTGAAGTTGTTCAGCAGTGTATGTTAATGAGCCAGACAGAATTTCAGCATATGGTAGATAGCTAACGTCTAAATTCAAAGTTTCAGACATTGATAAAGTATTAGTTAAGTAAGCATACATGGTACCTTTAGTTGGAGAATATAATGTGATACCGGTAGCAGCATCAACTGTGTCATCAGTGAATGAATCAACTTGATGAGCTAAAGCAAAGATAATAGTGCTACCACTAACAGAAGAACCTTCGGTATCAAAAGCAAACTGATAATTAGCATTAGAGCTACCCTCAACGTATGAACCTTGAACTTCACAGCTTAATGGATACATACCAGCGGCCTCGTCATAATAAGAATCATTTTCATCAGGAGCTGGTGCAACTTGAATAATCAAACCATCAATAGCTGAACTTCCAACAATTGAGGTGACGCTACTAACGGTTAATTCAAAACTGTCAGTCGAATAATCAGAAGGTAAAGTGACGTAAATTAACCAATCGACGGAATTAGCTAAAGTAACTCTATATTTCAAAACATTCTCAGCTAAAGCACTTGAAGTTTCAGCAACCAGGGATTCAACACCAACTTGGGAGTTAAGCTCAGGAACCAAATCACCATTGTAAATGGCAGAACCAAAGCCCATACCTTCAACTAAAGGAACATCGATGTAATTACTGTCGGAACCATCGGTTAAGGTAACTAAAGCAGACATAGCTTTCATGTTAGTAACTTCAATTTGAATGTTATCAGAACTAAATGAAGTAGAACTGAAAATTAAAGAACCAACTAAAATAGCATTAGAATAATATGAGGCAGCACCGTTACTGTTATCATCACCAAAAACGGAAGAAGTAGTATGTGTTATACCAATACCGTAGTAACTCGACTTATCATAGAAAAATGAATATGGGAAAGTAAAAGCTGGGTTGGATTGTTCATCAAGCATTAAATTCGAGTAGAACTTGTTTGTCTCATAAGGGGTATCACCATTGTCGACACCAGAAGCTATTGAGTAAAGTAAATCTTCACGTGAAAATACAGAAGGAGGTTCATCAGTTGCAATTGGTTCGAATAAATCAATTGTTGATCCAGTTCCATAGGAATAGACTTGAGAAGAAGAGCTTGTGGAAAATGTTGTTGTTTCAGTAGAATAGGTGGAGGCACTTGAGGTGGTTGATCTGGTTACATAAACAGGGGCTTCAGTTGAAGTTGTTCCATTTTGGGTTTCAGCAGTTGAAGTTGTTTCAGCAGGTGCTTCTGTGGTAGAAGTTTCGGCGGGTGCTTCAGTAGTAGTTTCAGCAGCTCCTTGAGAAGTAGTAGTTTCAGCAGCTCCTTGAGAAGTAGTAGTTTCAGCAGCTCCCTGAGATGAAGTTGTTTCGGCAGATGCCTCGGTAGTAGTAGTTTCAGCAGATGCCTCGGTAGAAGTGGCTTCTTGAGTTTCGCCAGTTGAGGTTGTTTCGGCCGGCCCTTCAGTAGAAGTACTAGATTCAGTTGATTGGGTACAAACTTCTGAAGCTGAACACTCAGTAGTAGTTATAATAACAGTGCCGGTTGGATGGAACACTGTGGAGATATAAGTTAAAATAGAAGTATTTGAAGTGGCAGTTATCTCAGAAGTGGAAGATGAAACCTCATTTTCAGTAGAACTAGAAGAGGTTTCAGCTGATGATGGGACTTCAGCAGATTCAGACGTTGTACAGAGAGAAGTTGTAGTGACTGCAGCTGGTGTAGAAGTGACTGTTGAAGTAACCACAGATGATGTGGAGGGAGAGACAGTTGGAGTAACTTCAGATTGTGTAGATGGAGAAGAAACTGTTGAAGTGGAGCATGATGAAGTAGTAGTTGTGGTAGCAACCTCGGAATAAGTTGAAGTTGAAGTTAAAACTTCATTAGCCAAGGAACTGGAGGAAGTTTCCACAGTTGAAGCTATTGAAGCTACTTCAGAAGAGTCAGAAGTTGTGCAAAGAGTAGTAGTTGTAACAGCATCTGGTGTAGATTCAGAAGAAACGGCACCTTGAGCTTGTCCATCAGAGATCTGAGTAATAACTCCATCATAATCACGCGCTTTAAGATCGACATCTGTAGCGCTAGAAGAAGAGGAAGATGCAGGCAGTGTAGCCGGATTAACAATAACCCTAACCTTAGTTAACGTTGCAACGTCAATGTAAGTTTTCAGAGAGCTGTAAGGAGTAGCAACAGACAAAGTGGATTGAGAAGTATGACTGACAGTAGTGATGATAGTACCTGTTTCTGGAGTGAATGAAGCAGGCAGGGTAGAGGAAAACACAGTAGAGCTGGAGGTTGTAGCAGTAGACACAATCGTAGCTAATGGTTCAGTAGGTGTAACTGATTCACTAGTAATCGTATCATAATCATCCGTTTGTATTGATATAGATGTATCATCCGAAGCAGAAATTCTTTCCAGTAGGTCAGCAATGGGTTGAGCTGAAGAAAGAGGCAAAAATGCAATTGTGCAAGCCAATGA
Source organism: Ambrosiozyma philentoma (assembly GCA_003707675.3). NCBI lineage: Eukaryota > Fungi > Ascomycota > Pichiomycetes > Pichiales > Pichiaceae > Ambrosiozyma > Ambrosiozyma philentoma. The sequence continues at coordinate 134,152 of PPKZ03000014.1, forward strand.
AAGAATGTGTGTTACTTTCATTGTATTGATTCTATAATCTGGAGTAGGGATATCTAAAGGGAAAGATTTATAGGAAGGGGGTATCTATTTAAACTTTGAAAAAGGGCAAGAAAAGGGGAAAATGGAAAATGGAAAAAGGAAAAATGGAAAAAGGGAACGGGAGAGAAAGCGAAAGTGTATTTTGTTCTGTTGATCTTGATGATCTTATAGAGCAGTAGAATAAGACGATTGAAAGTCTTGCCTTAATTGACCCAGGGTGGCAATTCAAAAAAAAGGGCAATTGGGCTTAAGGAATGTAGTAAATGGGAAACACAGAGGTTTTATAGGCAAGACTAATGGCGGAAGAAGAAGCTTAGAATCGAGCGAAGGACGCGTAGGCGAGGCCGTGTACTGTTACATGTTACTTAGATCTGTCTCTACGAAGTGTCAACAAAGGCAATCAGATCGACTAAAAGAGCTAATTGCCTTTACTGAGTTAGTTCTTAACTGGAATATTAACGTTTATGAGATTTGCAGGTACCACGTCAAAGTGAATGGATTGTCACTCAGATTTTGAAGGTTATACATTCCACATTCCACGAAGCAAGTACCATGTTATACCATTTAACTCTGAGGTAGCAAAAGTATGTGAGAATTTAAGAAAGTTATGTTATTCCCAATCACTGGGACTATAGTAATTTCCAATTAAGATATGATATAAAGACGTGATTATTACCCATCCACTCAATTGCTTCAATCATATGCCACTTGCGGACTGGAATTATTATCTTAGTAAGAATTTTAAAAATGCATGCCACGGGAATCGATATATTAAATAGCTAGCTAGGCCAATTGATCTGGCGATGCAAAATTCACTTTTCTTTCCTGACCGGCCTTTAAAAAAAAACCTTAAATTGTAAAGGTTGCGAGAAGTGGGCAGCCTCGGGAAATTACCTAATTTCAGTCCATGTTTGTTGTTTGAAGGATTCCTAAATAATTCCTGCACAGTTAATTAAAGAGTTTACATTTCCTTTGACATCGACAATTTCTTCAAGAATCTGTAATTAATCTTAAGCTGAAAATTTTAAACGAGAATTTATTTATAGATCAGATATCGTTCGGGATGCTAAACTTGGCGGCACCGCAGAATTATTATACAACAACCAACTACTTAAAATATTTCATCGTTCTAGAGTTTCTCAACCCCAAGTTATGTTTTTATCTATACACATACAGGCAGTACGTTTGGTCAATTTCCTCTCATATCAAAACTAACTTACTCTATATATATGTATGTCTTTTAAGTATTGTAAGTTGATTCAGTCCCGACTTCGCACACAAACACACCCAAGGGTAGACGTCGGTCAAACTGGTATCCCTCACTCAACATCAACACGATAAGATTCAGAATATTCACGTAGGCGTAAGTACAATATCTGAATACTAGTTATATTGTCTAGGGCATAGTTTGGAAAGGGGGGAGCAGTAGAGCTTAGTGTATTTATACAGGGAAGGCATGGAAGACGGCTAGACTGACAAATACACAGGCATAGCTACTTAGCACTCACTAACTGTTAAACTTGATGGTGGCTTTTGGGGAACTCTTTTCTGTAGTCTGCTTTGTAGTAACTCTGATTACTATACAAAAGGACCGTTAAGTGTGATGGGTGATTTCTTGGATTAAATATCGATTTCCAATTTCGGGTAAGTATTAATTAGGGGCTTTTCGGCGGTAGGTAGTTAAGAGCAATTTTGTATGGGAATCTATAATACCACTATTGAACTTTCTCGGTGAATACCTGATCATCAGGTTAAGAAAGAATATTACAACAGCTTGTATATCATAAAAACATTTCTGAGAAACATATGAATTAATATGAGAGTGGTTTGAAATAGTGGTACTGCAAATGAGAAGAGAAACATGCAAACTCCTCTCTATAAAGTATGCCCATTTGGAATTTTTACCCTTCCCTTCTTCTCTTTCTTGATCATCATCATCATCATACATATGATCTCATGATCTGCACGTGTATAATGTAAGTACTATTGGCCAGATGCTACCACAAAACATCTGATATGAAAAGTTCAAATATCCGACTTTTGTGAAACAGTTTTCAATTCTAGGATTGAGAATTTTGCATGGCCTGAGATCGAGGTCGAGGTCGAGAGTAGAAGAGAGGTAAGGGTCCAAGGACATTGATAGATATGACTACTAATATAGTAAGCGTGAGGTTTTATAGTCCTCAGAGAAGTCGTATGAGTTGTTTTTAAAAGAAAAGCCAGTGCTTTGTTAATCCTTGTGGCCCCGAACAACATTCATTCAACCTTAATGCTACGTACATGGCTGAGGTAGGCTAGAATTAAATATGTGTATATAGTGAAGTAGAATTTTATATGTACTTGACGAAAGTGCTTAGAAAGAAGTGAAGTTAAGTTAAGTGAATTTATACTTATTGTTCCTCAAGAAAATGTATATTTAAGTAGACGTTGAAGAAATTAGTCCTTGGAACATATAATTGGCTTTGAAAGAGCTTTGCATGAACCTGCTTTGGTGAAGCAGGGGAGCTAGCCTATAGGATCATGCGTATGGTGCACCACCCGTTTTGCTTAGTGGAAGTGTGGCAGATGTTTCTCTATCAATTGAGTCAATCAAGAAGAGAATGTGATCAATCGAACACATATTCAAATTCTGGGAAAAATTAATTTATAGACGATGTACAAGCTGTACTGGCTGTACTGGCTGCATAAGAATAAATATGGTGGTGGTGGTCGATAAGAGAAACAAGGGTTGCAACTTGCATCAGGTTATCCGCCAGCTGGGGAAACGTACTGTGTGATTACAGCTATGGTCCCATTTATATGATATATTGATATGGTTGTGGTTCTCCCAGCTAAATCAAGTGCATGTTGCCAATCCAATTTAATCCAATCCAAACGGTAGTCTTCTCAAAAGGATGTACTAAACCCAATCTGACAACTCAGCGCTTTTCTCTCTCATCCAACCAAAACCTAATAAATGAAGGGAAGGGAAGACTCTGCCGACCGGCCCCAGGTTACCGCGGCGAATAGGGCTGGCTGGGCCGGGGAGCGGGAAAGCTCACGGGGGGGGGCCCTGGTAGAGCAAAGACGTTGAGGGCAGCGAATAATCGGCGGTGGAATTGGAATTAATTAGCTGCCTGTGGATTGATCACTGATCAATGATGGTTTGTGGTTTCCTGCTTTCCTTCCAGATTTTTACCAGTAACAAGCAACAAGCCAATCGACCGTCTCCTAACAGCTAGTCTATCCCTAATCCTATAAGCAATCAGCCCCCGTGCCCCAGCTAGTCTATTTAACACGATCCCTCTCCAAGTTAGCCTCTCTCGACCTTTTTTCTCTTCTCTGCACAATACCGATTCAATCACCAAACATTGCAGTAACCACACAACCCAGAGATCAAGTAAGGCCTTTATTTTCCCCCCCCCCCCATACGCAACTTCAAGGCTCCTCATATCAATCACAACCCTACCCTCAGGCACAAACCGAAAAAGGCAGGGCACAGATCTATCAACAAGCTCTTCCAACTAGACTATAAATAATATCCATTCCTAGCTTTTCTGTCTAGACTACCATATAACTACCCATAATACAGTTTCACTTCCTCAATTAAACTGCCTTCTTTCTTCTTCTTCTCCCAGAACTCAAGCAAAAGAAAGAACAACTCTTCCAAGCAGTACGTTGTGGTATCTATTTCTTATATAGTCGGCTGCATATCAACAAAAAAACAAAAAACAAAAAAACACGAACCGGTTTCTTTTTCTTTTTTTGTTTTGCCTTCTACAACACATTAAACTTGATTTGGCCAATACTAACTGCTCCTATCTCCTATAGCTACTTCTCTTTTCAAACAAACTACACTAAGACACCAGCAGGTCGCCCTCCTTCCCTTTTCCTCTTCTTCCGCTCTCATAAACATACTGTCGTCAAAGTTCGTGCTCTCATCGGATTACCTATACTGCCTCCTTTATCGCATCTACTCAACTATGTCCGAATTCGCAAAGAGCTTCTTCAGCTTCACCAAACAAAAGAACCAGAACCAGCAACCTTCTGCAAATTACACTAATGAAGGGTATGGAACTCTACAAATAAACGGCGGCTCATCTTCCTCCACTGCTTCAAATGGCCGTCCTTTCCCTTCTGATATTATACCTCACACTGCCACTCCAACTATAGCCCTGGCTGAGGGCACCGTTGCAAGGGGCACCACTATCAAATCAGACTACGACTCTGCTTTAAATAGGTCCATATCTCAAATTGATCAATCCCAGCAGCAACAGCAACAGTCAAACTTAACCGCACAGCTTAGTAACCCCTCTACAGAATCTTCTAAAAATCAATTACAGCAGCAATTACAACTGCAACAGCAACTAGGCCAACAACAACAACAACAACAACAACAACATGCAATTCCACAACCAGTGCAACAACAACTTCATAAGCCAGAAACATCCATAACTTTAAACCCTCTGCCTCTTTACCTCGAGGCCGATAATCCAAGGGGTAAATTAAGAGTCACAGTTTTTGAAGCCGTCGGGCTAAATACGATTCCAAGTTCTCAACCTTATGTTGTTTGTACTTTTGAGTCTTCAGAAGCTGTGTCTCAAGCTCCTGAAAGTTATGACGGAAAGGATTCAAGATCTTCCTCTGATAGCTCCTCTTCTCAAAACACTCAAACTCAAAGAAGACCTTTAATTAGAACTCAAACTTCTTCTCAACAAAGTTTGCATACAAGAAATATTAATTTTAATGCTTCAAATCCGGTCTGGCACTATAAATCTTTATTTGATGTTGTTGGTGCTAAATCTGAATTGGATGTTTCAATTTACGATGCCGCTCGAGATGATTTATTCCTTGGTCATATTAGAATTTTACCTCAGACTACAATGGAATCAAAAAATGAAAACTGGTGGAATTTAAAACCAAGAGTTAAAAGTGAATTTGTTACTGGTAGAATCAGAGTTAAAATCGAATATTCAAATATATCAAAGAGACATTATGGTCCTCAAGATTTTGAAATCCTGAAGATGCTAGGTAAAGGTACTTTTGGTCAAGTTTTCCAAGTTAAAAAGAAAGATACAAGTAGAATTTATGCAATGAAGGTTTTGTCCAAGTCATTAATCGTTAGAAAGAAAGAAGTCGCTCATACTTTAGGCGAACGTGATATTTTAGTGCAAACTTCAAATATAGATTCTCCTTTTATTGTTCAACTAAAATTCTCCTTCCAAACTCCAACTGATTTATACCTTGTTACTGACTATCTTTCTGGAGGTGAGATGTTTTATCATTTACAAAAAGCCGGTAAATTCGGCGAAGATCGTGCTAAATTTTACATTGCCGAGTTGATTTTAGCTTTAGAGAATTTACATGATAATGATATTGTCTATAGAGATTTAAAGCCCGAAAACATTTTATTGGATGCAAATGGTCATATTGCATTATGTGATTTTGGTTTATCAAAATCTAATTTAAAACCATTGGATACAACTAATACATTTTGTGGTACAACTGAATACTTGGCCCCAGAAGTTTTATTGGATGAACAAGGATACACTAAAATGGTCGATTTTTGGTCATTAGGTGTTCTGATTTTTGAAATGTGCTGTGGTTGGTCCCCATTTTATGCTGATAATACTCAACAAATGTATAAAAACATTGCTTTTGGTAAAGTTAGATTTCCAAAAGAAGTTTTGTCACCTGAAGGTAGATCATTTGTTAAAGGCTTGTTGAACAGAAATCCAAAACATAGATTAGGTGCAATTAATGGTGCTAGGGAATTAAAAGCTCATCCATTTTTTAATGATATTGACTGGGTTGTATTAAAAGAGAAGAAAATCCCACCACCTGCTAAACCTCATGTTGAGAATGACCTGGATACTTCTAATTTCGATCCCGAATTTACTAATACTTCAACATCAGTTATAAATAGACAATTAATGATGGGTACAACTCCATTATCGCAAGCTTTTCAAGATACTTTCAAAGGTTTTACATATGTCGCGGACTCAACGTTATTTGATCATATGAATTCAGTTGGCAAAACTACCAAATTAGGTGCCTCATATAAGCAGCAAGCATTTGGTTCTTTAGTTTATACCACTACTAATTTAGAAGAAAACGTTATTGATGAAGAACAAGAATCAATGGATGAAGATGAAAATATGGATGATGATGATGGAATGGATGTCGATGATGATTTTGTGAATGGCCAATTTGATTTGTAATGATGGGTGTCTTTCTACTCTTTTTTTGTGTTTTAGCGGGTCATTTCGCTCTCCATTCAGTGTTTTAGATTCTTAATTCATGGTGTGTTCTCATATTTAAATTTGTGTGTTTCTATAGATCCTTCTTGAAATCTTTCCCAATGAAAAACAGAAAAACAAAAAAACAAAAAAACAAACAATTTCAGTTCAATTTTAAAAAAACATCATATTAAAAGTTAATTCATTTAATACTCTAATAAATTTTAATTCTTTTCAAACAAATATATATAAAAAATCCAGTTGCTTCAATATATTATATAAACATGATGATTCAATTTACCCAGCTTTTTATTTTTCTTCAAGTTAATCCTGTACCGATAATTTTATTTTGTTACGGCTTTCTTTTAAATTATACATTATTTACACTTTTTTATACCCCCATTCAAATCCACACTATTTATCCCACCCCACTCACCAATTCACCAACTCACCAACTCAATTTCTTCTCCACATCATTCGTTCACCACTTCCATACTTTTATATCATTTCATTATATTCTTGGGTTTTTTGCCTGCTTCCCAAGTGTTTTGTTCCGTTTCTAACAAACAGAGAAAATTCATTATGCATTGCATGTGTATGTGTTCAATATTCAATTCACTTCCATTGTTTTTATCACTTCATTTAATATTTAATCACCATACACGTTAATTTTAGTACTATTTTCTCTTTGTGATGTTGTTAGAGGAAATCTCTTTTTTTTATCTTTATCGATTATTTATTGTATGCATTCAATTGTTTATAATTTATTATTTCATTTTTTAGTTGGTCTTTCTTTTAAAGTTCATGGCAATTGTTACAGTTCTTTTGAATTTCTCTATTTTTTTATCGCTTTTTTCAAGTTGTTAAGTTATTTTCCGCTTTTCATTTAATCTTTCATTATTATTATTTTTTTGTGCTGTGTTGTGTCGTGAGAGATCTCTTTGACTAGATTCTGTTCATTATATCATGGCTGATTTTTTTATTGATTCCTACTTCCTTTTTTTACAGTCATTTAAATTTTTATACTTTATTCTTCATTCTTCTTTTAATTGTTCAATTATTATTCATCTTTACACTACACTACAATTTTGGTTTTATTGTTTTGTCTGTTTGTCTGTTTGTTTTTCTTTTCAGTTATTATTACTATTATTAATCATTAATTAATTAATCAATTTGTCTTTTAAGTTTGTTTTTGTGTTTGTTTTTAATTTACCAGTTTTACTTACTATACTATAATTATACTAAACCCTCTCCTTTTTTTGTTGTTGTTGTTGTTGTCTCTACTATTAAACTATTTTCTTTCTATATCTAATAATATAAACTTTTTACAATTCTTTTCTCTTTTTCCTTTTGATTTTCTTTCACCCTTTAAATATACTATTACTGTTATTATACAAATTTGTTGATTGAAGATTCTATTGAACTTAAAATTACGTCATTTCTTTCAAGTAACAGGGATCTTGTCTCGGCGTTTAATTGAGTGGCTTAGCGACTTCCGATAGCCATACCGCCGCACAATTTACAATTACTTCCTTTTTCGGGGAAGCGATTTTGCCGTTTTCAGGTTCGGTTCTTACCAAGGATTGGACAGCAGCAGCACTTAGAAAACTCAATTCTCAGGAAGGACAACAAGGATAGTTTCGGAAGACCCGGATGGAGTAACAGGCTTGTTATGTAAAATTGTACTAGAATGCATAGTAGTAGGCGCAGAGAAGAACCATCTCGGACGAACTTCAAAGAATTAATTTCAGGCATTTTTTAAGATTGCGGCAGAGCAGAGGAAGTATAGGAACTTCATTAGATTAGAGTTGATTGAAAGAATAGTGTTCAATTCCAGAGGCAAGCATCTCTTTCTTCAATTTACTACGTCAACAGTCAAGCAGGCTACTAGAGTTACTGTTCCCATTTCCCCAGTACTTATAAAACGTTAAGTTTCCTTTAAATTATCTGTTGTTTGTTCTTCCCTTTTAAGAATTTCATTTCATAGACAGACATACCACAATTAGATACAACGAAAACCACACATTCTTACTCAATTGAATTGTATATGAACATCAGCGACTCAACATGAAAGCATTAAGATTAATAACTAAACCCATCTCAATTCTTTTATTCTTAGGTGCTTTACTATGTTTGTTTTTAACTGTGTTGGTTGGTGGTACCAATAAGTCCATCATGAAAAAGTTTTACTGGTTACAAACAGACACATCGAAGTATTCAGGTGCTAATTTTGATACTACCAGATGGACATTCTACGGTATGTGTGATACTTCCAATAATAAGAACACAGACTGTACAAAATCTAAAGCTGCCTATGCGTTTTCTCCAAAGGATAACTTCAGTTCCAGCGATGGATTACCTAGTGCTTTCACTAAGGACAGAAAGACTTATTACTACTTGAGCAGAATCGGGTATGGATTATTATTAGCCGGTTTGTTCTTTTTGGTTATGGCTTTGATTCCGTTCTTGTTGTTTGTGTTGACTGGCCGCTTAAGATTTATTGCTGCTCCGCTATACTTTTTGGGTTTGTTTTTCAGTTTGGCTGCTATTGTTTTGGTCACTGCTGTTTACATCTTGGGCAGAAAAAAGTTCAAGAATGATGGGGCTAGTTCCAAACTTGGTGTTAAAGCCTTTGGTACCTCATGGGCCGGTATTGCTTGTTTGCTCTTCAATATACCATCTTTTATCAGGGGTAAGAAGAACAACGATGCCTATGATTCTGCTTATGGTCGCTCCAAGCTTAATCCATTCGGCGGAAAGAACTGGGCTAATAAGAGAAGGGCCAGAAGAGAAAGAGAGTTGGAAGAAGAGGAACAATCGCCAATGCATAGATACAGTCAACTGAACTCGAATGGACCAGGTGGAGTTAAGTTTATGTCTCTGGTTGAACAACGTGAACAGCAACAAGGTGGTGGCAGAAGACATAACTTTGATTCAGATTCGGATGATGAGAAGTTGTATGCTGCTACTCATTCTGCTGGTAATGAATCAAAAAAGGCTGGTGGTACTTCCGGTATTTTTAGTCAATTTTCAAGATCTAAGAAACAACAGCCGGAGCCTCAGACTCCAGTACCTGAAGAAAACATTTATGGACAACACCTTCCAAAAGATGTTGAAAGCCCTGGTAATACTTATAATAGTGATACCTTGATTAATCATCCTCGTTATTAATCAATCAATAAACCCCCCCCCCCCTTTTTTTTTTTTTTGAAAACTGAAAAATTAAATATGTTGTTGTAATAGTATAATGTTTTTCTTCATTCATTTTTCTTTTTAATTGTTTTGAGTTTTTTCTTTTAGCTGTGACCCTGCTTTTTTTTGTTCTGTTTGCGTTTTTTTATTAATGTGATACCCATTCCGGTCTACTTATTTTGATATCCTTTAACTCCTAATTGTTTTTTTGTGTTCTTTCTTCCGACTTTATATAATTCATACGTTTTATCTTTTCTTTGCTGTTGATTGCATGTGTATACCCGTAATCACTCAGTTTTACTGTATCTTTTTATTATTAAATAACTATAATAAATAGTATAATCTTTATAAAATCGAAATACATTGAACGAGCAAGTAAAAGTTGAATAAAAGAACATATGTATAAAAATAACAATAGAATAATAATAGTACAAATATAAAACAATAATAATAATAATAATAATAATAGGTAACCATAGCCAAAAATAGCTAAAAAAAGAATATCAAAACATTTTATAGTAACAATAGTATAGTACAATAATTAGGTTCCAATACTCCTCGAAAGCAAATCAAACAGACAATACACAACACAAACGTAAGTCGCACATACCAAAGCAGAGCAAAATTAAAAACACAATTTGATTCAACTGTCTAACTTAACTTTCTTTTTATTGTTTTGAACGTCAATAGTATTAGCATCAATACTAGTGGTACTAGTCTCAGAACTTGAAGATTTACTTAGATAGTCATTTTTCATGCCAACGATCTCAAATCTTCTTTTTCTCTTATTGGCGTTTGTTAGTCCAGCAATGGCTGATGACCCTGCCATCGAATCCTGATTGTTGTTATCGTTGCTATCCCCATTGCTGCTGTTGTCATTGGTATTTTCAACATAAGAATCATTGATGGTTGATTCAGGGACAGCACTGGTGGTGACATTAACAGTGGGAAAATTATCGATTAATTTTTCTTTGATTAAACTAGGGTTGTTCATCATAAACAATTCTAACTCATTTGATTTATCAATCAACATTTTTTCCAATTTAACGATCTTTAAAATATTTTTACTCTTTGTGTTTGTGTTTCTATTCATGTTTAGATTTTTGTATTCCGTTAGTTCGTTGAACATTTGCTGAAATTTATATGATAGGATAAGATATGAGTTTTGTAAAGTTTCATGTTTGTTTGATAGATTGTTGTATAGTTTTATATAGACTAAGTTAACATTGTTGTTGTTGTTGTTTGGTGGAGCGGAAGTGGTCCCAGAAAATTCTTGTGGAGGTGGGTATTGAGCTTGCTGTGGTTGTTGTTGCTCTTGAATCGCCAGTATATCTTTTATTTGTTGCTCTAGTTGCAGAATCAATTGGTTTTTCTGTTCTAATAATTGTGATGATTCAATGAACTTTAATTGATAATCTCTTATAATGTTAGTTGCATTTTCTTGTTGCAGTTTATAAAATTTGTCCATTCTATCTATCAACAATTTGCAATCTTCTATAGTTGGCGGAGGAGAGGAAGATCTTTTTGTTCGTTTCTTATTAGTGAATTTAGTGGTAGTATTGCGATGAGACGTTGATTCTTCTTTTTCATTGTTATCTGTTTCCGTATCTGACCCAAGTTCAGGTTCAAATTCAGTATCAGCATCCGAAAATTTAATCCCATCGCCATCATCATCATCATCGTCGTTACTTGAAGATTCAACCTCTTTCTTAACTAGTCTTTTCTTTCCTTGGTAACTGAGAAGAGAGTTCTTCAGCTGTGTTTGTTTAACAACTAGCAATTGAATATTGGAATGAGCAGATTCTAATTCTTGCAATAGAATTTCATTTTCTTTATTCAAATTAGAAATGGTTGCCGTACAACTAGCCAATCTAGCTTTGCAACTTTGAACATCATGATCACTAACACCAGCAGAGACGGCAGAACTGCAACGTTTAGCATCAGCAAATTGTTGTTCTAACTGAACGATTCTTTCTTTTAGTAACGAAACATCATCAGTATTCTTGTAATCAAGGGTTTTGGCGTCTTTTGTGTTGCCGCTCATCGTTGAAACTGATAAGTGGTGTTGGGCGTGAGCCTGAGTCTGAACCAGGGAGTTGTCCTTGGGGAGAACGTGGTGGTTAGCCTTCTCTTGATTGGTGATGACCATGCTTGGGGTTTATTGGAGTGAGTTGAACCTTATTGGAGTGTAGAAAAGGAAAATGGTGGATTTGATGGCTGATGCGAAGTAGACGCCGGCGGACAATCTTCTCGCTTAATCCGCCGCGTTTTGCTACTCGCTTATTGTTCATTTTAATACACTTATATACATGTTATAACTTATAGACAGTTGATTCTCAAGGCTAAAATACAGCTATACACAATTCATTCAATTTCGTTACTTTAAATACAGGCATATGGAGTCTATTCAATGGGTCAAGGTCACAGGCTTGCCCTTCTCCCACTCTTTCAAAGCATTTTTGATATTGTACCAGTACTTGAACTTCACCGTCTCCAACGCAATCTGCTCGTAATCATCAATCTTATACAAATCATTCAACACCTGGGTCGAATTATTGAGTCTGACATTGTTTGCTTTTTCCATCTTACTCAAATCCTCTTCATTCATGATATTTTCTAAGTCCTCATGAATTTCCAATATTTCCATTAACAACTCTTGGTTTTGAAATTGATACTTCTTGGAGATTTCATCTGTTGTTAAATCGATTCCTGTTTTTTGTTGCAATAAGTATTGGGATCTAGTTAATGGGTTATTTAACGTTGAATAAGCATGGTTTAACAAGGAAGAAAAGTCGGTTGCTTCGGTGTTGTTGTGTAAACCCAGTGAATTAAAATCGGGGTGGTTTGTGGATTGTAGCACTCTATATTCCTTACGTAGTTTCTTGTTGTCTATGATAAACTCTGAATTTGGGGGTGGGCCATTAGGAAAAGTCTTTGGGAACAGCTTGTAATAATCCACTTTAGAGACAGCAGATGAGTTGAATCTCACTAGTGTACGAACTGAGCTTCTCAAGCCCAATGGGAATAGCTGTCTTATAAAAAGAGGGTTCATGCTGTATTGATAGATTTATGGTTGCTTTGTATTGAAAATGAGGAGGATTGGAAAGGCAAGCATTACTTTAATTAAGATCTGTTAAGATAATGAAAAATCAAAGCACTGGCGCGGGAGGCGCGGGAGGCTGTTTGCGGATGTATTCGAAAGAGGGGAGCTGATTGAGTCTCTTCAACCTAGAGCCAGAACTATTATTACAGCTACAAACACCAACACATCCAAAGCAACCACAACAGAAATTAACAATGGCAGGTTTTGGAAGACACTGTATGCTCTCCTTTCTACAATTACTCACATTCATTATCTACTATACTAACACACCGCAACCTACAATTAAAACAAACCCCACTTTTTAGTGGATATCTTTTTAATTGTAGGATAATACGATTTCTGTCACAGTACTTCATCCAGATAAAGAAGTTCAAAAATTTAGTGAATTAAGAGAAAACTTAATTAAATATTATAAATGGAACTTGAGATCAGCTTCGATTGCGTTATTGTTCTTAGGTATTATTCCAGTTGGATTGTCTTACATTGGATATAAGTACCAGGGTATTAATTGTGTTGCTAAAAGAAGAACTCAACCAATCCATAATAATGAATTTATTCCAAGAACATGAGTTCAGAGATTCTGCTTCTTAGATCCTTATATTTATTTATCATCACAACTGCTTCACCATTACTACACAATACACTACATGAAACTATTATTTATTTATTTATTTATTTTTGTCTAACTCTTTTTTTGAACTTGTATACCGTGTTTCTTTTGCATCATCGTTAAATTTAATATTAGTATTCAAATCTATTCTAAACAAAAAGCAAAAAAGAAGGGGTGAAGTACTAAACATGAATAAAAAGAGAGATATCAACAAATATAAAGTCATAGTAGTAGGCTACTAGCAAGCTTGAACAAAAAGTCAACGCAGACATAACAAAAACAACGAAAACGAAAACAAAACTCAGAACCGTAGTACGTCGTCACCAGTAATCAATAAAAGAAAAATGGAGAAAAAAACAAGCAATCATCATCATCAAGCAAACAATGCATTGATATAATAAACAAAAAGGAAAATGAAAATAAAAATAACCCACCTTCATAATATAGTAACAAGAGAACCAATTTTCTTTTCTATATTAACGTTAAAACAAAACAATAATCAAATAAGAAAAACATAAGGTACCAACAACAAGAAAAAATTTAAATGAAGCAGCAGTATGAGGGATCAATCGGATATCAGAAGAAGTCGTAAGAGAATATAACACAAGTAAGTTTTCATTGTTCGGAGAAAGCAACAACGACTATAATCAAAAACACATTATTTATTTTTTTTATTTAAAAGCAATAGCAATGGAAGGAGAAATCAAATCAACAACAGAACAATAATAATCGGGTCAAAAAAGAAAAAGGCAAACAAAAGAAAAATACAATATCAATAACAGGAAAGAAGAAAACAAAAGAAGAAGTCTATAAGAATTTGCAGTTTAGTTAAGTTAGAGATTATGGTATAATAACTTTCTAGGAAGAATTAAAGGGAGGAGAAGGATATAATTTATATACTATAGTTGGGAATCCATGATACTTTTACCATTTAAGGTAATTTTCTTAGCCCATTGTCTAGCTAAAATAGCAACTTTCATAAATTTCTTAGAAGCATATTTACGGAAAAATTCTTCATGAACAATTTCACCAACTAAATAATCCATAATCATTTCACAAACTTCTTTCAGATCACTTTCTTTGTAATCACCTGAATAATGAATTAAATTTCCATTCCAATCAAACTTTCCTAACATTTTTCTAGCTATATACATTGAAGCGGCAGCGCATAATGAAGGTAAATATCCAATAAATTTATGATCTATTATTGTGATTTCTAGTAAATATTTACCTATTGTTCTGGATTGAACATCATAATCGTCAGCCTTGGATATTCTTCTCAAGAAATTCATTGGGTTTGGGTAACTCATATCGAAGCTTAAAGTCTCCAAGATGAACTTTTCAGCAGATAAAATTTCATCCTCTGTAAAGCCACCATCGGTAACATAAGCATAGTTTTTAACAGATGGAGAATAAACTTCTTCGTATTTAGCGGCTATAAATAGAGCACCAGTAGCTAATAATTGTAATCTATCAACTTGAACACTTTCCTTAGACATAAACCTATCCATAAGATTAATTGACAAGTATAACGTTTCCGGTAATAATCTGAATTTTAAATGAACTTCAACCATCCAATCAACTAAAATTGATCTCATCTTTGGGCGTAAATTACGTTGCCAGTGTAAATAATTTGGATCAGGCAGAGTCTTCAACTCTAATTCATGTAAATATTCAAAAACGTCGTTAACATATTCACTAACCATTAATGGGTCATCGAAATCATCGGCATCTAAGTCATCCCAAGTGTAATCAACTCTCGGTTTTTTAGTTTCCTGTTGCACTGATTCAGTTAATAAGAAATCATTTGAAGAGTCGCCTGCTTGTCTTTTCAAGGACATTCTTCTGTTCTCATCTTGTATCTGTAACTGTGTTCTTTCTGTAGTTGTATTTGTGGCTGCGGTAGCATTGTTATTATTTGCGACATGATGATTCTGAACGTCTTCTTCTTGGGTGTCAGCTCTGATCTTAATTGGTTTTTGAGTTGGAGGTAGAATATTATTATTAGAGGCAGGAGGCAAACTCGATCTAGCTGAGGTAGTAGCTTTAGATATGTTGTTGGCGTTGTTATTGGTGACTGAGGTTGAGGTATTGTTATTTAGATCAGTAAGAGCAGTTCTAGCTCTCGTTATTCTCTGTTGTTTAGAATGATGGTGATGTGAGGTGTTGTTGCTTTCATCTTTGAGTCTGGTAGCACGCATCTGGTTTTCGTCGTCAGTTTGCATTTGGGAAAGTTCCTATATATAGAGATGGGTGGTTAGTATGGGATGGGTACAACAAAGGGATAAATTTTTCTTAGAGCAGTGAGAAAGAAACAGAATACATACGGCAGACATGGTATTGAACAGATATCTCTGAGATAGTAATTGGTATAACTAAAAGGATTTAGTTGCGGGAATCGAAGGAAATCAAACCAAAGAAGGGAAAAGAAGAAATATAGCTGGAAGATGACCTATTACACGTGAAAGAAAGACGGGGTATCGCAGTCTGTTGTGATAGAGAAGTAGCCAGTGGAAGAGTAAGGGTAGCAGTAGCTGATTGTGTTAGTCCAGCAGGAGTAGCAAGAGGAAGAGTGATATAGCAGTGAAACGGAGACTCTTGCTCTGATATACAAATACACAAAGTGCTACAAAAAAAACAGCTTTGAAACAGGTCGCCCGGATTAGGAAAAACACAAATAGCGTGCGCCACCCATTCGCCGCTTTGGGAACCAAGTAAACAAACAGCGAGACGTGTCTATCCCTTTTTCTTTATTAAAATACTATACAATACATAAAAAAATTACCGGTACTCCATCTGTCGGGCATACTCATCGATCTCCTGTTGGCTCAACCGGTCGCTGTTGCTAAAATAGAGGTTCAAGTCGCTGAAGTAGTTCTTGTTAAAGATCTCGTTCACCCGAATTTTAGCAATAGGCCCAAACACGGAATCAGGGTTAATCCCTCTTTGACGACCTACTTGCTCGTTGATTGTACGTGGTGTCCCCCACTCAGCCAACTGGTTGGGATTCGTAGATGTTTCTTCATTATCAGAGTGAATGTCCGGCAGCGTTTCAACAGTAGATGGTAGAATAGAATTAGTACCGGCAGACTGAACCGAAAACAGCTTCTTTGTGATAGCGCTCTTATGTTTTGTGTTTGTGGGTTTTTTCACTTCATTCAGTTTACTGGAATTAACGGGTATCTCTCTTAGACCATGATGATGTGAACTTGAATGAGAACTTGTTTTAGCTTTCTTTTTAGGTTGTTGCAATAAGTTATCAGATTGTAATTTACGTTTATCAAACTTGTTACTCGTTGGTAATAGCGATGCTCCAGACGGTTTAGATAGTGCGTTCGTGGATAGTACGGAACTGGTGCTGGATGATTTCAAACTTTGCTCAGTCAATGGTAACTTAATACTCTTTAAAATCTCCAATTTTCTATCCTTTGATGATTTGGTACGTTTACCTAAGTTAGCTTGAACCAGTGGCTTCAAAATCTTGGAATTCTCAAGTATAGAAGGCAATTTAATAGGAGCAGGTGCAACAATATCTTTAGGTTTTGCTGGTGATCTATTATCTTCCTCTTTAAAATCAATACCTTCTTTCATCAGCTTAACTGAATTGAATATATCTAACTTCTTAATTGATTTTTCCGTTAACAAGTGACGAGTTGGCGTTTTTAAGGCTGTAGCCTTAGCTGGCGATTTCGTGGACCTAACCGGGGTTTTACTTCTTCTGGCACTAGCCTTTGTAGGTGCCATTAATCTTGAAACTAAATCAGTTTCGGTAGTTGAAGAAACAACAGGTGAATGGTAAACAGAATTAGCACGGCTTCTTTCAGGCGACCCATCAGCATAAACATGACCCTTTCTAATTGGTCTATTTAATTGAATTGTAGGTTCCTCACTCGTTGGATTTCCAGAAACACTGAAATCAGGTAATGTAAGGCGAAAAGGTTCTCTGGTCACTCTAGACTTAGTTGTAGGAGTCTTGGCCTCTTTAAACGGTGATGGATCATCTTTATGTTCGTTAACTAATTTATTAATACGTGATTTCTTAGACTTAACTGCTTTGGAAGCTCCTTCATTATTGACTGTGTTCTTGGTCATTGGTGATTTGTTTAAATCCAATGTTCTAATAGCATGTTGATGTAACGATTTTCTGATTGATTTCCTTATTGATTTCTTTTTAGTAGATTTAACTGTTAATGGTTCTCTCGAAGGTAGCTCGACAAATTTAATTGGAGATCTAGGAGCAGTAGGTGTCGTACTATTATTAATATTAGGAAGTCTCGTTGTTCTATCTGAATCTTTCTTCAATGGAATTCTAATTTGTGAAAGCTCAACTTTCTCTAGTCTTCCAATCTTATAACTAATTTCATCGTCAAAATCACTAACTGAGATATCATCACTACCTGTTTCAAGTAATTTAGAGATTTCTTTGATTTCATTTTTCTCTTGTTGCTCTTTTTCTTCTTTTGCTTGTTTTGCTTGTTTAGAAGTTGGCGTACGCCTGTTTTGTAATTCAGGGATCATTTCTGGAGTTAAACGTTCTGCCTTCTCTTCTTGTTCATCTTTATCTTCTGGTTCCAATCTTGGACTTGCGGAAGGTTCAACCGTTGATGATTCAATAAGTGCGTTCTCAGAAGGAATCTCATTAGAATCTTCACTTTCATTCAGGTTTTCTTTAGCTAAAACTTGCATTGATTTAGCAGCAAATGATTTTCTAATATTTTTACTAATAGCCTCAAATGATAAATCGCCATCTTGTGAAGATCTTAAGCTAAGAAGTTTAGATTCTTGTTTGGGAGAATCCAACAAACGCTCTATTTCTTTAGCGGCAGTTGTGCCTCTAGTAGTTGTAGCTGGAGATGATTCACTACCAGATACCACATCAGTAATTGGAGTAGCATGTTCAGAATTGGTAGTAGTTGCAGTAGCGGGACTGAAATGTTCAGCTTGCGTTTCAGGATCATTTTTACTAAGATGAAAAGGAGAATTAGCTGTCAACAAATTGATATCTTGTCTCACCAATTGAATTTCTTTAGAATGAATTTGTTTCAAAGGAGACTTTTTATAATTTCTTAGCTTGGTAGGCGATCTTAAAACCAGCAGAGAAACTTCGCCAACATTATTGTTAATTTTAAGTTTCCCTTTATCCTCAATTGTGACTTCAGGTGTCTGTTTTTCTAAAAGGCTCTCACGGATTGAATCATTATGTATTGACTCGTTGGATATTTCAGAGTCTTCTTCAACGGAACTAGTTAAATTTAATTCGCCATTCAACACATCAGACATCAGAGAATTCACCCATTCGTTATTCTCCATCATTTTCAAAGACATTTGTTCCACACTTGATTCAATCAATTTTGACTCTATAAACATCTCATTAGCAAACCATTTTGAGAAACCGGGTATCGAGGTCGTGGTGAGCCCTTGTTGCTGCTGTTGTTGTTGCTTCCGCTTCAAATCAGCAGCTTTAAATCCCCACATAATAATATCTTGGTCTGTTTGTGGTTGTCTTGTAGTGAAACCCTCTTGCTTCACCCAAGGCAACAGGAACGAGTTTAACGTGTTTCTTGTTTTTGTATTCTCAGTAGCGATTGGTCTGCGCACGCACGTTGAAATAAATTTTTTTTTTTTTTATCTTATCCTTAGTAATTTCGATTCCTAGATTTGGTAGATTACCACGCCAAAACGAACAAATAGCCTCAAAAATAGGATGTCTAATACTAAAAGATTCAGGTATTCCTCGAATGCGAATTCAAATGTGGTGGAAAAGCTAGCAGAAGTGATTGAATCAGTCAATCTTAAAGAACCTTCGGCTTCAGATTCTTCTACAGTTAAATCTTTCCTAGAGAATTCATACAATATCACATCATTAAGCCAATCTTTCTCTCATTTTGCTGCTGTGAATGATCACGATACATTATCCGTTTTGAACAATAATCTGGCTAAGCTAATTTCTTACTCAAATAAAAGTATTGACTTACAACCATTTGCTTCCAATCTTATCAAAGAGTTAATTTCAACTTTTAATATTAAAGTTTTTTTCAGATGTCTTAATAATAATAGAAACAAAATCACCAATCCAGCATTAAGGTTAATGTCTTCAATTATTATTTTTCAAAATGGTGCCATGGTTGATACCTTTTTGGAAAATTTTGATTTAACTTTAAAAGCTTTACCAAATCTATTACTCCCTTCAAAGCAAGAATTGGCTGAACCATCTAAAACTAGCAAAAGTTCAATCAGAAGCTATTTCATTAAATTTTGGATTGATTTATGTACTTACTCAAATCCACTTGCAAGAAAAGATTTATTAAACAACAACAGAAAAATCATAACAAATTGGTTCAAATATATTGCAACTCATGATTCAACTGAAACTTTAAAGAACACTTTGAGATTCCTGGATACAAAGATCATCTTGGAACCAGGTTATAAGAAAATGACCAAATGTAAAATACTCTCTGATTGGGTTTTAATGAAATTAGTTGAATTATATAAAGTCTCAGATATCAGAGATTTGATTCATGAATTTTTAACTAAAATAACAACAGATACTAAAGTTGGTTTAGTTTTCCACAACGAGAAATCTTGGTTCATTTTATCAGATGAAGGTGTTTCAGTGAC
The DNA here is from genome assembly GCA_003707675.3 of Ambrosiozyma philentoma. NCBI lineage: Eukaryota > Fungi > Ascomycota > Pichiomycetes > Pichiales > Pichiaceae > Ambrosiozyma > Ambrosiozyma philentoma. The sequence continues at coordinate 153,932 of PPKZ03000014.1, forward strand.
AATTGGTGAACAATCATTCAGAATTTTGAACAAGATCATCTATAATTTATTAACTCATCTAAAACCATATAATGATGATAAACAACTTGATTTGACTGTTTCTATTTTATCTGAAGTTCCTGAACTAATTCCTGTTTATAATTATCATTGTTATCATACTACTGGTGCCCATGATCCTAAATTGACCTCATTTTTCATTGGTCAAAGTTTATTGCTTTCCAATATCCTTCAATTGACCGTCCCTCAAGCATTTATTAAGACTGTTCATTCTCAAATAAGGGATACTGAATCTGGTTCTACTAAGACATTGACTCTTTCTTCAAGTCATTTAATCGAAATAATATGTCCTACACAATTGACTAGAGCTGCTTTAACTAAATGTTTAACTAATGATTCATTTTTAATTAAACATTTAGCTGCTGAACTAATTATTGCATCTTTCCAGAAATTAGAAAAATTAAACTACATTTTGTCCTATTCAGATTCAAATATGTACAACAGTATCAAATCTGAATTAATTGAATTATTACAACGTAGACTACCCGATTTAAGTGCTGTTGTTGGTGCTTTAAATGAAGCTCAAAAGAATCAAGCTGACAATAAATTTTTATTATTAAACTGCTTATCTGTTATGCAATATTACGATACATTTTTCAACCAATCTACTTCGTTGAACTTACCTGGCATGTCGTTACAAAATGTTGAGAATTTCAAAGGGATTGATTTAGTCAATTTGGATGTTTATTTAAAGTTAAATTCTAATTCACAAAATAAATGGTGGACAATTACAAAAGGTATGAAAAATTCGTTATTTACTTCTATTCTAAGATTGCCACATCAATTGAAAACACATACTATGGATTCTTACGTGATTGATGTTATTTCTAATTTAGCCGATCAAACATTAATCTTCAATGATTTCAAAACAACACCACTATTAGCCAATCCTTCGTACGCTTTGTTATATTCCTTAAGTCAGTTTTCCAGTTATGTTGAAGAAGATTCTGAAATTGATAAGATTTGTGGTGTTTTAGATGAAGCCGTTTCAAGATGCGTCCGTACTCCATACAAATACATTGATTTTGCCACTAAATTTAAAGATCCAAATGGCCATCCTGTTAGTCCTTTATACATTTCTATTTTAGAACAATCTAAATTTGTTAAAGAACCATCTCAAGTTTTAGTTTGGTTGAAATTATTAACTAGATATCTGTACATTACTGGCGAAACTTCTGAATCTTTGAAGTTGGTGACGTCTGAATATGTTAAGGAAGATTTATTTGATATTAAATCTGATAAGGAATTATCTGGATTCTTTGATACTTTTTACAAGTCAGTTCCCAAAGATGAGGATGTTCCATTATTTGAAATTATTTCTAATTATCCATCAAATAAACTAGAAAAACAATTAGAATCCAAAGTTCCAACTACAGATTTAGATATCTTAGCTATTTTACGCCGTGTTTCTTCTATTGTTCAAGATGAATCCTTAAAAATGGGCCAGGTTAAAGATATCTTAATTCAATTGCTGTCTAAAGTCGGTAACTATTTAACTCAAAAGATCAATAATATTGAAATCAACACTCAAAATTTGAACTTATTTGAGAGCAAATACTGGAATGAATCATATGCTGTTACTTCTGATTTAGAATCAAATAAAACCAATGAAAAGAAATATTTTGTTGCGAAGTTATTGAATGAAATCTTTTACACTTTGAATGAAGAAAGCAGTGATGAAGAGGCTGTTTTCAAACATTATGCAAATTCTGTTACTTCTTTGCTTGAAGTCGTTACTGATTCTTCTGATCCAGCTGCTGTTGATATATTATGTGATTCTTTGTGGGTATTAAATAACGAATCGCTTGCATTATATTTACAAAAATGTGAAAATTCATTGGTTAAGAATACTTTATTGAAAATTGCTGTTACCAAGACAGTTCATTTAGAACCTAGCCAATTTATTGAATTGAGTAGTATTTTGGATTTTTCAAATTATCAGTATTTTGTTACTCTTTCTGAAAATGTTTTATTCAAGGACACTGACGTTGAACTCATTTTACACAAGATTTTTAATGGAGGTACTGAGTTTTATTATCCAATTGTTGTGAAAATCCTTTTATCTAATTCCGAATTTTTAACTAAAGTTTCTCCAAAAATTGTGTCTTCTGCCAATAATATTATTTCTTCAATTCAAGGTTTGGACTTCTTGTTTGCTGTTAATTCACAAATATGTGATGAAAGTGTGTCTAAATTAGTCAAAGACTCCTCTCTAAATGGTCTGGAATCATATCTTTGCTCAGTTGAAACTAATGAAGTTAGAGTTAGAAGTTATATGAAAGCTTTGTCATCAGCCGATTCAGATTCAACTTCTGAGTTAATTAAACGACTATTAGATAATGACTCTTTCAAGAATAATGCTGGTTTAGTTTTCTCTAATGAATTCGTCCAACTTTTATTTACATCACCGGCAGAAGACTTATTGAAAGTCTGGTATTATAGAGGTGTTTTATATATTACTAAAATGTTTGCTGAAAATGAACGTTTACCTCCATCGTTTTTTGAATTTTTATCATCACTAGACAAAATTATATTGAAATACCCAATTTGGAAATATGTTCCTAAAAATATTTTAAATTCACAATTGGAAGTTATTTTATTGTCCAAATGGGTTGCCAATGAAAGCACTTTGAAATATTCTAATTTAGTTTTAATGTCAGGTTCTAAGAATGTTGTTGAATTTGATAAGCATTTACAGATTTTCTTGAATAATGAACACAATATCCTTGATTCTGTTAAATCTTCCAAGAGTAAAGCTTATTCAGCATTAATTTTGTATCACTTATTCAACTTTAATATTTCCAAAGTTGCTAATTGGAGCTTGTTATTTAAAGTGTTAAAACTTTATAGTGGTACTCTAAGTTCTGAAGATTTGATTTTGAAATCAATCATTTTGGAATTTGAAAAGTCGATGGGGCAAAGCTGGGCTAATTATATTACAAGTTGGGAATTTAGTGATGAATTAACCATGGGTGATACTTCCAATTTTATTTCTGATACACCTGGCACTACAGGTTTGAATATTAGTTTATCTAAGAAGGTTGTGAATTATTCTATCAATCATTTTGTTGGTTCCGCTGAATCTTTCAAACTTCCTGTATTGTCTCGTTCTATTAATTCTTCTGGCGATAACTGGAATTCTTTGATTAATTTTATTGATCATAACTCAGTTGTTCTTTCCAACTTGAGGCCAATTTATGACAATGAATTTTTAATGTTGTTAATGGCAAGTAATGATGAACTATTCCAATTTAAAGAATCAGAAGTTGATATTGATATTAAAAAACTATTGGAATCAAGCTTATTACAATTTGTTTACATAAACCTAGCTAATATTGACTCAGATATTGTTCAAATTTCCAAAAGAATTTTATACAGCTGTTTGCTCAGTATTGAAACCCAAATTAAAGCCTTTACCAAATTAAAAGAATCTAAAGAAAAAAGTGAATCTCAATCTGCTGTTACCCATCTGACATCATTCAAAGATAGATCTGCACTTAAAGTATTTTTAGGTAACACTTTACATACTTTAGAGGATCCAGAAATTCAGCTAGCACCTTTAGAATTAATTTTCTCATCTCATTTAATCCCAATATTAAATAATCCAGGTCATTTCTTGTACGAAAAAACCTTTAGGTATATCTTAGGTGGTTCGAAATTCAGATCAGAAATTCCATTATATAAATCTATTCTATTAAACTTCACTTCTGACGTTCATTTAAAGCCTTCGACATCAGATCAACCCGATTTCTATAAACAGTTACAGTGGTTTGTTTCAACGCTAAATAAATCTCTAACTTCTTCCTCTGATTTCAAATTATTAAATAGAGGCGGAATTTTAGATAACTTGTTGAATTTAACCTCTTCTCCATTTTTACCATCTTCATTACAATCCGAATTACACAATTTTCTTACTAAAGTTCTCGAATTGCCTAATGGCTCTGATTTACTTATTAGATCATATGGTTTCCTAGCATTTTTAGAATTAAAGAAAAATAAAAAGATCACTGGACTAAATAATGGATCTAAGATTACTAAAGGTAAAGTTATACACAATGTTGACTTACTAAAAATTCAAACACTTGGGGTTTGTGCTGAAACTTGTGCTAATTCTAATGGCTCTGATAAAAGAGTAAGAGAATGGTGCGACGATGAATTAGAGAGAAACGTCAAGAGAATTTTGCATCGATAATTTCTCATTTTTTGTTTTACTATGATTTACTTGTATTATTAGATTCAATTACTTTTATTTTCTTCTGTTTTTCTTTTTAAATATGTTCAGCATAAATTAGACCTCTTCTGTTATGAAACACGGCTATACCCAGTAAAGTAAATAATCTCCAAAGAAAATAATAAATTAGGGATTGATTATTGTGATATAAATAAAAATTCAGGAAAATTAATAATAATAAAAAGTTAAAAGCACGAATATAGTATGACAAAAAATACAAAAATCTAAATCTTCTAAGCCGAAGCTTCTACTCCTTCTTCTTCATCACCCTGGTCAATTTCCATCTTATCTCCATTTTCAGCAGCTTTCCTTTCTTTTTCTAACTTCATCTTAGAAGCCAAATCCAAAGCTTTCTTATAAAACGATTCTTTCTCGTCAGAATTACTTACAAGCTTTCCACTCTCTAACTTCAAATGACCATCAACTTCTGTTATGAATTCGCCATTCTCATTAAACACCAATTCTGTACCAACTAATCTTGACCATTGACCCTTATAAATTTGATTCTGAACTTGAACCAGAGGTTCAGGTCTATGTAATCCTGTTAGCCGCATTGAATTGTTCGGTGATGCATCATTTAATAAATTTGTTCTAATTGTCTCATTTATATCGTTTGTCTTTTGTTTTGTTCCTGGGTCTGTTGCTGTTGACGATTCTTTATTCTTATTATAACTCACTTCACCGCCTGGAAAAGCAACACTAACATAAACATCCTCATATTCTTCTTCATTCTCTTCTCTGGGTGTTGGTTCCTTTTCTTTTTCATTTCCATCTTCATCTAATTCCATTAGTTCTGGCTCGTCGGATTGTTCCCGGCTTGATTCATTTGATTTAGAGTTTTTGTTGCCTCGCCAAAGCAACAGCATTAACCCTATCTTGCTCTTGCTTTTGCTTTCTTCTGGATTCAATATCTTCTTTGGAACCAGCCTCAAATTGAGAAGTAGCAAAATGCCAATTCATTTCGGCTCCACTTGATAAGAAACCAACGTAACCATTTGAAGCAATTCTCCAATCATTAATGCTTGATTCAAAATTATATTGATCAACAGAACAAGTACTTGCCTGTAGTCTATCATTTTTAGCTTCGTCAACTCTATCTTCAACTTTCAATAAATCTCTAGTACCATTATAATGAAGTAAAGACATACCTAAAGCAATCTTAGTGGCAGCGTGAGTAACAAATAAAATTGATTCAACATCAGGATAAGTCTCTTCAAACTTAGGCAAAAATCTTGTCCAAAACAATTCGGATCTTTTGAAAATATCAGCCTCAGTTTCACCATCAGCTGAAGGAACAACAGTAGCCCAATCCCAATCATCCGAAAGATTATCAAAAAACTTGGATAATCTAGTGTAATCAGCAGGTTGCGGAATAATGCCTCTATCAGGTTTGTACCATTCACCAATACCTCTTTCTAAGAAAATATCCAAGTCTAAGTTTTTTGCAGTTGGGGTTGCGGTTTCAACGCATCTATAAAACGGACTTGTGAAGATCAATTTAGGTTGTTTTGATTTCTCGATTTTAGAAAACCATTCACCCATTTCAATAGCTTGATCAACACCATGTGGAGCCAGGGGTGGATCACTATCAATACCTGTTGGGTTGGGTGGTTGTTCTTCAATTGGAAGCCAGTTAGCTCTGTAACCGTGTCTTGCAATGTAAATTGTTTTTAAAACCATAATATAGCGACAATTAAGAATTGATTTTGATTTCGGAGAAGAAGAATTTGAATGTCACACAATTTAAAAGAAGTGGATGTGGGGAAGTCTCTACCTATTTATAATCTGAAGTGGTTGGTTGTAACCCGTTAACGGACTTGGATGTTCCTTGTGGTTCGACAGCACTGATACCCAGGAGATAATGATAAATAAAAGATTTAGGAAATTTAAACGGCGATTTGATTTTTCCTGGCGTGTCGCATTCTGTGGCTAGTGAATAGCATTATGTGTGGCCCAGTAGTTAGGTTACTGCCACGGTTGGAAATCAGCTGAAGCACTTTTTTTAATCATTTTTTTAAGAAAGATCGTTTATATATAATGGAAAAAATTTAAAAGGGAAAGGCAAAGAGTAAATCTAACAAAAGATATGTAACAAAAAAAGTTATTAAAAAGATAAATTGCTATCTTAATAAACAAAGCAGAAACATAATACACAGAATTAAAAAACAAAAGGAGATGAAGTATCAAAAAAAAAAGAAAATTGTTACAAAACATAATACATTGAAGCTTTTTAAAAGAAAGAAGCTAAATAAAATAAATTATAATATAACACACAAATAATTTTTTATCCAACTACCAGCCATCTAAAAATCCTGCAGACGATCCCATAATACCATTCGAGCCGCCAGCAGCACTATTATTACCTGAACCGTTATTAGTTGTATTCATACTACTGTTCATATTAGCACTTGCTGCTCTAGCTAATATCTGTTCAGGACTTAAACTTGCATTGGGGTGTGCTTGTTGAGGTTGAGGTTGCTGTATTGTTGTCTGATGAGGAGTTGAAACATTGCTTCCGTTTACAGTTGAATTATTATATCGTTGATTCAAAAATTGTTGTGGAGTAGGTTGAGAATTAGCTAAGCCAAAGGGGGTCGAAGCTTGTTGTTGTTGATAAGAATTTCCAGGTTGGTGTGAATTCTGAGCGTTTTCACTAGATCCTTGGGAATGGTTTGATGGACTTGCAAATTGAGCAAACTGTTGCTGGGGAGTTTGTTGCCTACTTGCTGCCTGTTGCTGTTGCTGCTGTTGCAAAAATTGAGCATAAGCCTGTTGTCTTTGCTGTTGAGTGGATTGCTGTTGTTGTGTTTGCTGTTGTTGTGGTTGTGGTGGTGGTGCATTATTCCAACTGTTTTGAGGTGAAGATTGACTACTCTGAGCCATTTGCTGTTGTTGCTGTAATTGGCTCAACTGTGGTTGTTGTTGGACTTGCTGTGGGGTACGAGCCTGATTAAAACCTCTATTCTGTTGTTGTTGTTGTTGTTGCTGCTGTTGTTGAAGCTGTTGTTGTTTAGCCAGTTCCATTCTTTTCTGGAACAAGGGTATGGCCTCTGGATAAAGTTGATTCAGTAGCTTATAATAGTCTGCCAATTCGGGTATCTCCGGAGGTGGAATAACTATTTGAGGTATTGAATAGTTCTTCTTTAAAGTGTTCGGGGCAGAAGAATGTATGTCATTAATCGAAGCCAAGCAAGTTAAATTGAAGTGAATTCTTTTCAAGTAATTTTGGTAAAGCTCTTTCTTCTGTCCATAATCTGGATTATTTGAGTTACCGCCGTTTAAACAATAAGCTTGCAGTTCGACACATTTTTTTAAGAGGATGGTGTTTATCTGGAGCAACACGTCTATTCTCCGTTTGTCAGTTTCGGTGTCTATTCTGGGAGGTTGGGCAGCGTGAGCCTGCAAGAGGCTGTTGTAGATGTCCTGTGCGTTGGAGTAGTGTTGACGTTGAGTCTGGGCCTGGGCATTCATTATAGGTAGGGATATTGACAACTGTGATTTGTTGGAGCAGCTGTTAGCCTGGTGGTTGAAGAAACAGCAGTGGTTCCAATCGATTTGTCTGCTCACTTGGTTCGGATGTTTTTCTTTTCAGCGCGTCGGCCGATTTCATTTTTTGCTTTTACAAAAAAGTAGTGCCTTAGTTTGTTACATCCTAAATTTACTGCTTCCACAACAAAAATAGTCATGGGGAGGAAGGGAACAGGCGAAATCAAGCCAAAAGTGGCATTTGATAATATCTACACTTTTACAAAATCCAGAATCCCTCAGCCAATAGAAGACAAGCTACTAGACACTTTCACAAGGTATTGCGATGATCACGGAGTAGAAGACATACTGCTAAATAATTTGCCAGTTTTGTTTGTTAAATATCTACACATGTCTCATAAATTAACTTATTTTATAAAAGCGGAACACTTTGTACTAGATGGCACTTCGAACATTGTGGATTTTGAAAAATTCTTGTTCAATGGGTACTTATATTTAACATTAAACAAAAACTTAAAGATAATCGATTCCTACTGGAGCTTGGTGGTCTCTGGCCCCGAAAAGGACAAATTCAAAAAGAAATTATATTTAAATGATATTAAGAAACTTGCTGAAATAATTGGAGATACCAATGAAGTGTCTTCTGATTTATTGGTAGATATGTTAACTGTGGCAAACAGTGAAGATAAATTGTACGTGAACTATTTTGATTTCGGAACGATCTTGGGTAGAATTGGGGAATTACAAGGTTATTAATTATATACTATGACGACGTATTTATGTTTTTGTTTTATTTAATAAAGAATGAAATCATGGTACATTTATTGCAGAAAAAAGCAAGTGACAATAATATATAAATTAGCTAGACACGTAAAAGAACAAAAATATTTTTTTTCGAATTTATTCGAATTTGAATTATGAAAATTGCTTACAAGATATGCTTAGATCTGAAGTAGTTTCTCAAATAGTAAATTTGATAAAGGCCAACACTAATTAACACCAGAATAATCAAAGTGGAGAAGTTTTGAACTCTTCGATTAGTGGATTCATTAGTATCTCTTAATTTTTCTTCTCTTCTAATTAAATAATCTAGTTCAGAGGTAACTTCAGCGATCATTTCCTCAACTTTTTTTAGTTGAACCTCAGATGGCTTCAATCTTTCAGCAGATTGAAAGGCATTCCAATCTCTAGCAGCAGCACCAGCTTCAACGTCTAATTCAATATCTCTAACAAATTTTTGTCCATGTTCAGCTCTGTAACCGGCTTGCAATTCGTTAGTGAAACAAATATCAAAAGCAGTGGAGGCATGAGCGGTGAAAGCAACTTTGGAAGAACCAATAAGATCACTCTTCTTACGGTACTCATTTCCAAAGGCATCAACAATTCTCATTGATAAAGTTTGACCTTTGGCGGTTTCATCAGTGTTAACAGTAACAACAACCATTTGACCATCTTGAATAAATTCACGAAGACATTTAGGTGGGGGGTTCTTAGCAGCAGCTGGAATTTCCAGTCTTAAAGCAGTTGCAATATTCAGTAATGAAAGGAAGGTTATTAGTGTTTGTAGAAAAGAAGTGGCTCTCATGTTGTCGTAATAATTGGTTATTGAATAAAATAAATTGTACGTGTGATCTGTTGTTCTTTGTAAATGGAAGCGTATGAATGAATGAAGAACGACAAGACAAAATTGATATCACACAGTTCACCAAAAAAAGAGTCTATTTGACGAGTCTTGAAAGATCTTAATATAACTGCGAAGTGTCTCAGCAAGTCTGATATTTCTCCAGTTTACTCACAAGCCCAGTTACCTGTCCTCTTCTGAACTTCTCTCGATTGATCAACAAACCTCCTCGAGAGAAAATTACGTGTGCGCAGTGAGCGTCGATTCCAGCGTTGTGCGTCTATCGGCTTTAGCAGTATATTTAGAAATCCTGCTTCAGATTTACAAAAATAAATATATTAAAACTTGGTTATATGTACAGAAACAAGAAGAGCATCTTTAGAAAATGCAGTTAAAAGTTGTATTTAATCTTTAAAAGGACTTATGTATAAGAATAATTCATTTTTTGAATTTTTCAAATCTCTAATTCACAAAACAAAAGGGCCATGGTCAACTTCAATATAGCCACAAAACATCTGGTCTTTTCTAGAATAGTCTGTTTAAGCATTTTTATCTCTTCTTCATCCAGTTGAAGGCACCTCTTGAAAAATCTAATGGCTTTGGTGCTTCACCTTTTCTCTTTTTGGACTCAACAAACAAAACATGTCTTTGAACAACTGGGTCATATCTAACTTGTGTGATCTCTTTAGCTGTTCTTGGAACTAGCAAAGTTCTTCTATATCCTGTTTTAGCAGTCGAAATTAATTGCACTATCGTTGTTCTAGCTTTAGCCTCTGTTGAATAGAAAATTGAGTGGATTTTCGTGAAATGTTAGTATAAGTTCATTATTGGCATGTTGTCATCATCTATGGATCCAAACCATCTGATAATTTTACATACTGGCCATTTTGAATTATTAATGGTGTTATTATATGTAGTTGTTGTTAGCTTGCGGAACTATCATTAACTCCAAACCCAACTCTCCCTCTCCCAGTCCTGATAGTTCGAATTTCGATGAATCAAAAATGGTCGTGTGCCCAACTCAAATATTAAAAAGGTCGATTGACCCTTTTGTTTTTGCGGCGGATCTCGAAGTTGCTCAGAAGATTGAAAAGCGGTTCGCAATAGTGGGATTTTAAACCTTTCCATATCAGAGTATTTGTTGTAGCAACTGACCAATTGCATACGCAATATCCAAGTATAAATCATGTGATCCTCTGCATCTATATCACGTACTATATTGAATTACACAAGTTGCTGTACGAAATACATAACTGATCTCTATATTCTAACATTTTGTTGAGAGAATAAGAAAATATATTGCTAGTTTTTTTATTAAAATGATGTCATAGTATAAAGTACCAGTTACAAAGTACGAGTTATATATAGAATGAGAGCAACTGTAGAATTGATTTGAATAAGGGATCATAATTATCATTAGTCGTCTTTTGTTTGCCATATGGAGTTGCCGTATTTTTAAGACTCCTATTGTCGACATGATATAGGTCACACTGAGATATTCGGTAACTGGAAACAATAGAGAAATATATCTCCACTTAATATTAATATTGTTGATGGTGCTCATTTCTTTTTTCCCATGATTCGCAATGATAGCAAACATTAAATTTCAAATTCCACCAAATTGCAAACTGAGGAAATGCGTACAAAATGGTCTTCATTACTTGCTTCATACAATCGTCTAATTGGAGAAGCAATCGAAACTATGAGATTCCTTAGCCTTAGAAGTCAACTATATAAATACAAGAGATCCTCAAAAACCCCTCATTATTAGAGCTCGGTGCACTTTTATTTTGTTGCTCAGCGTCTAGTGTACTAGCATATATAGCTTGCAATTTCCTGACATATGTTTGTTTTTTGAAGAAAGAATGTCTTTTTTATCAAATACACAGAGACAGGTGGGTTCATTTGGCACTTCTGATAGCGTTATAACTTCCCTTGTTACTATATTTGGTGTTTTACTTGCTTCCTTTGTTACCATTTGGTGGATTGATCCTCAGAGTACATTTCTTGCAGTGACCCACTATTTTTCAAGAGCTTGATCTCAGGCTGAGCTTTACTACTTACACATTTCCTAATTATATACATAATTATCTTTCTGCTCACTAACTACAATTGAACCTTGAAGAGGGAAGAAGAACTCACTCTGCTACGTCCTCTACAATTACCCCGATTACTCTTGTTATAATATTCGAGTTTTGAGCTTTTCTCCCGTACATACACAAAAAAGAAATCAAGTTAGATGTGAAGATGGTTAAGTTATTCATGGTTATGCCAAATTTAGAAATATCAAGTTGTGATGACTGTCCAACTGAGAAAACAATCAAATTTAAAAAAGATAGGTATGTGAAAAATCTAGAAATTTATAAACAACTAAGATCAGAAATACTTAATAATGAAAAACCAGAATGGTGGTGGAGTAATGGTGATGGTCAGAATAATATGAAATTATGTGATAAATACTCTAATTACAATAATAATAATGTTGATGATACAGTTGATAATACCCAAGATGTAACTGAATTACCAATATATTCAATTAAGTTAGAACCAGAAGATTACAATAAGAAGATAAATAATGACGAAATCAGTTCAAGTTATTTCAATGAGAAGATTCAAATACCAACATTTGAAGTGCTAGAAACATTAGGACAACAAGATTCAGAAACACTAACAAAATTTAAAAGATGGATATCCTTAAAATACACAGAATTGATCACTGATGTTTCATTAATTGAATACAAATATTTGAAGACATACACAGAAATGAATCAAACAATCAAACAATATTTCAGTAGTGATTCAGAAGAATTGAGCGATGAATTACAAGAAGAGGGATTTAATAGGGTTAATTTAAAGTTAGAATTTTTTAAAAAATTAGAGGTGTTATTGATTAAGTTGAAGTTTTTAAAGAATTATTTCGAAAATAGGTATGGGAAGTTGTTTGCAAGTGGTGCGTTGCCAAATAAAAGACGGACTAGCGCCGATATAAGTGAAAATGGCAGTGAGAACCAATTGAACGCTTGAACAAGTAATTATAAGGAAGAAAGAGTACACGAATAAACCTACGTTTATTTATTTAGTTCTGCACCTAAATGTTGTTTGGTATTGATGCATATAATAATTATATTGGGTTTCCCAAAATTGTATATAATTTAAGTAGTTAAAAATTAGTTGCAGCTTTTGCAGATATACGCTTTTGTGACTTGATTTTCAAGTAGTTTAGATTAATGATGGAAATAGTTGTTGAGGTTACGCGTCATAACTCTGGTTATACGTATGGAGGGTCCCTGTTACATAGTTGTATTGGCAAACCGTGATTATTATAGAAGATCTCGGTAGTAAGATGGGCAATAACTCCAATAGGATATGGCTAGATCGACACGTAAAGTTGAAGGGATGTCCATTGGCTTATTGTCCGCCTTGGTTGTTACGCGTGCTTCCCAGTTGGGAAGACGAATTACGGCGCACGGTGCGAAACTTACGTAAGCTCTCTGTTTGTTTGTTTTGCTTAGGCTTTTTTTATCGAAGTGTGCAATGACAAAGCAATTAATTCGAAGTCGAAAGGGATCAGAACTAGCAGACTATTAGTCGAACATTCATATCTCTTTCATACTAGAACTTTGGGCCCTATTCCTGTGACAAGAATCAAGACTCAGTTAGGTTATCAGTCATCTCTATACCAACAGCCTTCCAAACTGACTGACTGCCCTCTATTCTCTTGCACTGTCAACAACTAGCTTATTCAACAGCACACACACACCTAATACGGTCGTTATACTATTTCCAACTACTTTCATTCTTTTACTTATATTCTTTGAGAGCTATATTCCATCTCCAAACACATAGTCATGACCTCAGTACAACAACCTGGCCGTTATATACAGCCCTCCGTATATCATCAACAAACGTCCTCACAGGCCTCTTCAAATATAGATAATGTAGCTGAATCAATAGCAAACGCCAAAAAACGATTATCTCAAACCTCAACTCATTCAGCTTCAAAGAGAAAATCTGAAAATAAGATAGGTCCTTGGAGACTAGGCAGAACTTTAGGTAGAGGTTCTACTGGCAGGGTTAGATTAGCCAAGCATTGTGTGAATGGCCAATTATCTGCTGTTAAAATTGTCCCTAAATCAACTCCAAACAAGAAAAAGTCAAAAAGATCAAGAATAGATGCAAATGGTTTACCTTATGGTATTGAACGTGAAATAATCATTATGAAATTAATCTCTCATCCTAATATCATGGGTTTATACGATGTTTGGGAAAATCAAAATGAGTTATATTTAGTCTTAGAATATGTCGAAGGTGGTGAATTGTTTGATTATTTAATCAATAATGGTAGACTAACTGAACAAGAAGCTGTCAATTATTTCAGACAAATTATCAATGGTGTTGAATATTGTCATAGATTTAATATTTGCCATCGTGATTTAAAACCTGAAAATATCCTATTAGATAAAGACCATAATATTAAAATTGCTGATTTTGGTATGGCTGCTTTAGAAACTAGACAAAAATTATTGGAAACTTCTTGTGGTTCTCCTCATTACGCTTCTCCTGAAATCGTGGCTGGTAGAACTTATCATGGTTCTCCAAGTGATGTTTGGTCTTGTGGTATTATTTTATTTGCGTTATTAACTGGCCATTTACCTTTTGATGATCCAAATATTAGGAAATTATTATTGAAAGTTCAATCTGGTAAATATCATATGCCAACCACTTTATCCCCTGAGGCAAAAGATTTAATCCATTCGATGCTAAAGGTTAACCCTAAAGATAGAATTTCAATCTCTCATATCTTAAAGCATCCTTTATTAAAGAAGTATCCTGCTAAAATTTTAGAAAATTCTCAACAAAAATTAATGGAAAATATTGATTTTGATAAGCCTGTTACTAATTTAGATCATGATATTCTGCATAATTTACAAACTTTATGGCATGGATTACCACAACCTGAAATTATTAAAAAGTTATCAAGTAAGAGTAGGAATGCTGAAAAAATGTTTTATTATTTATTAGAAAAATATAAAGCGACACATATTGATGGTACTGAGTTTGAAATGGATGGCATGAAAAGAGCAGGCAACAGAGCAACTAATAATAATAAAAAACCAAAGTCAGCAAATAAAAAACAGCCTCCAGCTTCAGCTTTACCTAACAAGCCTTCCGGTCCAAAACAAGGCATTCCAAGATCTGCTAGTACTATTGTTAAAACTACGATTCAAGATGAAAATGGTGATGTTTTAAAATCTTCAATTAAAGAACTTCCATCAAATTCAAGGATTAATGTAAAGAAGAGAAATCCATTAACAACAAGATCAAATAGTAGCTTGAATGTTCATTTAAATAATTCTTCTTCTTCACGTAACATTAAAAAACCAATCATTGCATCGTCATCTTCAAGAAGACTAGTTTCATTTACGCATCAAAAAACAAAATCAATATCCCGTAGTAGTTCAAATCGTTCAATCAAAACTCCAACTCCTGTTACTTCACATCCTCCAACACCAACTCAAAAGAAAATTCCATTAGTCACAACAAATGCAAGTAATAGATTAACTTTACCTGCTCTGCCGGATTTAGAAATGAATGAATTTAAACATCTGGTGGGCATAATTTTTGAAGATGAACCAACGGAAGAGGCAATTGATTATAAAGCAAATACTAAGAAACAGTTACAAGGGGATGATACTAATAAAAAACCAACTTCAACCGTTAAGATTTATGAAGATGAGACTCAAATATTTGATCGTAGTGCAAATAGTACTGCTAAAACTGATCTTTCATTATTAACCACTTCAATATCAATGACGACGACAGCAATAACAAAACCAACTGATGATATTTCCAAGAATGTTAAAAATTTACAAAATGCAAACATTATTAAATCCGAAAAGCCTCAAATGAAACCACAACAAACAATGTCAAATAATGACTCACTTATATCTGCTGCAACTAGTGATTCTAGCATTGAGTGGTATTCAGCTAAGTCCTTTTCACTTGATCCTAAAGTTAGAAATATGTCAAATGCTGGTGGTAGTAGGAATAATTCTGGTGCTTCTGCCGTTTTAGAGAAGTTTGGAGTTAAGATGAATAAACATGGTACTTTAACTCCTGCTGTTTCGACTACTTTAAGTAAGTCAACTGGTAAAAGTGGATTATCTGCCAGTGGATCATTAAGAAAATTAGGTAATTTGAAAACATCAACTTCATCTTCAGTTAGAAATCTAAATTCTTATTTAGATGTTAAAAATTCAATCACAATGGATGAATTTAACAAATCCCATCATAATGATAAAAATGTGCTGTCCATTGCTAGAATTCCTTCACAAAGATCTGGTAAATCATCCAAAACTGTTGGTGGTAGTGCTGATACTTCATTTGCTCCTTCTCATGGCTCAGGTAAATCTGTTGATCATTCAGTTTTTTCCTACGATGCTACTTATAGTATCCATTCTGCTGTTCAAGTTCCACTTACTTCACCTACTGCTGTTCATTTTCCCGATTCTTCAAATTTAGAAAAACAGGCTACGAGACAATCGATTTTAAAGCCTCTTGTTCCGTTAATCCATGCTCATGCCATTGGTGAAGATAAATTTGCAGATGCTGAAACTGATAATTCTGATGTCATAATGAAAGCCGAGAAGATGAACCAATCGAATTCAGAATTAAAAATTCATAGAAAAGCTGATTCAACTAACTCAACCCATGAATCAAATTTAAGTAAGTATATTCAGCAACCTTATAAAGCTGCAAGGTGCTCATTATTAGCCAACTCAAATTATGAAATGCCTGAAGAAACAAAATCAAGTGTTAAGAAGTTGAATTTCAGCCCTGAAAAGAAAAGAGTTAGTTCTGCGCCAGTTACTTCTAATAACAACAATAATGACAATCAAGTTGATGATAATGATAAGTCAAGCATGTTCGAAGATCCAGAAGAAGATACTACTTTTATGTCTAATGGTGGTATTTATTCATCAAATTCGGTTAGAAAAAATACAACAATTTTTGATGATTCTAATAATTTAATGCTTTCAGAACTAGAAAACATTAAAACTGCTGAACTGGTAAATATGAGAAAACAACGTGCTTCAATGACTACTTTAGAAAATCACATACCTGATATGTCTGCATTTGATCATACTTCCTCTCCTCCTGTTTCTAAATATCATCCTTTATTCACTGCTACTTTGAAGAAACCTCCTGAAATGAAAAGAAGAATTCATACTGTCCCTGAAGAAAGATCAACTCATTCATCACCATTAGTTCCTACTGGATTTACACCACCACCACTACCACCACCACCATCACAACAACAAAAACGTGAGTCACTTCAAGTTCAGCCAGCACAAGATGGCAAACCCACTGCACCTCCTGTTCCAATTAGTGTTTTAAGACGTACTAGTGTTAAAGATAGAATCTTTTCCGGTTTACATAAGGCGTCAGGAAGTTCGGATTCGAACAAACCTATGATTGACATGTCTCCTAAGGATCCAAATTTCTCACAACGCAAAAGACCACCAATGCTGAGTTTGTCAAATAAAAACAGATTTCAAAATTGGAATGAAGAATCGTTGCCTGCTACAGCAATTGGGGCTTCTACTGGTATTATGGAAGAAGAAGATTCTTCTTATAGACCTAACTGGATTAAAAGATTTTTTAATAATTTTAAATCCGCAACTTACACAGCAACAGGAACAACACCTTCATCAATTTCACCACAAAAGAAAACGAAGAAAAACAGTATATTTAGTAGAAGAAAAACAACAAGTTATACATTAGAATCCGACAAACTTACGGCACAACAGGTGTTTGACCATTTGAGTAAAGTATTTGAAGAAGAAGAACAAGTTAAAATTAAATTAAACGATCCAATTAATTTGAAATTTATTTGTTATTTACCAGATTACAAGAAAACTACATTCAAAGTTGAAATTAATGATTTCGAAGGCGTTGAACTTGGGTTTACTGGATGCTCTGTTGTTGTTAGTAAAGTCAGTGGTAATGGTAAAGTTGTTAAACAGTGTGCTGATACTATTAAAGAGAAAATTGTGGAATTGGAAGCGGAACGTTCTAAGAGAGAAAGTTGTTAGTTGCTTCTGTAAATTAGGGATTAATGAATTAATGTGTTTGAATTTTTGTTTGTTTACTGGTGCTAGTTCTAGTTCTACTCGAGTTGAATCGAGTACTTTTGTTTGTGCTTTGCTTTAGTTTTTCTGGTGTTTCTAGGTTGGCTTCAACTTGAAATATTCCTTTCGTTTTCTCTTTTCTTTATTCGTTGCTGTTTTCTTCGGATTTATTATGCATCTTCCTTAATAGTTTACTACCGTTTATATTTATTCTGTGTTAGATTTTTTGAGTTTAACTCTCCTTTTTTGCGTTTATTATTTTCAACTTAATATTTTATTATTTTTTCTCTTTATCCTTTTTTTGTTCACCCCTTTTTTCATTTCATTATTTTCTTTCTCTTTTATTAAATGAACCTTTTAGTATTTACTAGTATATTTATACATATTTTTCTTTGTGTTAGTTTTTTTAGTAATTATTTGTTTTATTTTTGTACAGTCTTTTTTCAATTCCAAGCGTTTGTATTTCCTGATAAGAATTTAGTTAGAACCAAAAACGAAAAGACTCTTGTTCTCGTGTCTCATGATTGTGGCCTCCCTCAGATTTGCTTGACTGAAAAAGTTTCAGTTGATTTTTTGATTTCTGATTTGGCCCAGCTAGCTAATGCTAATGTTTACACAGCTCAAAATACTTTTTCTTATTGGCTATTTTACTGTCCGATTCCTGGATCCAGCTACTATAGTAATAATGTTTTTAAAGTTTTCAGGCCGTTGATCTCTACTTGAGAATTTCAAGTTCAGTTAAGGTTTTTTACTCGATGATCACAACCGCTGATGATGGTGAAGATCGGTGTAGCTGTATACCAGAAAATTCAATAGTCTTCAAAATAACCGTCTATTAGAGGAAACGTTGCATTATCTGTAAAAGCAAACATCGATTATTTGAAGTTGACTCTCCTTAACTGTTAGTTTTAAGCTGCACCACACGTCGCTTCCTTCTAGTATTGATCTGAAGGGTATATACATAACATTAGTGTCTGACACCGCATGCTTAGACTTACTATGATGAACAGACATGTACAGAAGTTGAAAAAGCAACTAGCTAGATATGGCGCATTTGTACAGTTAAAATAGGTATACAACAATGTATGTTACATTTTTTATTTTTTTGAAAAAAAACTCTACTGATCAGAATCATGAGACGTATACCGGCCGTACCTAGACGTCAGTATTATATAGTATGCTAGACATGCAGCGGTGCATGGCGGATCATTCCGAGCATATAACAAAATTATAATTATAGGGTTGATATTTTAATTGCTCCAAAATTGTACCTATTGTATAAGATTGGATAAATTGAAAAAATAACTCTCAAAAAATTTTACAATTTGCCGAAATTAGTTTTTTAAAAATAAATAAAATTCAAGGCGAATCTTGATCACTGGATAGATGGAAAAAATAAAATTTAACAGCAGCGCTTAAGAATATGTATATATGGGGTCATCAAATCCATCATCATAATTGATATAGAGCAGTGATTTATTGCATTGAAAATTTTTTAAAGTAAGTAATTAAAAAAATTCTATTCAATATGATAATTCTGACTTGAATTCCCCACTCTTATTAGTGCTTATGTAGAGTATATAAATAGAAACCTGAAATTCTAGTATTTAACTATCATTAGTATATATCCCTTTTTTCTACCTATTCCTTAATTCAATCGGATTTTGGAGTATATGTTCGAAAAAAAAAAAAAAAAAACGAAAAAATAAAATGAAGGGGGTTTGGCGGGTACCGGCGGGACCAGATCTGGCAGGCGGCTTAGGTCCGACTGTGTGAGGCACCCTGGCGGCTCACCCTGCGGAAACAAGGAAGAGAGCTGGCTTTTCGGCTCAACTTACCGGGCGGGAGCCAGTTCTCAGATTAGAGTTATCACGGTCGGCGGCTGAGCAGCTAGATCTAGGCCAGACAGAAAGCAGCGAAGAAAACCGTTATGGTGCTCCCAGCCCGGACGGGAAGCGATGCAAATATGACGTGCTGGCCCCTTTCACCAATTGAGATTCATTTTTCCCGAATTTGCAACATTTAATTAAATCTATCAAGAAAGTAAACCATCTACAGAGGTTTCAGCATATATCATAGAGCAGAATGTCAATCTCTGTCATGGAATCTTTGACTGAAAGTGTACTTCAATATAAATATAGATAGCCTACAGTTATATAGGTGAAAAAAAAAACATCAGATCTACGCTTCACGCTGTTTGGGAATATTAACGTTTCTTTTTTTGTGACCTTACTCTTATTGTGACTTATAATATGTCACCATTTTTCTTTATTCATCATATTAATCAATTATGGCTTTTTTTATTACTTTTAATGTCATGCAAGATCTCTTTTCTATGTTCGGAGCGTTTGATCAGAAATGTATCACCGACCCGAAACCCTAGCGGTTCTAATTAATTAACGTATCTAGCTAGTCCAGCTGAGGCTTCTCCCGTATTTAAAATTTAAAGTTAACCCTTTTTTCTTGCTTTCTCTGGCCCTCCCCCTTTCTTCTTCCTCTTCTTCTTCTTAAACCTGTCTCTTGAAAGCTTCTCAAGACTCTTATTTCTTTCTTATATCTCCTCCAAAACTCGATCTACCTACACTGTCACATTTAAAGACGCTCCTTCAGATAAACTTTATCATCTGCCCGATAGAACGCCATTCCCAGAAGAAGATAACAACATTTTTCAGACCATCATGTATTCAGTATGTTAATTTGTATCAACGATCCAATCCAATTGGTGCGCAACTGCTTCACCAAGTGGTTGCCCGTCAATCATCCGGATATCCTTGCCACATCTCTTCAATTACTAACTAACAGCTCACTTCTTGTCATCACTATATAGGATCCTTCCAGTATCAGAGTTTGCGTCCTTGGTGACGACCACACAGGCAAATCGTCATTAATTGCCAGCTTCTTAGGAGCACTGGACTCAATTGAGCCATCAGTTGCCGATGTATATCAGCACTTCACTAATATTGGTGGGTCAGGCCAACTGGTTGAAATCCAGGATACATTAAATGACAGCTTCTCTGACAAAACTTCATTAGTTGAAAATGCCGATGTAATCATTCTGGTGTACAGTATAACAGAGCAGCAATCATTTGGTAATGTTGAATTACATTTGTTTAGATTAAGATCAATGCTGAGTGCAAACTCGCCTACTCCAGTGGTGTTGATCGGTAATAAAGTGGACAGTGAAGACAGAAGAGAAGTCTTAACATCAACAGCCATGGTCTTCGATCAACAGAATAACATACAGGCGTTTTTTGAAACCAGTGTGATTAGTAGATTCAATGTGGAAGAAGCATTCAACAAGGCATTTGAATTAGGTTACGCATATAAAAGATCCCCTAAGCAATTTTATAAAGAAAAATCACCAGAGCCAGTAGACGTCACAAATTCAACCCAGCCATACATGTTTGAGGAAAACCCATCTCTATACAACAGAGAACATACCACTACACCTGGTCCAACATCTACAAGAGCGGTTAGTGAAGGTACAAACAATAACAATACAGGCCTTGTTGAAGGTGATAACAAGGGTAGAACAAGAGAGATAACCACCGAAAGAGTCCAGCCAACAAAAAGTGAATCTGGTTGTTGTATTATAATGTAAGAGCTTGGTCTTTGGCTACGTGCAATATTAATTTACTTTTCAATTCTTCCTAGTCTTTTACTTCTCTTGTGTTTTATTCTTTTGTTTGCTTCTTTCCATGTAAGAACAGTACATTATGTTAATGTTAATTGTTCCTTAAATCAGTCAACTTTTCTTGATATTAGTTCTTTTATATATCTCCTTCTTTGGGCTTATCTGCTTTTGTTTTGTGTTTTTTAAATTAATGAGCGATCTATCTATATATCTATCTATCTCTCTCTATATATATATTTAATTAAAGCTTACAAGCAATATTTCAGAAATATACAGAAATCATTTTGGATTACATGCATATCACCATACATGCCAACTTTGTCTATCTTTGGTATTGGCGCCAGATTAATTTGAAAAACACTCTTGCACATATCGGTGTTCACATGCTCCCTGAATTATTAATTATATAGTATAATCCCAATAAAATTAAAAAAAGATGCCGATAAATAATTTATAAATGGAAATTCAACAGTAAATTAGATTTATATAATTCCACAACTAAAGATATAATATTTTTATACTCGGACTTGCTTGATAGTCAAGGAGGTGCATGATTTCTCAAAACTTTAATGGCATATGCACCAAAATCACAAAATAGTTAAGATTAAATATAGACAAATAAGAACAATTTCCAAATTTATACAGAACAGCAGCTAGGTCCTGAAATTCTATGTGATCGAGAATAATTATCAGTGCGATATTGATCTGTATATTTCAGAATAACTGCAAAAGATCATGGGAACGTGTTATACCAGCGGTTGTTATAGCTCGGCCACAAAAACAGTAAGAAAAGCAGGGGTACATAAATTCTTAAGCTTCTGTTTGAAGTTAATCCGATTAGATATACCTAATTTTGGGAGAACAGACTTTTAGAAATAGTTATATCTTTATTTAAAACTCTAAATATAGTATTATGAAGATTATACTATATCGGAGCTCAAATCTCGTATTTCTTAGTTTTTTTTACTGTTTTTGTACCTATGATTGTGGGTATGTGAACATAAGCAAATTTACGAGGGAGGTACTGTGGCTTCTTTTGTACCTGCTTCCAGAAAAATAATCGAGCAGAAAAGTATAAAGAAGACAAATTACTATTTTGTTTTCCTAACACAATAAAATTCATAGTAATTAATACCCACAGTCTTCAGTATTGCGTCAGATTAAAAAATAGTATAGATGCACCGTAAATACTAGATCGATATATTTTAACAGGACTCTGAATACATCTCTGAATTGTGAAGAAGGATCAGCTTTGCATCGAATCTGTTGACTATATTACATAAGCCATATATGAATAAAATATCAATCCACATCGACTAACGTTAAACCCAAAGTTAAAACTGACCAAAGTGTTGAAGTGATACCCGAGCCAACTAGGCCGTGCAACCAGTCTGTCGGTTATACACGGCCACTCTGATCTCGATACCCGCTACTATCTTCGGTTAGGCTTTTTCAGCACCATCACAACTAATCCAAAACTCTCCATCATGCATAATCCAACCTTTTCTTTGACCCACTTCAACACTTTTCTGTTGCTTTTGATGTTTTTGACGTTTCTGATGGTTTAAACACTGTTGATCCACTTTTTTTGACGTACAGAAACCGCATGAGTCACCCTATTCTTAATACACAGGCCCACAGGCACGGTGCGGGCTTCCTAACCACCACCCATGAAAATTTTTGTCCTGTATTCCCGGTTACGCGGGTCTCTTCGCCGTCGCAGGAACACTAGCATTACTGATAAGGTGAGTAATTCCTTTCAATAGGTGGACACCCTGTGACCTTGGGTTAGCTACGTAGCATAAACATAGTTCTTGTGGCCCAGGGTGTAGCACTTAAGCTTGAGTATCACTTAATTCCGTAATGGTTGAGGAGAGAGAGCAATCGGAAAATTACATTTAATGAGAATCGGTAACTTCGTATTCCCAAATTCCTTGAAGTGGATTATGTAGCCGGAGATAGCAGGCGATAGCAGGCAATAACACACATTAAGGATTTTTCCGACTTAGGCCAGTCCGTCCCAATCGATATATATATTGGATCGAAATTAAGTTGTGGGAACCTAATCAACTCAGTTACCGAGTTAGGACCATCCCCCTTTAAGTTCCCACTCAATTTTATTAGCTAACCGCTCATTCTGCTCATTCTGCTCATTCGACGCTCCCACCAAATTCCAGTTTGCTATTCCAGTTTCCAAGAAATTATATACAGGGCCTTCTTGACATGACAAGTGCGGCAAGATGCGCCGGCCGAGGGAATGTCCGGCCGGAGAGGGCCCGCTTATGTAATCGAGATGGATCGATATCACCATTTTCCTAGCTTCTTGTAATGTAACGTGAGCATAGGAAGTCTGAACACCGCAAAGCTCTGTTAACCAAAGAGCCCCCCGATCCCGAAGCAGAGATATCATTTCATTACTCTGGTAGCTTGAGGAGTAGAGACCAAAAGAGCAGATTCGATCCGAGAAACAGAGGACTGAAAAGTATCCGGATATATCAGACGCCGTTTCCCCACAAACCCTGGGCTATCCGGACCAGCCTTAATCATGAAGTTAGTCATTTCCACTTTCACTATGTGTACTATAAAAGCATCCTGTTTCCCTGATTCGAAAAGATCTTCATTCGGCAGCGGTGAATAGACCATTTTTTTAATAAATTAATTCGACACTCTATCAATATGTCAAGTGAATCCAGTGTGAACGAAAAAAAGTCTGATAAAAGGCTAGAAGAAGCAATCAGTGAAGATGATTTACAATTTGTGAAGCCGGGTTTAGCCTTGTCTGAACATGATAAAGATGCTAGAGTTGAACAACTGGCTCAAGAACATGGTATTAACCATGCAAAACTGATGCGTAAGATTGATATCTGTGTTGTTCCTCCTTTCTGTTTATTATATTTCTTAGCTTTCTTAGATAGAGTGAATATCTCAAATGCTAAAGTTTATGGTATCGAAGCTGATATTGGTTTAAAAGGTAACCAATTCTCAACTTGTTTGACCGTTTTCTTTGTTCCTTATGTTGTTTTTGAAGTCTTGTCCAATTATTGTTTGAAGCTTGTTAAGCCTCATCTTTGGTTGGCTTGTATGATTTTCTTATTTGGTATTGTCACTATCTGTGTTGGTTTCGTTGAGAACTTTGGTGGTTTAGTCACTTGTAGACTTTTATTGGGTGTTTTTGAGTCTGGTAGTTTCCCTTCCATTTTCTATATCATGGCTAACTTTTACAACAAGTCTGAAGCTCAAAGAAGATTCTCGATTTTCTTTTCTTGTACATGTTTGGCCGGTGGTTGTGCTGGTGCTTTGGCTTTTAGAATCCACGATTTGGATGGCTTAAGAGGTCATGCATCATGGAGATACTTATACTGGATTGAAGGTGCATTCACTGCTGGTTTAGCTTTTGTTTTGTACTTCTTAGTTACCGATTTCCCTGAACAGGCCAAATTCTTATCCCATAATGAAAGGGATTTCTTGAAGAAGAAATTAGAAGTTTACGCTGGTAACTCTGGTTTTGAAGTTAAGCAAACCTGGGCTGATGTTGGAAAAGTTTTCAAAGAACCATTACTGTACTTGGCTGCTTTAGCTTATTTCTGTTTGATTGTTCCATCTTATTCATATGCCTTCTTTGCTCCAACTATCATTAAGCTGTTAGGTTATACCGAAATGGATGCTCAAGCTCATTCTATTTATCCTTGGTTGTGCTCTTTAGGTTTCTCTATTATGATTGCTTTTGTTTCTGATAAAATGGGCCGTAGATTACCATTTGCTTTGTTTGCTGCTGTTGTTGCTATTGTTGGTTTAGCGATGGTTTTAGGTGGTGGTACAAACTATAACGTTAAATACGCTGGTTGTTTCCTAACAGCCATGGGTCTTTACACCTGTATGCCTGTTTTAGTTTGTTGGGTCAGTTTGAACTTTGCTGGACACATCAGAAAATCCGTTGCAACTGCGTTTGTCATTGGTTTCGGTAATATTGGTGGTATTATCAGTTCATACATCTTCCCAAATAATGAAGCCCCAGATTATAAGAAAGGTCTAGGTATTTGTATTGGTTTCACTAGTTTTGCTGTGATCTTCATCATGCTGTATTTCTTAAGATTAGTTCAAATGAATAGTCAAAAGCAAAAGGTTGAATATCAAGATAAATGGAATGCTAAGAATGAAAGAGAAAAGATTATGGGTGGTGATCTGAATCCACTTTTCAAGTACTTATACTAGATCAGCTAATTCTTTCTTGGATGCTCTTCTTGGTTTTGCTAAAAATTTGCTTTTCTTTAATATTTTTTTAATTTTCATTATTTTATTTACGTTTTGTTGTATATCATTCTAATTCTTTCTTTCATTAGTTTTGCTCTCTTTTGAGCACCATTTTATTCTTTAATTTTTTATGAAGTTTACGTCTTTTTTTACATACCTGTTTTCAAAAAAGTTTTCCCGAAGTTTTGAATAAATCTGACTATATGTGTAAATACAACTCATATAAGTGATTCCCCTAGATTGCTACAAATCTTTATGGGTGGGGAAGGGGGGATCCCACGATCCCACGATCCCACGGTACCACGATCCAAAGTTCATTTGGTAGCTAGATATTTGTGGTTGCCATTCATTTTTCGCTTTCTCGATTCTCTCTCCAATGCACTCTTTTTTATCAGAAAGCCATTATCATAGACCACCAACTTACCTTATTCAAAATGTCATTTTAATTGACTAAATTTTAAAATCACCACCCACTTACGAAGTTCAGCTAAGTCTAGGGACTCCATCAACACTGTTACATTTCACCACGATTCATGAAGACTTTGTACAGTCTGCATGGCCTTTGAATTATAACCACTTGACACGAGAGGGGTAGTTCTTAAGTTTACTCTTTGCCATTATCTAAACTTGGAGAATCATTGTGAATTTCGATTTTGTTTTAGAAGGTTATATCAATCGAACAATTAAAGAAAACACAAGCTCTTTAACACTGTTAATTCTGTTTCATATGGACTTATTCTAGTGGCATTTTTCAAAAGACTTATTTTGAGCAATGATAATCTTATGTCATTCATATTTTGTTCTTAAAATTAATGATAGTAAAATCAGAAAGTTCACTATGATATCTGTGTTTTCAGTGGGTAGCTTTCGTTCAACTGAAGGAACACAAGCAGCTCTTGAGAGAATTAAAGTGATACAGAGACTACTGATTGGTCCTGGACAAGCTTAGGCACTGAATTTGCAGAAGTTGATGTGGTTTTGATCATGTCTTTCGAGTATTGTGCCATCTGGTGAGTGGATCACTAGTAAGAACTTTACTTCATTGAAATCTGAGGTGCCTCCTTGCCTCAACTTATAGTATTTTCTATTTTAGTTTTATACTTCAGAACACTTCTATCTGCTAGATGAATATATATTGAAACCTAAGTAAAGAGCTGACCTTATATAGATTCATTGAACGTTTTCATAGTATACATGATATGTGTCTCCGATCCTACACGGGAACAATATGACTTAGGTGGATGCTCACAATTAACCTGTTAGGTACCTATATATAGGCTCGATGCTTCACTTCCTAAGCTAAGTATCAAGCCGAGGTTTGACAAGCACACAACTTGAAAACCGTTTTTATTTTTTAAATGTTGGGTTTGCCTACTTTTAAATGAATTTCTATTGTACCATTATAAAAACTGAATCAAAAGTATATCTGAAATGTATTTATGGACCGGATCACCTGAAACTGTCACTGGAATTTTAGCTCCAGTCCAAACAATTTCCTCACAGCCTCATAGAAGGAACCCGCCGCATGCTTAGCGAATTAGGAAGGCGTTACGTAAGCAGTGTAAACACCAGCCATTAAGTGATCCAGGAAATCAAACACTTCAAAACCACCAGACAAACTGGCTTTTTGGGCTTATTTCTCTTCTTTCTCTTTTCAGCCTTAGTCTGATTACACATCCAAGTCTCCCCAAACTTGCAGTCACAAGTTACAAGTTACAACCCCTTCTCTTATCCTAAACTCAAAGATCACATTCTTTTTTTCCTAACTTGATAACAACCAGAATCTGCTAATCATTTTACCTCTGTGTCACCCAGTACGATCATATCTTATTTTTTTCCATAAATATAACTTGCAACAATGACTACAGTGGCAACTCCATTTAAAGCGAAAGCTGTCTATAGTTGGGGTGGCAATGATAAAGGTAAAGATTTAGGTTTCATTGAAGACGATATCATTGAAGTTATCAGAGCTGCTCAAGACCAAAACACTTTCTATGGCCAATCTTTAAGAACTAAGCTATTTGGTTATTTTCCTTCTAAATATGTTCAGGCTTTATCCATTGAGCAGAATGACTCAAGAAGAAATCTTCGTTCTATTGTTCAGCAACAAACTCCAACTAAATCAACGATGAGAAACAGTTATCAACAATCACCATCTTCTTCCATGCCACGGTATGATTCAAGTATGTCTCTGAGTAACACCCCTCATAGTGATCCAAATAGAACTTCTTTTGGAAGAAAGTCCCAAACAGATCTGAATAGAACATATAATAGATCACCAGTTAGAAGTTCTCCAGAATCTCCAACCAGGTCTCCATATAGAGGTATGTCTCCCGAACCAAGATCATCTCCTACTAGATCCCCATATAGAGGAATGTCACCAGAACCAATTGTTTCTAAATCTAATAGAAACTCTTACTCTAGAGGTGTTTCTCCTGAACCTCCTAAAGCTTTCGGTAAAACTTCAAATCATGATCCTGGTAGATCATTTGGTAGAATGTCAACACTTCCCGACCCTACCATTAGCAAAAATTCTCCTCCATTGCCTTCAGTGCCCTATGAGAGATCTCATCATAATAACTCATCTTATAGTTCAGATCTATATTCTTCAGCTAGAAATTCTAATTCTACTTCCCACACCAATTATTTGTCAGATGAAGATGAAGATAAGTCATTACCACCGATTCCACCTAAACATCAATTCAGTGCTAGCACATCCACTAAAGACAAATTATTTAAAACCTCTTATACTCAGAGACTGTTGGATGCTTCAACTAATTCTACAGATACCGAAAAATCTTCCTACTTTGGACATTCTGATTTCAGTGCTACTTCGGCTGGTTCCTATATGAGACATAAAGAATCAAAGATGCAAAATAAATTAATAGATTTACAAGAAAATGGACCAAATACAGCTGATAGACAAGACTTATTGCAACAATTATTTGAAGATACTGATAAAACCAAGCATCCTAAATTTTTCAAGAAGTTTATGGGTACTAAGAAAGTTGAGCCTAGTTTAGACGATCAAATATTTGGCTCTTCTGTTGCCAAGATGGCTGAGTTAGGGCTAACCGATAAAGATGATATACCATTTGGTGCTTCTGCTTCTTATAAGCAACAGCAACAAAATATTTTTAATTCATCTGAGTCAAGTAATAAGTTTAATAGTTCTGGTTCTGGCCGTGATCATTCTTCTCCAACCCCAGAAAATGCAATTTCTGCTATAGAAAGAACAAAATCATTAACTTCACAAGAAAGATCTTTCAGAAAATCAAGAGCATTAAAAGATGATTGTTATCTGATATTGCAGCCACATAGAGCCATTACTAGTTTAAACAATAATGAAATTGACCCAACTGCACCAAAAAGAATGAATATTGATGCTACGCCATTAATGCATGTTGATAAATACATCAGAAAACTACCCGCAGATCGTTTTGCATCATTTGAAGATATCATTAGAGATAGAATAGGTAACAAGTTTAACACAGATTTAGAAAATTTAAGAGCAATTTATGTTTATTTGACCACAAAATTTTCAATTAAATTCCGTAATTCTGAAAAATTGAGCACCAAACAAGGTCCTTCAAGCTCAGCTTTAAATGACATCATGCATTCTAAAAAATGCACTCAACACCAACTAACCTGGATTTTCCATATCATGTGTGACCTTCTGGATATTGAAACTGAGATAATATTGGGTAGATTTAAAAGGCCCTTTGAGTATGATATGGCACATGATAACAAGAGTTCTTTGGAGTTAAATCATTCTTGGATTTCTGTTTTAATTGAAGGTGAGTATAGATTTATTGATGTTTCATTAGCTAACCCTTCCAATCCAATCTTATATCAAGAAATGAATATCGTTACCGATTCTTCTAGCGAAGATATCAGTAATTTTTACTTTTTAACGAAACCCCTGGATTTAGTGTTCACTCATATTCCACTACACATCGACCATCAACATATTATGCCTCCAATTGATCCAGTTATTCAAGTCGAGTTACCTTCAGTTTACCCACATTTTGTTTCTAATAAATTAAGATTATATAAATTCAATCAAGCTGTTTTTAGATTGCAAGATTTTGAAATTATTGATTTTGATTTAGAAATTCCAATGAATTTTGAAATTAAGTGTATGATGATTCCATTAGATAAAGGGTCTAATGAAACAATAAATGCCTTTGTGCAAGTGTACTGGAAAAAAGGTAGAAGAATAGCCAAAATTAAATCAATTTTACCTCCAAGATGTTCCATTGCATTCGTTTCTGTTTATGGTAGAGAGATGAATACTACACCATTACCTAAATTGTCAGATGAGCTTGAAGAAGAGAAGAATCCAATGGATGATTTCTGC
This sequence comes from Ambrosiozyma philentoma, assembly GCA_003707675.3. Taxonomy (NCBI): domain Eukaryota; kingdom Fungi; phylum Ascomycota; class Pichiomycetes; order Pichiales; family Pichiaceae; genus Ambrosiozyma; species Ambrosiozyma philentoma. The sequence goes on from PPKZ03000014.1 coordinate 183,704, forward strand.
TTACTATTATCTGTCCCAGCTTTCCATAAAGGAAAATACAGTGATTTAGAATGGTGCCATTTGAATTCTGAAAATTCAGAACTGCCTTATGATGTTTATATCAAAGAGCCTCAAGTGTATAGATTACAACAAGCACAAACATACAATTTCACAATTCATTGCAACAGCAGTAATAATTTAGATGATGATACTTTTAAATGCGGATTATTAACACCAACTGATAAATTCATTGAACTAGAAAAAATCGACTCTGAAATTTGGGAAGCCAGAAAGAATGTTCGGGAAACAGGTTTTTGGAGACTGATTGTCATGAATCACGGTAAGTGGCATGTGTTTTCTGAATGGTCTGTTGATGCTTAGACAATGATGATGAACTCTATTTTTTTCTTTCTCCTACTTTTATTTAATTACCTTTTTCTTGATTGTATTCATATTTATTTATGGCTTTTGTTTTCAATGTTTAATGATACGGACATGTTACTTGGGATAGTCGGGCTACCTTTTTTTATATTGACTGTTCACTTTTTCTTTCTTTCATTTTTTTGCATAATCACTAATTGCATATTGTCTCTGTTTTTATGTTTTATGTTTTGTTGAATTTCATTTATGTTTTTTTCATTTTGTTCATTTTTTTGTTTTGCTCATTCTGATATTCTCTCTTGCTCATTCGTTCCATATAATCAGACTAGATACAATTATATAGATTTTTTACCCTCCTAGTCCTAGATACACTAATAACATTACCTTTAAGTACTTACTTATCTCTCTAAGCTCGAAAATTATGGTTTATTTAGTAACTGATATTTTTTATTCGTAATTTATTTTCGGAAACTGATTTATTGGGAAGAACACCTTTGTGTATGACAAAAGAAAAAAATAGCGTAAAAAAAATAGTGTAATTAAAAATACAAGAAAAAGAGCAGTAACCAGTGGAGAAAGGAAAGAGTGTGAATGGAATGTGTGATAACTCTAACAAAATAACAACAGAAAATAAAATAAGAAAAATAAATGCATAAAGAATATGACACCAAAACTAATAATAATGCACCTTTAAAAGCAAACACACGTATGAACAAACCAACAATTGAGATAAAATAAAATAAAATAAAAAACACTCTTAAACAAGTAAAAGAAAGTAAGTCGATTAATTAACATTTGAAGAAGACCTATCTTCAGAACTATCTGTTGATTCAATAGAGTTATCATTATCATTATTAACATTTTGTTGTTCCGATTCATCTTCATCCGCAAGAATCTCATTGTCATTTTTAGAATCTATAATTTTCAATTGAGCTCCATTTTCATTACTGCAACCAACAATAACATCATCAGAATATTGTGATTCCCTGCTTTCAAATTGATTGCCTATGACTTCTCTTAAATCTTCAACGGAATCCTTATAAAGTGGGGGCTCACCAGGCGGTAAAATAAAATCACCAGATCTTAATCCTTCTTCTTCCAGTTTTTGCATTGTGACATCATCAAACAACTGAGACTCATCTTCAATATCCGTGAATTCAGCAGGCGTTGCAATAACTTCCCAGAAATTAGGAGGAAAGTCACCGTTTCTTAAATTCAAATCATTTGGATCTAAATCTGAACTTTCTAATAAAACATCTTTGTTATACTTTGTGTATAAGGGAGGAGGAACCTCTGTTCCCTCCATTGGACCAAAACCCCATTTTTTAACATTAGCTTCTATAAAAACATAACCCATTTGACCTAAATTAACATGAACCTGGCATTTATTAGTGGCGCCAATGCTAGGGTATACTTGCAAACCTCTCGGAAATTTAATATGCCCTCCGATTTTAGATTCTGAAACCTTTTTACCATTTCTTGTGAAAAATATCGTCCTTGATCCTGTTCTTATACCACATCCTACAACATCACCATGTTCAAGTTTTGGGAAAGCATGAAGACCTGTTTCTTTAGTTAATGGGAATGGCTGATTATATCTTCTACATCCATCTGAATCATATGAGATTGAAAATCTATGTCTACCAGGTAATCTAAAATAAGGGTATGGGGTAGTTGAAAATCCTATGGAAATTATTGTACTTTCTGGATCTAATAATTCATAAATTTTAGTTTCAAAATAGTAAACTTCATTTTGTTTAGGCACTGGGAAATTTGTTTGTATCGATAGTTCTTGACCATCAGATAAGAATTCTAGTTCAGTTTTATTGGCAACCTTGATAACATTAACATTTTCAATATTTGGTTTAAACTCCCAAGCATTAACACCTTTCTCCTGAATTATTAAGGATTGAGATAAAGACAATTCTTGATTATTCATAGGATTTAATTTCAGAAAATCTTTGGACTGAAAATACAGCTCTTGTTCATTTGGAGCTAATTCATCTAAAGCCCTTCTATCTTCCTCAGCTTCTAAAGCAGCGTCATCCAATGAGCCTGGGATATCATTGCTTAACATAATTCTTTTCTTTATTAATTTCTGTATTAAATAAACTATTGCAGATACTATTATTATTAACGCAAATCCAATAAACATTCCTAAGAACATCACAAATATCAAGGAAATGTTTCCGCCATCATCATCATCATCATCACTTGGGAAAGGGTATTTTGGAATTGGTTGTTGGTAATCTTCATCATCAGGCACGGGAAGAGACTGTGTAGATCTTATGAGAAATTGCAGAACTATCAGAGGTAGTTGCGTTATTGAACTAACTATCATGGTATAGTACTTCTTAGATATATCTTGGAATAGTTGTACTCTTATGTATTGTGCAGGTATGGTAGTATGACCTGAAGTAGCAAAGTAGAATGGGTATAGGCACTTTCTGGTGACTGTAATATCAGTAATAGCTTCCGTTATAACAGTGAGATATGGATAGTTCGTTATGTGTATCCAGAACAGCCAGAAGTGATCATGTAGCTGGAAACAGGGAGTTGAAGAAAACCAGGCAGTCTGAGTCGAAACATGACCTTAGATTAAGACATTCTGCGAGTTAAGCTAGAAATGGCCGGTGCACGGGTTTCATGTTTATAAGTGTATACAGCCGAAAGAAAATGTTATTTAGAAAAGGAACACCAGGTATAATAGAGTAAGAAGAGGTATCACAAAGGATAGAGAAAGAGAAAATAGAAGAAGTGGCATGGAGTAGGAAGTTAGAGAATAGGCCGGTTTGGGTGTCAATGAAACATCAGAAAGTTGTAAACTATATTTAAACTCTAATTCCTCTGCTAAAGCTTTGATTAATCCAAATCCAATACCATTACCCCTTTTATAACATTGTATCTCCTTCATACAAACTATTGCTATTTGATGAAGATAGGATTCGCAATTAATATAATTTTGACGGGTAGCAATACTCATGCATAATTCTCTTGTAACCGTTTCATTTCCAATTTCTTCTACATATTCAATTACAAAACTATTTCTTGACTTCACACTTGTATCCGTAATGATAATATATGAAGACAACGAACAATCTGATTGGAGCTTTAATCGATTTATTGAGTATATACTTTCTATAACTCCTTTGAGTTGGTTTAGTCCATCAACATCGGTTAAAGTTGAGGAGAGTTGAAGGTCAATACCAGGAGAATAATCAGCCCTTAAGCTGGATTTGATTTTTGGATAGGTATCATGGAGTTTCCAATGTCTTACATTAACTGGTAAATCTATAGTTCCGTGGACAACACAATTGTGTAAATTTACCTCTTTCATAGTTTTGGAGGTACTGGTAAATAATTGAGCATCAAGGATACAAGTATCGAACTTTAGTGAACTTAAGTTAACCAGACCAGATATGTTCAAATTCATGGTTTCAGTAGGCTCTAGGTGGTTACCGGTTATAGTTAAAGACCTCAAAGAACTACTTTGAACAAGAATTTGAGGAGAAGCTATAGACTTCCATTCATAGCATTCAAGCCACAATTCTGATAAATTTGTGAAACCTTTCAAATATTCAGAAAACGTGATATCTACTGGTAATATAAGTGGTAAAGATAATGACTCGAAGAAATTCTTTAAAGGCACCAGTTCGGTTGATTGGTTGACTCGATAATGACTTTCCGCAACCGGCGACGGCCTCACAAAAACAAGTTTTATATCTGCATGTCTTGAATGCTGTTCTATCAGATTAGTTAGTCTTCTTGAGCTTAATGTTGTATCCTTATCTACATCATCATCATAAATATAGTTGAAATAAACTCGCAGCGAATTTAACTTAACAGTCGTTAATAGAATGAAAGAGATATCTTCAATTGTTTCATTAGATAATAATATATTTGTATCAAGAACAACCTCTTTCAATGCAGAGAATTTGTCAAGTGATAGAATTAAGAAACCAACAGTCATCCTTAAGTAAGTCATATTAAAGTTATAAATAACATTCCCATTAGTTATCAACGAGAAGTCACCTTTGAAGTCTTTAGATAAGGAAATTATTCGGCGGTACAGATCATCAGGGTCTTTATTAAATCCACAATGGAAACTACCATTGTCAGTCCTGGAAGTTAGTGTACTTATTTTAATTTGTCTTTTTTCTAGGTATGAAATTAATACTGTTAATTCAGAGTATTCGATGCATTCACAAGGATAATCATCAAATTGGATTAGCCAGTTACCTTCACATTTACCCTCTTTCACTCTGCCAAGTAAGCAAACGGTAATCGAATAATTCACTTGAGATAAAAAGTAGTCCAACTCTTTTGAATGGAAAGGGAATTGGATCAAACTAATTAATTCCTTCAAATTAAGAAATCCAAGAACAATAATCAGCAGAATCTTGGATTTCAATTCAAAAGGCACGTTAGAATAACCCAAAACTGTTTTAAAAACCTGATATTTTCTATCAGAAATACTTGAAATAAGTTCTGAAGTTCTTTTCGAGTGCAATGATTGTTGTACCCAAAAAGGGGGATATTTTTTAGCTAGCTGAATAACTCTTTCATCATCAACCAGCCAATTTGGCCATTGAACAGTCATTTTGGTTTAAATGTACTCCCATAAGAGTAATGAGTGAAGTTTAGTGTGACTAGAATCAATCTTTGAGAGCATGAATGTAGTTTTTGTGCTTCACTGAAACTGGTATTTCTTTTTTCGGTGTCTGGGAAATGGCTGTTGCTTTAGTTTCCCTGGATCTAGAATCTGGGTGGATTTACATGGCTTGTGCATCGTTAACCCGGCCGGCCGGAAGATTTAAGTCGATAGACGCATCTACTGGTCTGGATGGAAGCACCCCAAATTTCAGGTATTCCTCAGGACGATATTTATTCACCAGAAAAGATGTACAAATACGTAATATTTCTTGATAAAGGGATAAATATTGGGAGTACTTACCTTGAAATTCCTTGAATTCCCTTCAACAAGTGAAAGAAAAATGCACAAAAAAAGCATTTCAGATTCAATACATCTTCAGTCAATTCGCAGGGCTCTGAAGGTTCAATGACTGAAGTAATCAATGTCTTCCTTTAATATTAAATGCATCAACAGTTGGAGAATAGTCACCCGGCAGGAATTCTCTAAACGGTGAAATGAAAAGTTCAACATCAAGTTCAACTTATTAAAGAATACTTGACTCCATACCTATAAAGTGTTCTTGTGCTTGCCTGATACCCGATAAGTAGATTGACCGCTACAATAATTTTCATCTTTCACTTGTAAAGAGGTGTATCTGGGCAGATGCCCTGAAAGGGTATATCGTGATGGATCTTGCGGATATTGGGTATCTTGTGTATCATGCGTAGGAGTATATTCAAGTGGATCGATTTATATATAAAGTCGCATTAGTAAGGAAATTTGCATCCAGAGCAATAAGTGAAGTAAACAATCGATTCCAAATATATATTTGCACCAAATTGTAGCTGTTAATTTCCACTATTATATATAGAAACACTGCACTTTGCAAAGCTTAAGATAATGCTTCTATGATAAAATAAAGAAAATCTGACAAAAAAGAATCAAAGGATTCTCATCGCTTTTAGTATTATAGCATACTAATGGAAATCAGAAATCAGAAACAAAACGCATGGGAAAGGAATGTCAAATATAAAATGGTTAGTCTGGCAACAGGTTGATAGACTATAGGTGAGCTATATGAACGCTAGTTAGGTATCATCAACTAGCCACATAGTCATGCGCCACAATATTGATTTTGTTATTCATTAATCACGATCCACCATTCAAATTTTGTCATAGAAGGACACCTCTGTTTTGGAGCCAGCACAATCGCATAACAAATTCATTTCTTAATAAAGTCTCATACGATATAATTATGTCAGATAGATATACTAAAAACAAGAAAGTTGGTGAAGGTACTTACGCTGTCGTTTATTTAGGTCAACAAATCGAGACCAAAAGATCCATAGCTATCAAAGAAATTAAAACTGAAAACTTCAAAGATGGTCTAGATATGTCGGCTATCAGAGAAATGAAATATTTACAGGAATTAAAACATGAAAATATCATAGAATTGGTGGACGTTTTTGCAGATGAAAAACACAATTTAAATTTGATTTTAGAATTCTTACCTTCCGATTTAGAACATTTGATTAATGATAAATCAATTACATTCAAATTAGCAGACGTTAAGAGTTGGACACTTATGACTCTTCGAGGATTACATCATTGCCATAGAAATGGTATATTACATAGAGATTTAAAGCCAAATAATTTATTAATTTCCCCAACTGGTCACTTAAAATTGGCGGATTTTGGTTTAGCTAGATCATTGGGTCATCCATCAGAAAGATTAACTTCAAATGTTGTTACTAGATGGTATAGAGCTCCTGAGTTATTATTTGGTTCTAGACATTACACGGAAGTTGTGGATACATGGTCTGTCGGAGTGATATTTGCTGAACTGTTACTAAGAACACCTTATTTGCCTGGTAAAGATGATAATGATCAATTAACTGTGACTATACAAGCTTTGGGCACACCAACTGAAGAGATATGGCCTGGTGTTTCTCGATTACCAAACTACAACAATTTAACAAGATTCCCACCTCCGTCCAGATCGGAACTTAGAAACAGATTTTTGGCTGCTCCAGAAAGTGCTTTGGATCTCATGTGTGGCTTACTAACTATGGATCCTAACAAGAGATGGAACACCACCAAGGCTTTACTACACAGCTACTTCTCTGAACGCCCACGTCCTACAAAACCCGAAGAGTTGCCTAAGAAATCATAACATAATGATAATCCGAAGTATGGATCCGGTTTCCGGAAATGAAGACACTTTTTCAATCTCACGCGCCGCACATCAAAAAAAATTTGTAAGAAAATTTTGTTTCTGTTCACTAGCTGTTTTATCTCTTTATTTGGTTCTTATCACTAATCTCTCTTTTTACTATACAGATCCTACATATATCCTTCTAATAGATTATTATCTCAGATTATAAAATGTCATCAACAAATAACTACACCTGTAACAGTTGTGGGTTGGCTTTTCCAACACACGAAGATCAAAGATTTCACATGAAAACAGATTGGCACAGATACAATTTGAAAAGAAGGGTGGCGGCTTTACCAGCAATTTCAGAAGATTTATTTACTAAAAAGGTTGCCAATTTATCAATCAATGATAATGGTGAGGATTCAAATGCTGATGCGAAAAAGTCTAATAAACAAATAACTAAAAAAGAACAAAGAAGAAGAGAAAAAGAAGCATTATTAGAGAAGAAGAGACAATTATTAGAATTAGCCAAACAGAAAATGTTAAGTAGTGGTGGTATTATTAAAGTTGCAGATGATGGTAAAGTTACTTTAGAAAGACAAGGCACTGAGCAACAGCAAGAACAATCAACAGAATCAGTTGAACCAAAGGCAGAATCTAAGGAGGAAGAGCCTGAAGAAACCACACCTGAAGAAGAATTAACTGAAGAACAATTGCAAGAAAAACTAATGGAAGAAAAATATAAGAATAAGGTTGATATCCCTCTTGAAACATGTCTTTTCTGCAATCTATCACACGACTCATTAGACGACAATCTTGAACATATGTTCAAGAATCATGGTTTATACATTCCAGAAACAAAATTCTTGGTGAATAGAGAAGGCTTGATACAATATTTAGGTGAAAAGATTGGTTTTGGTAATGTTTGCTTAGTGTGTAATTATCAAGGTAGAAATTTAGAAAGTGTGAGACAGCATATGCTAGCTAAGTCACATTGTAAGATTCCATATGATTCCGAAAATGAAAAATTAGAAATTTCCAACTTTTACGATTTCACTTCTTCTTATAATGATGTCGTTGAAGGTGCCGAAGAAGATTGGGAAGATGTTGAAGATGGTGAAGAAATTAATAGTGACGAGGAGTCTGATATCCCTCAAGATAACTTATATTCTACAGGTTATGAATTACATTTACCAAATGGTGCTGTTGTTGGTCATAGATCATTAGCTAGATATTACAGACAAAACCTAAGACCAGACAGAGAACTAAGTGAAGGTCAAGGTACAGTTATTGCCGCTGAAACCAGACACTTCGTTAAACAAATTGATAGACATGAAATTGCTGAAAAGAAGAGAGTGTGGGCCAGAGAAGGCAAAGCTAAAGACAGAGATGATAGAAGAGCTCAAAAGTTCATTAACTGGCAACCTCATTACAGAGACCAATTGTTACAATAGTCTATTTTCTTTACTACTTTTTATATGCATTCTGTTTATTTAATGAACTGTAATTTATGTTCTTTTTGGTGAAAGTGTAGTGCTAATGCTTGTAGGACTGCAAAGGGGTGAGTGACGTCGAAGGACCAGTTCGCAACCTTCGGAGAAGCTTCGCCAAACAACGGAAGTTTAATTATTGAATTAGTGACTACCATCAGTCAACGTCTGGAGACCAACATCATGACTGTTGTTTCCTTTGTTGGATAGGGTCTTGTACCTCCAGGTTTCAATATCTCATGCGTTTGAAGAAGTTATTCCAGAGTTCGTATAAGCCCCATCCACCCAAAAAAGATAAAGATGATAGGAGTCAAGGGATCTATAAATTTATCGAGGTTATGAAGCTAGTCACCCCAGAATTATACATAACTATTTGGGAAAACATTATTTCCAATCTTCTTTCGTTCTATGAAGTAACCTGTTTAATGGGCTACTCAAAAAAATTAGACACTCTTATCAGTTCCGTTCTATCATCTAAAACTATTTATGCCGTTCCAATTTGTGATCATCTATCAGTTGAGGGTTATTGGGGATTAGACTTTTGGGGAAGTTACTATTTGTTACCTGATAATATCAAGGAGTACTATAAACACAACAGCAAAGAATATTACAATCAAAAAACATTGATAAAATTTGCTTCTTTTTTAAGATCTAAAAAGTTGAAATTTAAAGAATTGATTTTGCAAGAGCCGAGTGATTCTACTCCTATTCCTCCTAAGAACCCTTTTAGTATATCATTGAGCATGCAATCTATGCAAGAATTGAATACAGTTTTAAAATCTGCTGAAACTATTAAATGGTTCCCAGTTTATGCGAGTGGTTTAAATCCTAGTTATAAGAAGTATTTATCAAATACTGTCTATTTAAAGTTAGATATTCTAAAGCCTGTGGGGTTTGCATCATTGCCCGATTTACCTATGTTAAGAGAAATTTGTATTGTTTACTCGGGGATACTTACATCTACTAATGTTATGTTGGCAACTACATTATTGGAACATTTCCCCACCGTTAAATTGTTAGTATTTGGAATATGGAGTTTCGACAAATATGGTACAACTAATATTTCAAATTTAGATAGAAGAACTATTCTATTACTTGATACATTTGATTCATCACTGGAAAATGCACTTCAATTAACAAAGATTCCAAATTTAACTATTGAAATCGGTGAATTTCGTTTGAGTGAAAGAGCCACCTCATTATTGTCGGGGTCTCATTATCGAGTATTATTAGATTCCATCAAAAGTATTAGTTTCATTTTATCTAATGAGACACAAGAAGAATATTTCCAATTCTTGGATAATTTAAAACAACTGCGCCTTCTTAAGATCTATTTGTATGGATATAAAAATAATGGAACCAACCGAATTGATCTATATGGTAGTTCTATCAAGAATTTAATTATTAAACCTTTTGAATGCTCCACAATCTCCACTTCAATTCCCATTCTTAATTTTAATTTCGAAAGATTAACGAAGTTGGAGAATATTTCGGTTTCTCAGGTTCGAATCAATCCAACTGCTTTCCTAACTCTTCCAAATAAGCATTTGAAGGGAATAAATCTTTATGATATACTTAATAATAAATATGACGAACATATATTGATTCCAAGACAAATTGAGAAGATATGTATTCATCGTGTTGGATATCCAAATTCACCTCATTTTTCATTTAATAGAAGAATCGGCGATCCCCTTTTTGTTAAATTTTGTGAACCATCACCAAAAAATCTAACAATTACGACTACGACGACGACAACAATTAATGAAATCAACAACTTTGAAAAAAAGATAAGATTTCATATTAATTGTAATGATAAAGTATTTTTGCATGAATTAATGACTTACATCATCCCCAGTCTTTCTGGAGATTTTAAACAAATAAATCTGATAAATAACGGTCGTTGCCACAATATCAAATTAATTAATGTTGGGCTGTCCTCTTCACCATTAGTTTCACCTATAATATATGAATGTTTCTCAATAAGTTGGCTTTGCAATACCGGGAATTTTGAAAATAAAGAATATCATAAGACGATGTGCATTTTGAAGATACCAAGCAACAAGAGCAAAAAAGATTTATTTACAATAGTTGGGACTGCTACGGTTCAGTTATTCATGAATTTGGGTTGTTACCGACCCAACTTAGTTGGTCTTGTTGGAGAAGATGAACATGCCGTTGCAACTGTTTGTCTTCCAGTGAATTTAACCTTGAGGCATCAATTGCAATCTGTTTTTCGTGGGGTTTATTCGGGAGATTTCTCAATAGAGTAAATGAATGAATGAATGAACCTAAAACAAAAGTTTTTCTTTACAATTATATTTGTTTTGTGCAGTCAATAAATAATATACCGAATATGTATATTTAGCATACAGTGCATAGCCGTGACTGCTGACGGCTCTGGGGCGTAACAGAACCTCTACTGTTGATTCAACAGGAAAGGATGTTAGAACAGTGGGAAAAAAGCATATTATAAATAATAAAATTGTAAATAACAACAAAAAAAATATTAGGAATTAAAAAAGAAACACTAGAAAGAACACAAACAAGAGTATAATAATAAGAGTAAAAAAAATGTTTATTTAAAGAGACAATAAGAGAAAAAGACAAAAAGAGATGTATGATTCAAAAAAAGAAGAAGAAAAAAAAGGAGAATTATAAGTTAATAAAAGTTTTTTTTAAAAGTAAAAGTAAAAGGCACTAAATCAGCACTCAGAAACAATAGACTAAGACTAAGAAGAGACTGTAAATAATTAAAAATGTAAACATAAATGGAAACAACAACGCAGACACATAAAGCAAAATAATAATAAAAAACAAGATATTTTTCACTAGCAATACCAAAACAAACAACAAACAAAAAAGATGGATTATGACTTAAAACAAAAAAATAAAAGCAGAAGAATAAGAATAATAATAATAATAATAATAATGCAAAACTAGCGTTAATAACTTGATCGTCAAAAACTTATCGCAACAACAAAGAAACAACAAAAAAAAAAATCAATAAACATAACATAAACGTAAACATAAGATCAATTCATTTCATTTCAAAAATTCATTTCAACAATAGCATCAACATAAATACACCTTGCTTTGACGGACAATTACAAAATCACATCTTTAACTTCCCACTCTTAGTCTTAACCAATTCTTCCAACACCGAATCATAAGCCCTAGTAACATCCTCATCACCGTCACCATGTCCACCATGACCACGACCATGATGTTCTTCATATGAATCAAAAGAAGCAATGCTATGATCATCATTATCACCACCATTAACACCACCATCAGTACCACCACCACTACCACTACTAACACCGGCAACAGGCTTGCCATTACCATCAGAATTATTTGAACTTTCAGAGGATTCACTGAAAATATCACCAATTGACATCCCTCTGGATCTAACGTTACCCAACACTTTCACAATATCCATAATATTATTTGACCCTAACAACGCACTAGCCCATTCCTTCTTCTCCGACTTACAACAATGTGTAGTGGAGGTAGTACCTGAACCTGAACCTGAGCCCGAGCCACCACTACTAACTGAAGTAACAGTAGTCGACACATCATCTTCTTCAGTGAACTCGACAGGCGTACCACCATCAATCAACTCTTCTCTTGAATCTTCTTTTTTCTTAGTATCTGCACCATCTTCCATAGGCTTACCGAACCCATTCAGTGGATGAGTGTTGTCTGATATTTGGATGGACTTGTTAGAGATCAATTCCGTAGCTTTAGTAATGGACTTTTCTAATCCAACTAGTCGAATCAATGCTTCCTTACCTTCCAGGTTCAATCTGCTCTTCACATAAAGATTAGTCAATTCTTTAATCGTGTCAAGTAAACGCAGTCTGACCGCTTTGGATATATTAATAAACTTCTTGACTAGTTCCGGATCAGCGTGGTCACCTTGATTAATCAAATCAATCATTGTTTCTGTAAACATTTTACCAGTCAGTGGATCATTGATGGTTGTACCAGTAGCACTGGTCTTGGTTATAGATGTGGTTGGAGGTTCAATGGTAGCAATCAGATCTTTGGCCAGACCCGCTTTATGTGGATCTTCATTGTTCTTGGCGCCATACAAAGCAATCTCCATATTTCTCATCGTTAACAACCCGATTCTTTCTTGATACTTTTGATCGATTGCATCTTTATCAAACTCGATATTGAACAAAGATTTAGCGTTGTTCAATAATCTGCAGATAGCAATAGCACAAGTTTCATCTAATGGGGTACCCATAATAGACAATGAGGTTAAACCTTGCACGAAAGGGATAGTTTCACATAGTTTGATGATTGAGTTTGTGTTTAGGGTGTTATTATCCAATTGTAATTTCAACAAGTGTTTGAAGAAAGGCAAGTACACAGCCAAAGTGTCGATAAAGGTAGGGAAGAGTTTCTTGTTATTTGATATATCAAAGTATCTAAGGTTTTTGAATTTGGATAAACCATCGAATAATTGTCTTGTTTCCTCATTATCAATTAAATTACAGTTGTTTAGTGACATCAATGATAAATCGTTATCCACTTTGTTCTTTGAGAATTCTATAAATGGTCTCAACTTTGATGATAGGTCATTGAAGCCTAAATCTAATCCTGTACAGCTAGAATTTTCAGACACCCATTCAGCGATAACCTCACATTGTTTCAAAGTTAATTCATTATAAGCTAGACCTAATTTGTTAGTCTTGTTCAAACCTAAAGTTAACAAATTCTTAAACACTCTCAGATCATTAATTTTACAACCAGACAACACCAATTCATCAATACCACCTCTATAGATGATCGAAGCAGTCAGCAATGGCCAATTCATTTCAGATCTGTTGTTCAAGTTGCACTTCATTCTACCATCTTCTTTAGGTGGCTTTGAGGACTTCTTTATCCTTTGAGTGTTCACATTCAAAGTTGGGCATTGTGTGATATCTAATCTTTTCAAAGCTTTATTCATCGATAAAAACCAACATAACAATTTCCAACCTTCCTCATTAATTGGAGTGTTTCTCAATGACAATTTTTCCAAGTACCGTTTATATAACAATGAACTTAAAATCATCTTAAACATCTCAGGAGTTAATGACACACCATCTAATGAAACACACACAATCGGGGCAATTCTAATGAAATCTGTGAATGATAAGACTTCAATCATCGAAGGTCTTGGGTTTCTCAGTTGAATTAATGGTAGTGGGTCAGTTGAACCTTTAGGGATTTGTTTTAATGTTGCTGGGATAGGTAAGATTTCACGTAAATGGCAACATCTTGTATACAATTCATCGATTTTTAAGGTGACAACAGGCTTATCCATTTGTTTCTTACGTCTAACCATAGGTTTATCAATTTTGATTTTAGAACCATTTAAATGAGAGTTGTTAGCGGATAATTCAGCATCATTTGAGTATTCTCTGGCTTTAGCAGCAGCTCTTAATTTATCTTCATTCTTAATCAATGATGAAGTAGACTCATCTCTACTCATGCTAGCAGCACCTGGGTGTGGAGTAGGAGGAGGACTGGTTAATCTTTTACCAGATGCTTCTGCATCAGCTTCAGCTTTAGCTTTAGCAGCTTCGACTAATTTCAAGTGACCGGAACCACCAACAACGATACCACCTGCGCTTTTCAGCTTATCTTCCGGATCGAGATTATGAATTATGATTTCACCATTGGCTGCAATTTCAACATTACCTTTTCTTGGATTTCTAGATGGAATCTGCTGTGGAGGATCATTGACAAACGTTGTTGTTGCAAAGGCCACTTTTTTCATTGGTTTAATTTCATTCAAGATTTTCATTGGAGGCTTGTTTGCTTGTTTTGGAGGAGGAGGAACATAATTGATTTTTCTTGAAGTTAGATCCATCAGCATGTCTTCGTTGATCGAGTCCATTAATGAAGATTGGTGTTCCAAACCTGAGCCGCCTGAAATCGAATTTGTTTTAGTTCTGTGTAAAAGACCACCAAATCTAGTTGCACTTGCAGACAGTTGTTTTTCTTTACGATGTTTCTCAGACATATCGGATTCTAAAGATCTTCCAGTTGAATATTTTGGAGTTAAAGATAAGGCCGAAGGTAATCTTGGTCTGTCAGGATGAGGAGGTATAACATTTGGATCGTATTGAATTGAAGACTTAGTAGAAGGAGCGTAAACAGAAGAAGAGATTGAGACATCGCCATCATTTGTTTTTTCAACAGATTCTATATCTTTTAGGTATTCTGAGAGTTGAGAATCGATATCTTTATATTTATCAGACAATGCTATATCACTTGCTTTATTGTCAAATAATTGACTTGAATTTTCTTCATTTGGCTTGATGAAGCCATCTAGATATTTATTTGTTATATTTGGAGTCAATGAAGCAGATGAAGAAGACATCGATATTGAAGGTCTTGGAGAAATCACAGAAGAATCTGGAGATTTTAAAGCAGCCGAAGGTTGAGGGATTATTGAAGGTCTGCGAGAATTATTTGGAGAGACGTTATTATGGTTTGAAACAATTGAACTATGACGAGAAGGAGCAGGGGAAGACGTAGGAGAAGTAACAGATGAATCTTTCTTCCCAAACATTTTCTTAAACAAGCCCTTCTTTTTCGTAGGTGCTGGGGCAGGAGTAGGAGAAACTGGAGAGGCAGGGAAAGAAGAATGCGGTAAATCAACAGACTTGACCTTAGCTGCTTTTTTATGGAAAGAGAAATCATTTGAGGCCACATTAGTTGATGTTCTGGTCAGTTTAGCAGAATGGGATAAATCAGCTGAAGAAGAGGATGTAGTTAAAGCCAGTCTCGGCTCGGCAGTAACAGATCTTGTTAATTTCGAGCCATTAGATGAAGAATTTGTGCTAGCCTGGAACAGTGAAGAAGAGTCCAGTTTGCTTATAGGCGAGGAAACTTGAGCCTGAGATGTAGATAATGAAGCAGGAGACTTTGAGTTGTTTGCAGCTTCCAGAGAAGGGGTTTTGATAGGCTGAACTGGGTTTCCGGAAACTCTCAAGAACCAGTCCAGATCCCCATCGTCCAAGTGTTGAGAGTGGAGCTCTTCTTGCAAACGCTTACGCAAGGACTCATGCTGGGAGTTGTGATTTGTCTTGTGCTTAGAGGCATCCGAGGCCATTGTAGTTGTCGTTGTGTATGGGAGGAGAAGGTCAGGAGTTGTATGAGCAAGAATATGATGAGAGGGAACAGGTGTTTATCAGCTAGATGTTGTGAGTCGAGCGTGAGAAATACTAAGACCAAGAGCTAATTGCAGGTATTGTAGTAATAGTGTAGAAGTAGCAGTAATACCAGTAATAGTAAAATAACTCGACTGAGTTGAGCTGGTAAATTAACTGAGAAGGAGAGTGTTTCAGTCTTGATTTACCTGATAGTCGAATCGTTAGATATTCTCTGTGAACTCTCTCTCCCTCTACCAGATCAGGCAACATGGCTATTGTTGCTCAGACTCGATCTCGTCATTTTCGGCCAGCGCTGCAGCCGCACGGGAGAGAAATCGCCCGGGCTGGGTGGAGTCCACCAGGGGGGAGTGGGCTCTCTGCAGGGCCCTGCCACGCCTGAGCTGTTAAAAGAAAATTTGGTTGAGGTAAGTTTAGAGTTTTCACAGCTGGCGTGATACAAACTGGTTCTAGTACAGCTCCCGCTCGTGGTGTGGCAAGGTAACTGAGATATAAATTATGGAAGGGTCCTTCTTAGTTGAAGGGCACTTCCTGTCGCACTTATTGTAAAGCGCCCACTTATCTATTATCTCTATTGTAGTTTCAGGCTGCTGGAATCTTTGTTATATTCTAGAATGGAAATAATCTCAACTTCGATTGATCAACCTGAAGGTCACGTTTAACAAAACAAGCCCAACTTAATAATTTAACTACTAGACACCCACCACGTCAGGCTGACCTCAACTGAAAACGGGGCAGCCACTCATAGGACGGATCTGTAAAACGCTCGGTAAGGCTCTTGCTGACAGCCTGAGCCGCCTGTGTACTTGATAATGATTAATCCACTCTACAGGATTCGTGAACATCGAAAGGAAAGAAACAGGACCCTTAACATCCATAGTCTGGGGTGGGTGGGTGTGGTGTGGTTTCTGTTCTTCTGTTCTCACCAACACGTAATTTTGGTAATTTTGCTACTACAAACTTGTGGATTTTCATAGAGACCACTCCTGTTTTTCTGTGTGGAGAGGTTTGGCGACGCATAATTCTTGGGTCGATCGACGTGCTAATTTAGTACCCTTTCTTCCTACAATTTTATAGTTGTGACTGAGAGCAATCAATTTGTTCTGGTATGAAATATTTAAGTTTCCACTTCTCAATAATTGCTGATTTCAAGCTCAAAAACGTTTAAGACAAATTAATCATTTATAGAATTAATCCAGCTATGATCTGTAGTACATGAAAGACTAGAAAAGACCCAGAAAGGTAGGTAGCAAAGAGAGTATAAATATTAAGAAGATGAAATTAACAAAGAAAACTCAAGTCAAGTCATTCCATGTACCCAAACTCTCATGTTCTCGGTAGGCAACCCATTCAAGATAATAAACCCACTACTACTCACCTGAACTCCAGTATTCTGCTGGAACCGGTCACAGTTCACATCCACCCAGATCATCGCATTTTTGTCCAGTGACAATCCATTCAACTTCAAGATTCTCAACACATTCGGACTATCGTATGGCTTAACGTATTCCTCGGTGATGAACTCCCCTGACGCGTCTAATTTGCCTGGTTCAAGATTCTCAATCAACAGTCGTAGACCCGTTAGGTCGCTCAGGTAGTAATCATCAGGGATAACGAATGCGTCATCGTCGTCTTTGTGGTTGATGTACCATTTTGAAATAGGTTCTAGTTTGTTGGCTTGCTCGATTTTGAATATGTGCACATTGCGATTCTCATCGTCTATCATTGCCTCGATTATTTGAGTTGTCGGTTTTCTCTTGCATTGTATTGTGTCGGGCAGGGAGAAGTGAGTGTAAAAGGAGTCTTCCAGTTCTAGTTCTAGATTATTCAATAAATACGGAGGTCTGGCAAGTGTCATTTGGTAGTGTTCATCTAGATCGTATAACTTTGGATCTTGAAGTAATCTTGAATAGAAAAAGGATGGAGCTGGCACTTGGCATGTATCTAAACCTAGATAATCTTCAGTCAACTTCAGATCAAATTTGTCAATACCTTCCATAGTGTACTCGCTACTCAAATATGGTTTTACCAAGGCATAAAGATTTCGAGAAAGCATAACATTTTCGCCGTCAATTACATGGTCAGGAATCTTATGGTTCTCTTCTTCTAGAACAGCTCTGAGTAAAGGGCTGAACTTAACTTCAACTAGATCGCCTCGTGATTCATGGTTTGCTTTTAACTTATTGAACTCAAAATCCAAATCAAACTTATTGTCTTTGAATAACCTATTAAAATAACCCACATTTGTAGTATTACTATCACTAACTTTCTGTTTTGCTCTTAATTCTTCACCTGGTAAATCATATTTAGTAACTTTCTTATCATACCAAAATACATGACCTTCCGTACTAAAAATTGAATTCCCGCAACTAGAAGAATGGACTTGATTACCTTCATCAAATAACAAATACAAATATTTCAAAGTCTCACTCAAAACAAAGCTCTCCATTCGATCTTGTCTTGACCCAGATCTAACGTCTTGAACGCCACTGAATCCACACGGTGCCAGGAATTCAGTTTTAAACTTCTTTAAAATAAACTGCCCCATTTTCAAATAAATTGGATCTTTGGTGGCTCGGTATAAATGATAACTCGACTCAACAAACTCAGGACGCAATGGATACCATTCTAATCCAACAGAATTTTTAAATAACAGTTCATAAGTAGTCTCTTCATCAAATCCATCAGCCAAATCACCCAATCTGTATGGTCTCAGTAAATATTGGAAAAATCCTTCAGACCGTTTCCCATGATAATTCCACCGTTCAGGAATAACACCATAATAATTCCACAACTTCATGAATATCAAATGGAATAATTCAGCGTTGGACACATCCCCGGCCAAAACCTGTAACCCTGGAAAAAAAGCACTTAAGGCATCAATCCACTCAGTCACGGGCATGCCTGATGAAATATGAATATTCAGAAACGTTCCATAATAATCTTGCGAGTTAGTTAACAATGAAGCATATGAAGTCTTCCAAATTTGTAAAAACTCGTCATCATCGAATAAAACAGCGTATTTTAGAGCATACTCGTAAAATGAATCAATCGAGGCACCAACCCCAGTTATTTGATCACTGGGTTGGCCAGTCTTAACGTTAATTGTCATAGGCAATAAGTCTAACTTAGATCGACCTGTCCACATCACTTTTTCAATGTCTCTTGTAATCTCTTCAAATATCGGTTCTCCTGAAAGTCGTGATAATAGTGAAAACTCTAAAATTAATGAAGTCACACCAGCTGTGCATTGTTCATTTAACAAACTATTCGGCAACACTTTAGGTCCCTTCATTAGATTTGTACGAGGATATGGAATGTTTGTATCTGATGTAAACGCTAATATTAACCGCTTACCTAAATCATACGCCAACCTTAGTAAAAACCCATCATATCCAGGAATAGTAAACCCTTTTCGTTCATCACTGGCATACAAATGCGCAGACAACAATCCACCTAAGATTCTAATGTTTGCTTCAAATACCTGAACGTTGGTATTAATTGCAAAATTGGTGTAAGTTTGATTCACCAATTGAACAGCATTAACAAACCCATCGTAATCATTCATTATCACGAATGTGTCCAAGTTGTCAAACAACGTTAATGAATAGTTCCCCATAACGTCGTTCTTGACTTTATTATCAACATTTTTGAAGTCAGGCATATTTGGCTCGCACATTAATGGTTTCACTTCATCATATGGGAATCCATAGTCCATGTAATTGGCCCATGCGTATTTGAACAAATTTTGTGTCTCGTTCTTCATGATTTCTAAGTGCTGCGCAGTAAATGTCGACTGGTAAATTTGGTCATCCGAAAAGTTGGATTTATATGAGTATGTTTTGCTTCTTTTATTTGATTTGAATTTGAATGCTGCTGATTTGGTCGTGCTTGTAATTAATAGTATGAGAAAGAGACATGATAACGCCATTGATCTCACTGGACCCGTATGATTGCCGGTGAATGGTATGTACATGATGATTAGATATGCAATTGATGCTGTTCCGGTTGGCGTTTATCTGTTCTTAAAGGGCTTTGATAGTATGTCTCGTGGCCCTTCTTTTTTAATCGGTTCTTATGGAAGAATACTATTATGCATGTTGATCTTGAAAAATCAGGTCGACGTGAGCCTTCACGCCTCGCGACTATCGACCATAGGTCCATCTTAAAAAATGAACTTTATCCATATGCTGTTTTCTACCACATTCCTATTAGCTTCTTCCCGTTATAATCAGCCTTCCTTGTTCATAACCATGTTCTTCCATTAGAACTTGTCAATGGTCTCTGAAATATTTGAAAAAAATGGGATGCTAACACAATTGACTAAGAATGCCTAAAGCAACTTGGATCCCGAACTCCGCCTTTTTACCAAATTAGGAGTTTCCGAATACTGGGGTAATTGTTATTGTTATCATACAATTTATCCATATTATATGCATGAGTTATTGGTAGATAAGTCAAGTTTTAGTCGTTTAAAAATGCTTACAATCGTTTATAGATGGGAAATTACTTCACGACTGTTAATTGGTCTAGAAGAGGCTAGTTCCGCCTATCTTAATTATTCCTTTTAAAATATTTCGAAAGTTCAGGCTCCAACTTCAGTTAATTACTTTCTTGGGCGGATGAAATCACGTTGGTTCAAGCTGTTGTACTCTTAGATGGGAGATAGGCAGGAATTCTGAACCAAATAGGACTCATTAGCGATTTGATAAGGCTGAATTTAACTGAAATGTCTATCTTTTACCCAACTAGTACCAATACATCAAGATATAGAATCTAGAGCCTTAAAACCACGTTTCTGTTAGCCCCTTGACTTGCGCTTTGTTAACTTTAATCTCTTGTTCGCTCACTCAAGATCACCGAAGAGAGCCGTTTAAGGTACTGTATATAAAACTGCTATCATACACCATACATCTATATTATTTTTGCGAGGAACACCGCAGATTCGCAGCTTCCGTCTAAACGGGAGATGCATTATCTTTATCTTCATATATGCCAAAAGCATGTTCAAGAAAATCTTTTTTGGTTTTAAATTAAGCAATGTGTGATGTATTATATAAAGGACTCTGAATTCTCCTTTACTGGTCAACTATTCATATGTATGCAATTGAAAGAATTCTTATTCTATAACTGCAACTACTTAAAATGGCTACTGCTTCTATATCTACTGCTGAATTGAAATCCCTGGTTGTTGATGGTAACAAACATAAATTAGTTGAAGAAAAGCAATATCTCACTGAAATCAAACCAATTTTAGATGGCTTATCAAATGTCGATATTTCCACCAAGTTTGATCCAAATGTTCACTTAGCTTTTAAGTCAGAATATTTACAAACTGTTAAAAGAACTACTATGGCTGAATTAGGTGCTACTTCTCCTAAACAAATTTCTGAAATTGGCGTTAGTGAACCATTCCCATTGTTCACTGATGAAGCTGTTGAGATAATGAGAGCTGAAATTTTAAGAAAAGAGGTTTTTGATGGATACGCAAGAAGTGCTTATGCTTCAACCACAGGTCTAGGTTGTAGTATCAGAGGTTATGCAAAGGATACTTGTCCTTTCTCTTATGACGCTTGGACCCATCCAGATACCGTTGCGGCGGTTTCTGCTATGGCTGGTGTTGAACTAGAAGTTATTATGGATTATGAAATTGCCAGTATTAATGTTGCTATGAAATCTGAAGTCCAAGCCGAAAATGAAAAGGTGGCCGCTAGAAGAAGATCCTCTATGGCTGATAAATTTGATGACGATGTTCCTGCGGTTGTTGGCTGGCACAATGATTCGTATCCTTTTGTTTGTGTTTTGATGCTATCTGACACTTCCAAAATGATTGGTGGTGAAACTTTGATTAAGATTCCAAGTGGTGAAGTTATTGCTGCTGAAGGTCCAGCTAAAGGGAAAGCTACTGTTTTACAAGGTAGAATTCTAAAACATCTAGCTTCTATTCCAATCGGGTTCACTGAAAGAATTACTTCAGTTACTTCTTATATAGCTAAGAATCCAAACACTTTTGAAGGTTCTGTTTTAAGCACTGTTAAGCCAGAAGTCAACTTTGGTACTGTTTACGATACATTCTATCCTGAGTGGATCAGCTACAGAATGGACCTTATCGCTAAAAGAGCTGCAGTTATTAAGGAAAAGTTTAATAGTGCTAATGCTAAAGGTGACACTTTTGATAAAGAAAAGGCTTTTGAAATGTTAAAGGATTTAGAAGGTTACTTAAACCACACCTGGAAAGAAATGGAAGTTAGTGAAGAAGAATGGAACAAACACAAGAGTAAGTTAAAATAGGGGGTGATGGGGCTTTTTGTTGCTGATATTTATGTCCTTTTGAATTTTTTTATTTTATGATCTCTTTCACAACACAATTTTTCACTTCTCTACATACTATTTCTTTTTGAGCTCACATTTCATTTCTTATAACTCCTTTCGTATTATTCTCCAATTTTATATCTTTAAGTTTTACAACCGGTCTTGTAATAATAGTTTGTATAGGCGATAGTACTAGGATATTGTTCCACCTGGTCAAGATACTTAATTATAATCAATTAAGCCTCATTGCCACTCACTCACTTAAGATTTTGATCCGTTCAGGTGTGCGAGGGGCATATGGCTAAAAACTAGCTAGCCAGTTCTAAAGTCCTGAGTCATCACAGAAGAGAAAAGCACTTGGTTTAACCAATCTATTTAATCGACACTACATTGCAAATAAGAAGACCGTAAAATCATGGCTACTTATAACGTCTCTTCAACGAATTCGTACATGCAGGCCATGCAGCCCATGATTGAAAAATTGAATTCAATTTACTTAGATGGTGAAGGCGATGAAGAAAAATTGTTTAGGTTTCCAACTTTAAGAGATGGTGAAGAAAAGTTGGACGTTGGTAAAGGCTTAAATGATTTATTAAAAGGCTTTGAAAATGTCATGGATAGCAATTTAGATTTTTTATTGGATGAAGACGAAAATGATACAGCTACTTCCGATGATGATTCAAATGATAACATGGAAAAGTTCGAATTACTAGATGAAATTAAGAAAGACTGCGAGAGAATTAATAAGATACATGGTAACGAAAATTCGGATGAATTGTTTAAAAGTATTATGAACAATCTGGAATCAGACATTGGTAATGATGCTTTACAATCATTTTTGTTCGATATTCTCGGATTTGATGAATTTGATCTTATATCCAAACTGCTTCAAAATAAGAACGAGATATTACAACAATACAAAAGCTTCAACGCGCTAGAAGAGAAGGGATCGTCAAATGGACACAGATTACTTACAGCTGAGGAAATCAGGCAGCAAGTTTCGACTAATTTGAAGAATGCTAAAAATGTAAAGCTCGAAAAAGAATTCAATAAAGATTCCTATCCACATGTCTATAGAGCACATGATGCAGGTAACATCATTTCATTTACAGGTAAGAAGTATTCTCTACCTTATGGCTCTACAAGAGAAGCCTACGAAAAACATGAAGAAATCATTATACCCAAATCTGACAAAAAGCCACCTAATTTACCTAACATATTCATGCCTATTAAAAGTTTAGATTTCTTGTGTCAAGGTACATTTAAAGGTTATAAAACATTAAATAGAATGCAATCTTTGATTTATGATGTTGCTTATGAAACAAATGAGAATATGCTAGTTTGTGCTCCAACTGGTTCTGGTAAAACCGATGTCGCATTATTAACAATTCTTCACACAATTAAACAATTTGTCACTGAAACCGAAGAAGAAGATGATGTTCAAGTTGATATAGATTATGATGAGTTCAAAATTGTTTACGTTGCACCTTTAAAGGCTTTAGCAGCCGAAATTGTGGAGAAATTCTCTAAGAAATTGAGTTGGTTAGGTATTCAAGTCAGAGAATTAACTGGTGATATGCAATTGACTAAGAGTGAAATTATGACTACTCAAATCATTGTGACTACTCCGGAAAAATGGGATGTTGTTACTAGAAAATCTAATGGTGATACAGAATTAGTTGAAAAAGTGAAATTACTAATTATTGATGAAGTTCATTTGTTACATGAAGATAGAGGTTCGGTTATTGAAACTTTAGTTGCTAGAACATTAAGACAAGTTGAAAGTTCTCAATCTATGATTAGAGTCATTGGTTTATCTGCTACTTTACCTAATTTTGTTGATGTTGCTGAATTCTTAGGTGTTAATAAACAAGCTGGTATGTTTTATTTTGACCAATCTTTTAGACCTGTTCCA
The DNA here is from genome assembly GCA_003707675.3 of Ambrosiozyma philentoma. Lineage (NCBI taxonomy): Eukaryota > Fungi > Ascomycota > Pichiomycetes > Pichiales > Pichiaceae > Ambrosiozyma > Ambrosiozyma philentoma. Next base: position 207,747 of record PPKZ03000014.1, read on the forward strand.
TTAGAACAACAGTTAATTGGTATTAGAGCCAAAGCAGGTACAAGGCAAGCAAGGCAAACCTTGGATGAAGTTTCCTACAATAAACTAATTGATATGGTTTCTTTGGGTCACCAAGTTATGGTTTTCGTTCATTCAAGAAAAGATACCGTTAATACAGCAAGAACTTTTATTGATATGTCTCGTAAAAATGGTGAATCATTATATTTTGATTGTTCTGACAATGAAAAGTATGAATATTTTCAAAGAGAAATGGGAAAAAACAAGAATAGAGATGTTCGTGAATTATTTCAAGGTGGGTTTGGTGTTCATCATGCAGGTATGGCAAGATCCGATAGAAATTTAACCGAGAAGTTATTTCTAGCGGGTGCTATTAAAGTTTTATGTTGTACAGCTACATTGGCTTGGGGTGTTAATTTACCTGCTGCTGTTGTTATTATTAAAGGTACTCAAGTTTATAATTCTAAAGCTGGTGGGTTTATTGATTTAGGAATTTCTGATGTTATTCAGATTTTTGGTAGAGCTGGTAGACCCCAATATGAAAGTCATGGTATTGGTGTTTTATGTACAACTAGTGATAAGTTAGATCATTATGTTTCATTATTATTACAACAACACCCAATTGAATCTAAATTATCTGAAAAGCTAGTTGATAATTTGAATGCTGAAATTTCATTGGGTACTGTGACTAATGTAGATGAAGGTGTGCGATGGTTAGGTTACACTTATTTGAATGTTAGAATGAGAAAAAATCCTTTTGCTTATGGCATTGATTGGAAAGAGCTAGCTGAAGACCCAATGCTAGTTCAAAAAAGGCGTGATATGATTATTACGGCCGCTAGAAAGTTACATTCTTTACAGATGATTGTTTTTGATGAAACTTCAACTGCTTTCCTTCCTAAGGATTTAGGTAGAGTTGCTTCTGACTTCTATTTATTGAACGAATCTGTGGAAATTTTTAATCAAATGATGAACCCGAAAGCCAGTGAAGCCGATGTTCTAAGTATTATAGCAATGAGTTCAGAATTTGATAATATTAAATTTAGAGAGGATGAAGCCAAGGAATTAGAAACTTTGAAAGAAGACAAAATGGCCTGTGAAATTCCTACTGATGTTGAGAGTGCTCAAGGAAAAACTAACATCTTATTACAAGCATTTATATCTAGAGCACCCATTAGAGACTCATCATTAAGTTCAGATACAAATTATGTTGCTCAGAACTCTGCTCGTATTTGTCGTGCATTATTCTTAATCGGTATTAATAGAAGATGGGGTTTATTTACTAGAGTTATGTTATCAATCTGTAAATCTATTGATAGACAGTTATGGGCATTCCACCATCCAATGAAACAATTTGATCTACCACAATCAATTATTAGAATTATTGAAGCAAAAAATCCAGATATGGAAATGTTAAGAGATATGAGTGCTTCTGAATTGGGTGATTTAGTTCATAACACTAGAATGGGCAATGTTTTATATAAGTTAGTTGGCCGTTTCCCATATTTAATATTAGATGCTGAGTGTTTCCCCATTACATCAAATGTTATGAGAGTCCATGTTACTATTGAGGCTGATTTCACTTGGAATTTTGAACAACATGGTAATGCCCAATTCTTTTGGATTATTGTTGAAGAAAGTGATAAATCAAACATTTTACATTTCGAGAAATTTATATTGAATAAGAAATCAATGGGTTCTCTTCATGAAATGGATTTTATGATTCCCTTAAGTGATCCTTTGCCTCCTCAAATTATTGTTAGGGCTGTCTCTGATACTTGGATCGGCAGTGAATCAGTTCATGCAATTTCATTTCAACAATTAATCCGCCCTCATAATGAAACAATCCAAACAAAATTATTGAAATTGCAGCCCTTGCCAATTACTGCATTACATAATCCTGAGGTTGAAGATCGAATTTATAAGCCTAAATTTTCATATTTTAATCCAATGCAAACTATGACTTTCCATACTTTATACAATACCAATTCTAGTGTTTTTGTTGGTTCGCCTACTGGTTCGGGTAAGACTGTTGTTGCAGAATTAGCAATTTGGCATGCATTTAATGAATTCCCGGGATCCAAAATTGTTTACATCGCACCAATGAAGGCATTGGTTAGAGAAAGAGTTGACGATTGGAGAGCCAGAATTTGCAACAACACATCTCATAAAATTGTGGAATTAACTGGTGATTCTTTGCCTGAAGCTAAGGAAGTTAGAGCTGCTGATATTATTATTACAACTCCTGAAAAGTTTGATGGTATTTCTCGTAATTGGCAGACAAGAAAATTTGTTCAAGAAATTTCGTTAGTAATAATGGATGAAATCCATCTTTTAGCAAGTGATAGAGGACCAATTTTAGAAATGATTGTCAGTAGAATGAATTACATTTCTTCGCATACCAAGAAACCAATTAGATTATTAGGTTTATCAACAGCTGTTTCTAATGCTATGGATATGGCTGGTTGGTTAGGTGTTAAAGAAGGCTTATTTAACTTCCCACAAAGTGTTAGACCTGTCCCCTTGCAGATGTATATTGATGGTTTCCAAGACAATTTAGCCTTCTGTCCATTAATGAAAACTATGAACAAGCCTGCATTTATGGCTATTAAACAGCATTCACCAACTAAACCTGTTTTAATTTTTGTTGCTTCAAGAAGACAAACCAGATTAACTGCATTGGACATTATTCATCTTTGTGGTATGGAAGAGAATCCCCGTAGATTCTTAAGAATGGATGAATATGAGCTAGAAGGAATTCTTAAAAAAGTAAAAGATGAAACATTAAAATTATCATTACAATTTGGTATTGGTTTACATCATGCTGGTTTAGTTCAAAGTGATAGAGAAATTTCTCATCGATTATTTGAACAGTCTAAGATTCAAATTTTAATCGCCACATCTACTTTAGCTTGGGGTGTTAATTTACCTGCTTATTTGGTTATTATTAAAGGGACTCAATTTTTTGATGCTAAGATTGAAGGTTATAAAGATATGGATTTAACTGATATTTTACAAATGATGGGTAGAGCAGGTAGACCTGCGTATGATACTAGTGGTGTTGCCATTGTGTACACTAAAGAATCCAAGAAAATGTTTTATAAGCATTTCTTAAATGTAGGTTTCCCAGTTGAATCATCTTTACATAAAGTTTTGGACAACCATATTGGTGCTGAAATTTCATCAGGAACTATTAAGTCAAGACAAGAAGCAATGGATTTCTTGACTTGGACTTTCTTATATAGAAGAGCACATAACAACCCAACCTATTATGGTGTTACTGATACATCTCAAGAAGGTATTAGTTCTTATTTAAGTGGGTTAATTGATGATGTTATTGAAAATTTGAAAGAATCTAAATGTGTTTTATCAAATAGTGATACCTTATCTCCAACTCCATTCCTAAAGATTTCCTCATATTATTATTTATCTCATAAAACTATTAGAAATTTACTAAATAAAATCACGCCAGGTGCTACATTCAGACAATGTTTAAGATGGTTGTCCGAAGCCAGTGAGTATGATGAGTTACCAACTAGACATGGTGAGGAATTAATTAATATGGAGATGTCCCAACAAATGAGATATTCAGCTGATGATTTAGAACAGTGTGAATTCATATGGGATCCACACATTAAGACATTTTTATTATTACAAGCTTTTATGTCTAGATTGGAATTACCGATTGCTGATTATGCTCAAGACACAGTTTCAGTTTTAGATCAGTCTCTACGTATTTTACAAGCTTATATTGATGCAGCATCAGAATTAGGATTTTTATCAACCGTTTTAATGTTTGTTAAATTAATGCAATGTATCAAACAAGGATGTTGGTTTGGAGATGATTTTGTTAGCACATTGCCTGGATTAAAAGCTAAAGAATTACAAGATGGTGCATTTGATATTGATGGTACTGCATGGAGATCATCTCAAGTAGATCCGAAGATCAATTTGAAATCAATAGGTAAAATGAACAACAAAGAATTATACAATTTAGCTAAAAAGCTCCATGTTGCTGAATACAAGAAAGATGAGTTCATTAATGTTGCATCTAAGATTCCAACTGGTGAATTTTCAATTTTCCAAGAAGATCCAATTGAATTGACTGTTGAATTTGTCCATGAAAACAAGTCATTGAATCGTGATTTCAAAGTGTATGCACCTAAATTCTCCAAAGCTCAAAGAGAGACTTGGTTTTCCATTATCTGTGATTTGGAAAATGATGAATTGTATGCTATTAAAAGAGAATCTCCTAAGAGAGTTGGTGGAGTTGATAAGATTTTAGGTAAACTAACAGTTTCTAAAGAGTTGCAAGGAAGAGAGTTAGATGTTTTGTTAGTGAGTGATTTCACAAATCTTTACTACCAGACCAAGCACACTTTTATGTAGTTTATGTACTTACTCTATATTTATAAATATTTCGTTCTAATTGACATGCATAAATTTCCCCTCTAGTTCCTGATTCATGCAGGCAATATCCCTCCAAATCAACTTTATTCGAAATTTGTCCAAACGCATGTAACAGAAATATTAATATCAATTACATAATCATAGCCATAAGCTTTCTAATTTAAGCTGACGGTTGAGTGCTGTTAGGATTTTCTATGGTTTCTTGAGCTTAATTGATAGAAAATAAAAAGAATCAGGTATCTCTTCGAGTATCATATCTACCTTCAACTGCATATCTTTGATCATTAATTGGTTTAAATAAATTCTTATACAAAACCAGAAACCCCGAGACAGGTATGTGTGGCACTCGAAACAAACTCAATTAGAATGATTGATATAAAAACTCTGACAGCTGAGATAAAATTCAAATAGCAAAAGAAAAGATAGCAGCAGTAAAAGAGTCAATCATTATCCTTTTCTCCTCTCGTAATTTTACTATGTGTTGTGATTTCTCGAATCATTATATGTATGTTCAGTCACATAGTTTTTATCTTTACTTAATTTAACTAATATTTCTGAAGGATCAATAAAATAAACCTAGCAGTGAAAGGTGTTGCGACTTTCCAATAATAATTAGTATCATTTGTAGTATCATCAAAAGGTTTAAACTTCATTATATAGTAGGTACTCTCAAAATGATAGAGGTAAGAAACGAGGACCATGAACTTAGTTTTATTGTTCTACAATTATTTAATCATGCTATGGTGAAAACATATACTTTATCAATGTTGGTTTACAAACAATAATGACTTTTATAGAGCTAATCCAAACCTTGAATTATATTATCGTGGTAAAAGTAAAAGAACAAGTGTGTGTGGTTAAAATAAATAATATAAGGTAAATTTAATCTAGGTAATTCCATCAGAAAGTCTAACTTTTAGCTTTCTCACAACATCAAATGGTTTAGAACTATATAGTCTGTCTAGATAGCTTCTCTGAATTCTTAAAAAAGCACAAACTTTGGTTTTGATATATTCCTCGTCATCCCTTATGTAGCTAAGACCCGCTTTGATGCATTTTTTTAATTCAGTAAATATATCATCATTTGAGTAACTAAGACACTTTTTAAAATGTTCATCCGGTTTTTGGTTACTAATAATGGCTTTAAAATATTTAGCTATTTCTTTACATTTTCTCAATAACAGATCCCAGAAAGCAATTATGAGCATTGAAACAACTGCAATAGGTAACGCAAACTCCCAAAAGTTTTCTTTTACATTCACATCGAGATAAGAAGTCGAAAATGCTAAAATCCCCACGAACAGAGCTATGGAGGTCAATCTAGCCATGAGAACGTTGGTTTTGTTTGTAAACATACCAAATATATGAGTGTTTAAGCCTGGAAATCTGGAAATCAGAATGTTAATTAAAGACAAATGAGAATCAAGGTCGTTCTGATATGCATGTAGTAATTCTAATTCTTCTCGGTTCTTGAATATCTTAAAAGACTCTAGATTCTTTGAAATCAATACTAGAATTGTTTTATGAGATCTAAATTTATCAAGTTCTTTACTCAAAATTAAACATTTCTTTGAATGTTCAATTAATGGATTACTAATAATATTGTCCTCAAGTCTAGAAAAAGCATCCCTGTAAGTAGTACTGGATTTAAAGTAAGCATTTCTTTGACAACAAGGTCATTTAACCCAAGTTGTTGAGCAAGTTTTTCAAAGACATCATGGTTAAATCCTGTCACTCCTATATATTTTATGCTGGATATGCCACCGTCATTACTGTAAAATAATTCAACAATTAGTGCTGGAACCAATGTGAAAAGAAAAAAAAGTAAACACTTCCAGGAAGTAGAAATGCCAGTTATTCTAGGTCTTTTACCAACACATTGGTCAGGCTTACCTTCACTCGATTTTGCTTCAGTAGTCAAATCAAATTCCGTAATGTAATCACCTTTAAAAACTATAGAGTCTATATTGTCTCTACAGATGTCAGAAATGGTCATTTTGGCATCTATATGCGTGGTTTCTTCTCTAACTTTATAGAATTGTTCACTCCAGGGATGCAAGGGCCCAACTAAGGAATTGGATTCATCTTCTTTACTTCCATTTAGAAAAACTGCATGTCTTGAAATAGGTGGGCTTGTATCCATTCTTCAGGGGGGGGGGTTTAAATGTGTTATTTATTACATGACAAAAGGCAAAGAAGCGAGGAATGTATGCTACCCAATACATTGAGCGGAAGCCTACCTTTAAATACTAATATTACATTTTTGGAGTTGGGTCAAGCAAATAAAGACCAAATAAATTTTGCCACCCACGGTGGGCTCTTGGATTCTTGTTAGATCCGAATCATGTCGGCAAATTATATTTATTATCCAGGTGCAGATTATAACTATATGCACTAATTTTTTCTGGGCTCTGGTGTTTTAGTGAAGCAAGAAACCGTTAATAGTAGGAATTACGTCATACTATAGTTACTAAGTTCTTTGATCGCTTAAAATAAGTATAATAATTAATGGCTTATATATATATATATTTATTTATTCAGGGAATGATTGAAATTAATACTACAGAATGGGTATACACAAATTAACAACATAGTGAACCTTTCTGTTGATCTAAAAGTAAAAGCCATCAGAGTCTTTGTAAGCTAAGAGTTTGTTAAACTATTTCAAAAAGACAGGTAGCAATTACAAATCCAAAGGGGTAAGAAAATAGTGGGGTGTGTGGGGGTAGAGTTCTAGATATATCTGTAACCAATTTCTACTGACTGGAACTTTATTGATAAGTTGCAGCTTGAGGTGGGAGCACACAATCCATGTTCATGACTTACGCTTTCTAGAAATAGATATTATCTATTATTCTTTCGCTTAATACTAACAATTGCTAATTGACAGGAAGTCGTACGTTACTCTTATGTGGGATAAATGTGTTGACATTATACCGAATTGCAGTTCTGGAACATTCGAACATTTTGTAAAATTATAGTTAATGCAGTTTTCTCTCTATTCTATATATATATTTATATTCCAACTATTACCACTGCTTTTCTGAGGATCCCTGAAAGCATATATTTGAAATTGAGATAGTCCTGCATATCAACCTGACTATATCTTCAGTACTCTATCCTCACCTGGTAGACGATGAGTATAGCCTTCGATTAAGTAGCTAAGGCTAAAATAGCGGTGTTGAGCTTGCCTAACGCGTATAAGTGACACCTGCGATCTTACTGGTGGATTTTGTGAATCTGTTGATCTAATAACGGAAACCAAATTGAGTCTAGTGTTAGCGACTATATGCAAGTGGGAGCTGAGCCTGAGATGCCCTCAAATGACCTCACTTGCGTGCCTTCCCGCCATATTACGGCAATAATATCGATTAGCAAAGAATATAAACTTTAATCTAGGAGTCATGACATACTCCTGGATGGAAGGGGGAACATCTTGGTAAAACATTCTTAAACCCATTCAACTAAGATTGATTGTATCTGAAGAATTGGCTTATGATTTAGGATCAAGCAAAATCCTCGATGACATCATTATTTCTTGATCTACTTTAATCTATGGTCTCAATTGTGGTGCTAGCGTGCGGCGTGTCCGAACAACCTGCCAAACTTTCATAAATGTCCAAAAAGAAGAGATCATCTCCTTAGGCAAAAACTAATTTTAATACAGAGACAGAAAAAATATAGTTTAGATTCTCTTTTCGAGAGTACAAATCCTTGTAGCGTTGATTTTACAAAACTCGTCTAAGGAAATATATGAAAACCCAGCTCAAGGGTATGTATGATAAGTGCAAATAAGAGTAATACGGGAATATATAGTTGAAGCAAAAAAAAAGCATACAGTAAGTATGAATTCTTAAAGTAAAAGTAAAAGTTAAAGAAAAGTGAAGCAAAAATATCGACAACCCAAAGTAACATTGGTGATAGCAAATAGTAATAACGAGGGTTGTTGTATATTAAACAGTTCTTAGAGAAGTCCATTAGACAGTCTGGTTCTTAGCTTTCTCATAGAATTAAATAATCTAGAATTATAAATGTCGTTTTGTTGATTCCTTTGAATGGCGTAAATCTTGGTTTTAACACCATCCTTTAATTCGACAAACATATTGTCATTCAAGTGGCCAAATCCAGCAGTAACATAATGAATTGTTTCTTTAGATTTTTTTAACACTTGTTTCCACATAATTAAAGCCATCAAGACAATTGTAATAGGTAACGCAAACCCCCAAAAATATTTGACGTCATGCGTGGTTGCTTGTTCAAACGTATTGAAATTCATACCAAAATAAGAAGCCCACCATGATAGCATCCCGACAAACATAGTTACAACGGTCGATGTAACAGCAAAAGCAGCATCTTTGTATAGCAAGAGATTAAAAAGTTGAGTGGTTGACTCAGAGACCCTAGTGATTAAAGTATCGATTGAAGACAAGCACGAATCAAGGTCATTTTCAGACGTATGCAATAAACTTAATGTCTTTTCTTTCTTAAAGATTTTAAAGTAGTCTAGTTTTCTCAGAATTAGTTTTAAGGATTTGGTGTGTAATTTGAATCTTTCAAGTTCTCTAGCTAAACACATTAACTGTTTTGAGCATTTGATTGATGGATTATTATTAATGTCAATCTCTAATCTAGTCAAGATGTCACAATATGTGGTATAAGATTCTTGAGTGTTTTTAATTTTTCTCATCGCAATCAGTAAAACATAATCAGAAGATGAGAATGAATCACCTAGAATATCTTTGAATTCAGGATCACTTAAACATTTCAAAACAAACTCATCATCTAGATGATCTTCAAAAAAATTGGAATATGTGAAGAAAGTTCTATCATCAAAAAGAAAAATTGATATTTTTCCTTCAACGATTCTAATTTTGTGTAAATAAAGAGGACTTGAGACATCCAGTAACTCAACTTGAGAATTGTAATATTCATTATTTTCACCTTGAGTCAACTCTTTGGGAGTTAGATAATTTAGGGCACCAACAGTAAACCACTCACGCAAACCATTCGTTAGTAAAGCCACTCTTGATCCAGACTCTCTACGTAACCAGTCATCCGGATCAACAACTGTGTCACCATAAAACCATCTTTTCTTGACATACGGTGCAATTCCTTCTTTGTCATGGAGCAATGTGTAATGTGGAATTTCGATCAATAGTTGCTTACCATAATATTCAGGTTGAAAAGGATTAGTTGAAAACATTGTTTTAACTGCAAGAGTACTTAAGTTAAGCTGAATAACTAGCTGTTTAAAAACGTCGTAATTAAGTCCGGTGGCACTTATCCATTTAGTACTCGAGGTATTATCATAACCATAATCATTAAGCAACTCAGCAATTGTTGAAGGAAGCAATCTCTTACAGAGAGAAAACATGCTAGTTATACTGTAGTTATTATTAAAGCATTGTGGTAGTTGACCTTCAGCCATATTCGTATCAAAGTGAAAACCTTTGAACAAATCCTTTATTTGATCAGATCTAAGAGAACCATTGAATTTCTTGAAGTTAATATCAGTGTCATCGATGTCAGCAACAGTGACTTGAACCTCCCTGTGAACAGTTTCAGCATAAGCTCTATAAAATTCTTGAGCCCATGGAGGCTCAGCTTCACTTAGATAATTGGATTCATCCTCCTTCTTTGCATTTCGGGAGATTGTATGTCTTGTGATAAGTGGGCTCGCTTTCATTCTTGAGAGACATTAAATATGCTATATATTATGACTAAAAGCATAACAGCTGTAAAAGTGATAATCATATGTTTTAGAATATGGGAAAATGAGCTGTTTAAATAGAGATAGTAAATATACTTTATTTTCGGTCGAACAGTCAGAGCCAACTTTGAATGGAATCTGAATTTAGGGTACGTGCTTAAAATTAAAGTGGGTGCAGTGCGGCGGATCGGTTGCTCTAGTCGATCGACTACCATTAGTCGTTTACATGGCTACGTAGCCATCTCTATAAACAAACATTGGTGATTGCCATCTGGGGAACCGTCGGTGGTTCTTTAAATCTGACAACTGTCCCAATCCTACTGGTCTCTCATCTGGCAGCCACAGCAAGGCCCAATTGAAAGTAGCTGAGCCTATGTGTAATGTAAGGCATTAGGTTTCAGTTCAGGTATTATACCGACCAGTTCTTAGGTATAGGTAAAGTTCATAGGGCAATGTGGGCACAGTTGATATTCTCTTAAGTGATTAATCAAGTCTTTGGAAATTGGGGCACGAGATCAAATTGTAGCTTATCTTTCTTAATAGTGGTTACTAGTAGATTTAGCAGATTCAAGATGTTCAACTTCTAATTACTTCCGGTATTTTCCTTTTTTACAAACAATTTAACCCATCTTATTTCTCGTCATCAAACAAAATATTAAATAACCCATCAATAAATTGAACACTTTTTCCTAGTTATCAGCTCCCACCTTCCGTCAAGTCGGTCCTCCGTAAATGGTCAACGTGCTCACGGTGCAGGAAACCGCATCTCCGAGCTTCCTAGCTGTGGTGCTACTGCTTTTAAGCTAGCTTGCAACCGCCGTTTCAGTGCAGACTTGTTTAGATCAAACATCTCCAGTTATTTATATCCTTAGTTGCTTACTTTGTTCACCAGTACCATCACCATCCTTCTCCACAAGCCTGTACGGTTCCACTCAAGTGAGAAACAGAACAAGTGAGCTAAGCGCTTACGTAACACCAGCCGAGCAGAATTCAAAAAAACAGATCAAAAAGATAAAAAAGATTAATTTATTCAATTTGTTTAATTCAGCTACACCAAACTTCCCTGTTCATTCCAAATTCCAATAACAACAACTGTTTCACCCCGAAAATGTCTCTATCTTCTTATCCCAACTGGAACAACACCGTGATACATGCATCGTTGAGCATGAACTCAACAACAATGTATACTTATGATAACACCACATTTACTTCAAAACTAGCTAATAAACTAAACTACACTGAATTAGTAGCCAAAGAGCTGAGCGTTATCAATGCAATTCAAATGAGTGGTTCCGACCAAATCAAGCTAGCCAACAAAGTGTTGGTACCAGATATCAAGGAGACCGGTTCGATTAATCAGCAGTCTGACGGAAAATACGTTAATTTCGTTTTATATTTCAAAAGACAATTAATGGAGAATAATGATTTAATTACTATTGTCATAATAGGAAGTGAACAATTAATGAAAAGTTTTGTTCAAAGATTGTTGGATGTCTTAATGGACGAATATTTAGACTGTTACTATGTTTCTTCGACTTCTCCAAATGCTTCAAATGCTTACATGAACTGTGAATACAAAAATAGAATGAAAACTATAATAACTGATCAAGAACATATCATTACTGAGGCAACAAGAACTTACTCATCCATTAATGATGATATCGATGAAGTTCGTATGATAATGAATGATAATATCGACCAGGTGTTGAATAGAGGTGAGACCTTAGAAACCTTGATTAACAAGACAAATAATTTAAATTCAACTTCAAATGCATTTAAAAGAAGAACTGTTTCGATTAAACGTAAATTTTGGTGGTCTAATGTTAAGTTTGTTGCTCTTCTTGGTAGTATTGTGTTTTTATTCGTTTACGTTCTAATTGGCTTAGAATGTGGTTTACCTTTTTACTCGAATTGTGTTCATCCTAAAAAGCCTATTCAACATCCTCCTTCTGGTGGCCACAAGCCTGAATAAGTAGCGTGTTACTTATTCTTAATTAAACTATGATGGTATTTCATATTATTTTATCTTCCTTTATCTTCTTTTATTTTATTTTTTTCTTGCATTTTTTTCTTGCATATTTTTTTGTATTCTTTTTTGTTTTATTATTTTTTGGGCTCTTTTTTTTTCTTTAAATTTTGTATAGGTTTCATTCTTTCTTTCTTTCTCTTGTCGCAAAAAAACATGTATATGATTTTTATACCTAATTTATTTATCTAATTTACATAAAATCAAAAATAATTAAAAAGAATATTTAAAAATAAACTAATCTTCTTCAGCATCTTCAGTATTATCGTTATCGTCCTCCATAGTTTCACCTTCTAATTCTTTTTGCTCTTGCTGTAATTTCTGAGAAGCGTTCAACACAGGTTCCTCATCTTCATTATCCCCATCGTCTTGTTCTTTATCGGTGGCATCGGCATCATCTGCAGTAGCAGTGGCAGCAGCTATATGCTCGGCTGAAGTCTCATTATTATCTTCATCTAAGGTATCAGCAGTACTATCATCAGCAGTGGCAGCAGTGGCAGCAGTGGCATCCAATTTAGCTCTTTTATTGGAATCACCATTAGCTTCTTCTTCTTCTTCATCGGCCTCTTCTTTCTTCTTTCTCTCTTTTTCCTGCTTCTTCTTCAACTTCTTTGCATTAAAATTATCCAACCCATCTTTCAAAACAGGGACGAACGAGCCAAAATTTGTGTTTTCCAATGCATTCAAAATATCATCTGCATTAACTACCTTCTTTCCCTTTTCTTTAACGATTTGCTTAGCAGCATCATAAATATAATTAATGAACAACACTGCAGATCTCTGTATCACGGTCTGAGAATCTTTTGCTAGTAACATGTTTGATTCACTTGTTTGTTGTAGGATTTGTTTGGCTATTTTATTGATTGTTGCTTTTGGAAATAATAACGAATCTATGGAAATTTTCTCAATGTCCATTGCTGATTCAAAATTTGTTTCTTGTTCATCTTTTCTCCAACCTTTTGCGGGCATTGTGATGTGGTGTTAATAATAGTGCTATTGACGTTTGGTATTGCTGGTATAGACAAGTAGGAACACTAATTGAATGTTTCGACACGTTAATTAAAGATTTGAGCGTGTTTGAATTTTGGATTAACCTTGTGCCACACTTTGTGGCGCAAATGTGATGCCACGGAAATTCCCGAAACGGGCAATTGAATGCGCTCAGATATCGATAACATGAATCATGTGGAAAAGTTGGAGGGTTGATCAGCTGAATTGGCGATGGCCAGTGTGGGTTTTTGCTTATTCCTTGCCTAACCATCGAACAACTTGACTAATCTAATACCTTCAAGAGATGAATTCCCAGGATGTCAAAGTTGCATTCAAGCCTCTGAACAACTGTTTAGTGAATTTACCATCTCAAATCATAAACCCGATTTTATCATCTGGAAACATATTGATTCAAAATATAATCATCCAACTAACACACAGGGTCAACAACAAGAAAACCATACATTATTGTGGATACAATGGATATTTCTCCAATGACACCCGAACCATTGAAATTGATCCATCATTTGCATCTTCTATTTCGATCAAAGAAAACCAGGAGATTACAATTCAATTATTGTTTGAATTTCCAAACATCAGTTCAGTTGAATTAGAACCAACTACATCATCAGATTGGGAACTAACTGAACTATATGCACAGACAATTGAAGATAAGTTTTTGAATCAGATTAGATGCGTCTCATTAGGCCAATCAATCACTGTTTTTCCACATCTAAACTCAAAAAATATCATAAAGTATAACGTCAAGTCCATAAAGTCAGAATCAAATGAATTACAGTACGGTAAATTGGTCAATTTCACTGAACTACATATTCAACCAAAAGTGTTCCATCGACAACAACAACAACCTAAACGGCCATCATCCAAAAAGCAAAGATCAGTCAGCAGCAGACGATCATCACAACTGGATTCAATTCCATCATGTTTAGTTAGAGGAATTGCATTACCACATCCAATATACTCACATATAGTTAATTCCACATCCGTTTACAATTACGAAGTATTTTTGAATTTGGATCAAAGTATAGTGAACCCTAAATTCAAAAAATTAGAATATGTCCAAGCAACAATCATAGCTGGTCCTGGAACACCAACTAAAATCGGTGGTGTGTCTTCTTTACCGACACCTTCACAAAGCCAAGACTCTAAAGAAAATAGTACACCATCCGATGATCAATTAGCAACTAGAAAAGTTATCGCTAAATTAACACATGACCCAAGTTCGATGTCTGGAACCATTGGCTTGTCGAAATTATTGTCTGTTGCATTAGGTGTCGAGAAAAGAGTTGGCGATTTGGTTTGCATTGAGGCTGTTTCTAGTAGTAAAGCTGAAAAGGTTGGGGTTTGTAAAATCCATAAGTTTACAACAGTTAGTAAGACTGAGACAGATAAAGTGTTGAAATATGATGAAGATAAGAAAGTAAAAGAATCCATAATCAAGAAAGAATTGAATCTAAAAATTCAAAGCGAACTAAATAAAATTGGCTTTACCTTAGGTTGTCCAATAACTAAGAAAATGAAATTGCCCATTATTCCAGGTTTATTGCCTCAAGGTGGGCTCATTGATTTTTCTGATACTGGGAAGCATAAGCATGACTGGTTTGTCGTTGGTGATAAATTATCAAATTTTGAAATTGTTCAAGATGAAGTGCTAGTTCCTGAATCATATCTTGAAGAAGCAAATACTATCGGTAAAACAAATGATGTTATTGGACAAGATAAATTGATTAAGAAAATGTTAAGGGTCTTAAAAAGGGGTAATTCAACTTTATTATACGGTTCATCCGGGTCAGGTAAAACTATTATAGTTCAAGAAATAGCAGAAAGATTGCAACTAGAAAATGGAGTGTATGTTAAGACAATTGACTGTGATGACATTTCAAATGATAACATGAATAATATCAAGAATTTAATAGATGGATTAGTTAAAGAACTAAATTGGCATTCCCAATCATTACTAATATTTGAGAACATTGATTCATTAATCCCACAAGAGATAGAACATGGTGATTCAGGAACAAGTAAACAAATCTCGGAGTTGATTTGTAATAAATTCTCTAAATTAATAAATGAACGGAAATTTTCAATTTTGATTACATCAAAGAATAAAAACTCAATCAATTCAATCATTTTCCAGAAACATTTGATTGAAACGGACTTTAATTTAAGATCGCCAGATAAGGATCAGCGTTTTGAGTTAATCAAGTATTACCTAAAGTCAGAATATTCAATCGCTGTGGACGATCTAGAAATGATTAATGAAATAGTTGCTGAAACTGAAGGTTATTCACCATCAGATTTAAAAACCCTAACAGGTAGAGCATACCATGACTTAGTTGCATCTAGCTTTGAAGCCACAAATTCCGGAACCTCAATATCTTTAACCAACTTTCAAAAAGCCTTAAATGACTTCACACCATCATCATTGCGAGGAGTCAAATTACAGAAATCTACAACGTCATGGAATGATATAGGTGGATTAAAGGAAGCCAAACAGGTGTTATTGGAAACATTAGAATGGCCGACCAAATACGCGCCAATATTTAATAATTGTCCATTAAGGTTAAGATCAGGTATTTTACTCTATGGGTATCCTGGATGTGGTAAGACATTACTAGCTTCAGCGATCGCATCACAGTGTGGATTAAACTTCATCTCTATCAAGGGTCCCGAAATTTTGAATAAGTATATCGGAGCGTCAGAGCAATCGGTCAGAGAATTGTTTGAAAGAGCAAGTGGAGCCAAACCATGTATTTTATTTTTTGATGAGTTTGATTCGATCGCACCTAAGAGGGGCCATGATTCAACTGGAGTTACCGACAGAATCGTGAATCAGTTGTTAACTCAAATGGATGGTGCTGAAGGGTTAGATGGAGTTTATGTTTTAGCAGCTACTTCAAGACCTGATTTGATCGATTCAGCCTTGTTAAGACCTGGAAGATTGGATAAGAGTATTATATGCGACTTACCAGATTTTGAAAACCGATTGGATATTCTTGAGACTGTAATTAAGAATAAGTTTTCAGTTGATGATACCGTTGATTTAGGGTGGGTTTCTGAACAGACCGAAGGTTATTCCGGGGCTGATTTACAGGCATTAGTTTATAATTCATATTTGAAAGCGATTCATGAGAATTTAGAGGAGACTACTAAACAAATTACAGAACAGAAAGGTACTGATACCGGAGTTGAATTTTTCATGATGATGAATAATGAATTAAAATTAAATTCGATGAGCTCGAAAAAATTAGAAGTTTCAAAAAAATTGGAAGCAATATATTCCAATATGGGCCCTACGGAACTACCTAAAGGGGAAATCAAAAAAGACAACAAGCCTCAAATTCAAATCCAAATGAGCATGAAACATTTGAAAGAAGGACTAAGTGAAACGAAAAAATCAGCGTCTAACAAAGAACTTGCCAAGTTTCAACTGATTTACAGCCAATTTATTGATGGGAAACGAGAAGGCCAGCTGCCCAACGGAGAAGCCAGCCAGGATGTTGGAGGACGGGTCACATTGATGTAGTAACGTGTATAACATAACATAACGAAACATAACGATTAATGTAATGTCCGTCACTTGACAGATTTAACAACCTTAAGTAGTGTGACGTATCTACCCCTTACAACTTTAATGCTGATACGGCTAAACTAAGTAGGATCCAAATAATTCCTCGATCCAGCGTTCGTGCGCTCCATACTTATTCCGTTTCCTATTTCCAGATCATATATATATATATTGGAAACAAGCACCGGGGAATCGTGGAGATAACCTGGAGTTAAAGGATTAGTAAGAACACCTCCGAAAAGTTTGATTACTCATCGCAAGGGCCTATCCCCGATTGCATGCCGAGGCTCCGGCCGAACCGAAAGAGTTGGTCCGGAGAATAAAGCGCTCGGTAAAGGTGAAAAAGTATATATATATATATATCCTTCATTCCCCTGCCTTTATCATTGTGTTGATTCTCCGTCCCCAGGTTTATTTCTCTTTCCCAACTATCCTTAGATCCCGCCACACTGTTAGTACCTGTCCATTCACGGCTACTATCTGCTACTGCTTACCTCAACGTTCTGAGCTTCTTCTAGTCCTCCGAAGATCCCGCAAACACGCAAAGACCCTGACTGGCTACCACCAATATATGCAACTCACAACTATAATATGCCTAATATAATATCAAGAACTTCTTCTACAGCTTCAGCATCCTCTACTAGCTCTTCTTCAACGAAAAAACTACTGAATTTCATTAAAAAAACGGTATCCCCATCTCACACAAAAGTTAATTCGTGTTCTTCTACTTCAACCTCGTCAACCTCATCAACATCCAACAAGCATCATCATACCACGACACTACCCAAGCTTACGACACATTTCAAAATCGACTCCGGAACAAATAGCAACAATTCAACAATCTCCTCATTATCCTCTCCAGTTAGCTCATCAACTTCCTCGATACCAAGATCAACAACCTCGATCAGTGGTTCCGTTGGTTCCGTTGGCTCCGCAGTTATTCCAGAACCAAGGCAGTTGAAATTACCAGAATACTGGGAAATGCGATTTGATCCTGTTCTGGCACAAATTTATTATGTTAATACAAGGGACAATTCAGTTCAGTTTGATAATCCTTTGGAAGTTGTTAAGTTATAGTCTACTGCTTTCTTGTTTAGTGGCTTGTACATATGTAATTTGATGATCACTGTATTACTATTATGATTGATGACCCCTCTTACTACTCCTCTATTCTGCTGTTAGCAGTTCAGATATTCTTTTCTTTATCAAATTTCCGTTCGCTTCCGTTTACTATATCCTATTGAATATTATTTTACTGCTCACCTTTGAGTCCTTCTTTATCACACGTGCAAAGCTAGTGTGCTTTCTCTAGTTTTCTTTAATTATTTGATACATATTCTTTTATTTCATGATTGTTTTTCTTCATATTTGTATTTTATATATCATTTAACTTTAATTAATATTTTTGTTGGATCTCACTATATGAGCAATCGTCGTACCAGTTATAAGTCTCTACCGTAGACTCAAAATTTCTATTAAAACTATATACACGCATTAATCATTAAAAACAATTTCCCAATTAATTTTTGGTTCGGAATATAAAACAAAATGCAAATTACTACTATGAAGTAAAAACCCTTGAAAAAAATACTAACAAACAAACAACGACACAAGAACACAAAAACACAAAAGCAATGTGAATAAGGTAGATAAAAAGAAACAAAGCGAAACAAGAAAACAATTAACAGCAAAAGACGACAAAATCCAAACACATATCGACTCTCTGAAATACATGAATAAATAAATAAATAAAGCACAAAAAGTCATCAAAACAAAACAAAAACAAAAACAAAAACAAAAAAGAGTTCATTAAAAAGACATAAAACCAAAGCCATGAATCAAAAAATAATTTTAAATACAACTTTTTTAACAAAAAACATTACCAAAACAAAGAAACTTTTACTACCTAATTTTTCCTTACCTTACAATTTTCTCGTTTCTTTATTCAACCAATCAATAGCCCGGTAATCTCTAATCTCTTTCAAATATGGCAAAACAGTGCTTCTAACTCTTGAATGAAACGAATTAATCCACTCAACCTGATCATCCTCTAACAATGCCTTATCAATCAACTTTAAACAAAATGGAACCATAGTAAAATACTCAAATCCCAACCATTCCTCACCTTCAGTATTGCCGTCTTGACCATCTCGACCATCTTGACCATCTTTCAACACAACCATCACATCACTCTCAATACGAATTCCAAATTCATTATCTTGATAGTATCCTGGTTCATCACTGATGAAATTACCTTGTTCTAAAGGCTTGTAGTTGTATGATGTCATTGATGGCGATAGCCCACATGGACCGGAATGAACGCAGATGAATGTATCGATTCCATGTCCCGTACCATGTGAGTAACTTAATCCTTTTTCTTTTAATGGTTGACGAGCTAATGAATCAATATAGTATGATGATGTACCTTTCGGGAAAATTAGCATTGCGACATTCAAATGACCTTTTAACACTAATGAATATGCTTCGATCTCTGATTCGGTGGGTTGGGTGAAATGGACTGTTCTTGTGATATCCGTTGTACCTTCTAAGAACTGCGCCCCCGAATCTAACAAAAACACAGCATTTGGATCAATAATGGAGAATTCTTCAGGGGTTGGTTCATAATGGACAACAGATGCATTGGCTCCAGTGGCTGCTATAGTTTGAAATGATAATCCTTTATAGTTTGGAAATAAAGATCTGAAATATTCAGCTTTTGAAGCGGCTTGTAATTCATCAACAGTATCTCCTTTAACAATCAATTTCTCCTCGAGCCATGCAAAAAAACGGATTAATGCAATTGAGTCTTTTAATTGCGCTAATTTATTACCTTTAATTTCAACTGGATTCTTAATACCTTTAAATTCGGTAATTATTGATCTTGATTTGATTTCATAAATTGACGGAACATTCATATAGAGTGCATAACTAGCATTATTTGATAGATAAATCGTTCTGTAGTCTGAAAAGTATGGTGATGGAGTTAATGCAGGTAAATCATTCCAAAATTTATTATAACTATGAATGTGCAAGCCGGGAATTGATAACATATAATTAGCAACTTCAAATGAACGAACTTTTGATTTATCAATATACAAATCAATTCTGTCTAATTGAACAATACAGTAACTGAAGAAAACAGGATTAAAGGTAATATCATTGCCTCTTAAATTAAGCATCCAAGCAACTTCTTCAAGTTGAGAAACAATTAATGCAAAACTAGATTCCTCCTTCATGAATTTTCTAATTCTTCCAATTTTTTCTAAAGCATGCTCACCTGAAAATTTCAAATGATGGATAAAAATTGAATCATTTTCAGGTTTGAGTGGAATATAACATTCATGTTTCATAACTCTATCAACTAAATTATCCATTAAGGTAATAAATTCAACATTCATTTCAAAACATTTTTCTTTTAAATAATTACCACCAGAATGACTAATCAGTCTTGGATCAATACCAACAGATCTAAATTTGTCATTTGAATGACATGATGCTCTATTAACAGCCCATTCTTGCCAAGTTGGATAACCAGTAACACCTTGCTTTAATAGTTGCCAATTATCATCTATTTGCTTAGCAGCTTGTAAGAAATATCTACCATCTGTAGATAGAGCTGCTTCATTATCTAAAGAGATAACAGCAACACCTGCACTCCCAGTAAAACCCGAGATGAATTCTCTTCTTTGGTCCTTTGGAGAGGTGTATTCGCTTTGATGTTCATCTTCAGAAGGAACTATATAAACACCAACATTATGAAATCGCATTAATTTTCTAATATAAGTCAATCTACTTGAAGAATCAAAAGAACCACTGAATAATTGTCTTGTAGTTGGAGTTGAAGATAAAACTTTGTCAGCATTGAAAGTTGAGCAAATGGATTTTCTTTCGTGAATGAATTCGGTATCATCTTCATCGTCACTAACATCAGGAGTGTCAAAGATGTCCACTAGATGCTGATACTTGGTGTCTTTAGTATCATTTAATCTGAATTGGAAAAAGCTCTTGATGGACTGGAAGCAGGAGATAGTCTTTTCCGGAGAGTCAATTAGCTGGATAACCCCTCCTCCCAGATAAGAGGCTGTTTTTTCGTCGAAACTGGAGTTGTCTGACAAGTCTTCGTCTGAGCCTATTCTCCTTGGGACCATTGTCTAGTGTGTGGCGAGTTGATAAGTGGGTGTGTCTGTAGTAAAAACAGCTGTAAAAACAGGAAAAACACAAACACCTGGAAACCCTCTTCCTCTTATACCTTCTGATACCCACCTCCAGCTTACGTAAGAGGCCATCCCACCGGCCGGCCAACGTGCGCAGCCGCACGCTGAGTCATCTGGTGGTCGGCTCCGGTTTCCGGTGGTCGGTGACCGGCTCGGTTAAAGGCCAGGGAGTCATCCTACTATTGTTATCAAACAGCAAGTACCAATCAAACCTTTGATAAGATTTTGATTTGGGATGGTCAAATTCGAATCTTGTTCAGCAAACCTAATTATGTCTAATTGATTTAAGACTGCTGAGAATCGTTGAATTTACCTGGAGCTGAAATCTGAGATCATAGCCCCAGTTGATAGGCCCGAATGTAATTCCACGAGTCCATTAGTCTCATGACCATTCAGCTTATATTATGTAACCAGACAACAACCAGATGGTGCACAGGTGTTATAGCCTGAATTGGCGCTCCACTCTAATTAAGTTTTGGCGACTGGATTAAAATGTGATTAATACCTTCAAGAATGTTTAACAAATTGTTGTATTAGTCTACATATAAACCGTATACATAATCTAGAAATTATTTATACTAACTCACAAGGTACAAACAATTTGTTAATGACTCATATTACCTTTTAGAAGGAATCAATTTTATAATCTAAATATTACTAGAATTCAAACTTGGAATATGTATTTATTAAACCCAAAAACGGAAAACGAAAAATGAAAAACAAACATAAAAAAGAGTAAAGAAAAAGGAATCACAAAAAAACAAAACAATATAATAAAGAAGCTAATAAATAAGGGAGTTTTTAAATGTAAAACAGAGCTGAGATGAATTGAAAGAAAAAGAAATGCAAATTAGTAATGAGAAGAACTTTTTCAGAATTTAAAAATATGAATGAATGAACAAAAAGTCTTTATGTAAAACAAAATAGATAACAGCAAAACAGCAAAAACAACAAAACAGGGAAACAGGGGAAAAGCAAAGGATAAACTTGTAGCGCAGAATGATTTAAAAAGCAAAAAAAATAAGGAAACATAGAATTAAGCATCCATTTGTGCAACAGCAACTGGTGTTGGAGGAATGGCAGATTCTTTCTCTTTAAACTGTTCCTGTTCTTGTTTAGAAAGAGAAGCATGGGTACTATGCGTACTAACTTCTGGAGTTTCAATCACTTGTTGTTCAATATCACCCCCATGTATATCAAAGAAGTTTCTTCTGACTTCAACATAATCATAAGCAAACTCACCAATTTGATCTTCATCTAAACCATTTGCTTCACCTTCTTCGTCAACTCTTAATTGCATATATGGAATTTTATTTAAAACGTAGCAAATAATACTCGTCACAACAATACAATAAGCAGCAACTGCACAAATGTATGCAATTTGCTTGTACATTTGCTTCCAGTTATGATCCACCCACGCACCTGGATGATCGGTGTAACCATCGTATCCTAAAACTTTTGAAGAACCAAAGATACCATTGAAAAATAGGCCCAGAACACCGGCGAGACCGTGCTCTGCTAGGATATCCAAGCTGTCATCAACTTTAACATACACTTTGAAAATGGTAGCAAAGTTACAAATAATACCTGAAACAACACCTAAAATAATTGAAGCCCAAAGGGTAATGCAACCTGATGACGGGGTAGCGGCAACCAAACCCACAATTATACCAGAACATAAGCCAACACAACTCCAGTGACCGGTTCTAGAAAAATCTAGCAATAACCATGATATTCCAGCAAAAACTGCGCATAAATTAGTATTCATGATGGCATACACAGACTTCATTGATGGTTCAACACAAGTTAGACCATTGAATCCCAACCAGCCAAACCACAACAGAACAACACCGATGGTAATCATTGAAACATTATGAGGTCTGTAATTGACCATTAAATGTTCTTTTCTTTCACCTAACCAATACGATAATGTAAAGCCACCAAAACCAGATAATATTTCAACTGGACCACCTCCAGCGTAATCGAGAACACCCCACTTGTAAGCCCATCCGTTAGCAGACCAAACCCAAGCAGCCACCGGACAGTACACTAAAGTTAGCCAAACAAATGAGAATAAGAATAAAGGAAGAATTCTACCTCTTTCACAAAGAGCACCAATTAAAATGCAAATAGTGATGGCAGAGAACATTCCTTGGAAATTAGCAAAGGCCATTTCTGGATAACCTTTCTCATCACTCAATGTGATAGTAGACTCCAGATTTTGATAGCCAAAATTATGCAAGTTTCCAATGAATCCATTTGTAGCTGTTGACGAAAAGGCTAAAGAATACCCCCAGAAATACCACTGGAAAATTGCAACCAGAAGAACTGCGAAGACGGAGAAAATCAAATGTAATGCAGACTTACGTCTGGCTAAACCAGAATATAAATATGCTAAACCGAAGCACATTATAAGCACCAAACAAGTACCAATGATTAATGTTATAATCGTAGCATCATTGTAGTTCACGTCCTCAGCAAACACCTCTCTCTTTTGGAAAAAGTAACCCAACATGATGGTATTAGTGTATATTAGCTAGTAGAACGGAGAAGAGATTTATGTAATTAGATATGGAGATCAGAGAAATTGGGTATCTCAGTAGTTGTATCTGGTAGTTCTAGGAAAAAAGTGTGTTGAACTGTTAGATGATTAATGAGGTAGCAATTAAAGCAAAGCTTGTACTGTAGTTGAATCTTGATGTTATTTCGTGAAAAAAAAGAACGCAATAAACTGAAACGGACTTTAATCAGGTTGACGGATTTTGGCGTCTTTATAAACGATCTTGTGAGAAACAGTTGTATAGATAGGGACTAAACTATAGGACTACACAGATAGGGATTTGAATCGGTATTTATTTGAATTTGCAAATGTGATTTTTTAAGCTATATAGCTACTTTAAATTTAAAAATTTCTGTTAAAGCGCAGATAGATCTGCAAAGAAAAAATAATGTGGAATCTCGAAGCCGGTCTTGGCTGCCTGGTCCGGGACTAGCATAACGCCCAGCGACATACTCAAGTCACTAGCGTCCGATTTGGCTGGATGATTCATCTTGTCCGTTGGGAATTCAGCGAGCTATGCAGCTGATAAGAGCAACAGGGTGGTTTGGTGGCCAATCAGGTTGCTGGATATCGAGTCGTACTACTAATTAACAATCCATAAATTTGGAAGCTTATACCTTACGATCTGGGCCCCTGTCTCAATTGTTCTCCCTATCAGCTTGCAATCGCCAAATAATGCGAGCAGCAATAATTATTTTTATCGTGCTGCTGCTGCTAAAGTGGTTGCAACTGTTATCAGTCCTATATCCATTTGATCTGACTTGCAAGTTGTGTATATAGGGTGTTTTGTCGTTTAGTTTGAGCTTCCAACCCCTCCGGAAAATCTGGATAGAAGTGGTCTTGGAGGTTGCACTCCATTGGCTCGATATACACAGGTTATAATAACGTCTTTGGGCATTACACAAATTACCCCGCTATGCCGAAGACTTAGTGCACGGTATAGTAGGCTATTCCCTTGAAAATTACCGCTGGGGCGCTGGGGCGCCTGGTAAAAATTGAGAATTGCCGGGGAAGTAAGCCGCTACAAGTAGCCGCAGTCTGGCATTACCGTATAGAACTTGTAAAAGTAGGGTCTGCGGCGCCTTCATTAGCCAGGGAATTACCTACACATCACGCGGATTGCGCCGGGAAAGAAAACTGAAGGGCTGGACCCTGCTGCACTATAACCATAGTGCACCCGTGCACCCGCTAAGATTTGCCGGGAAATTTGGAATGGTTGAACATTATGAGAATAGATCTGAATCATCATCGAACAACTACTGTTATATTCTTAATTGAATTCCTCTTGATTTTGACAATATTGATAGGCCCTAGCACAATCTCTGGTTCTTCTCAACCTATCGCTTACAAGTTAACAACTGTTGGCCGCCAGTTCTTAATTTATGGTTAGGCACTTTTATTATCTCTCTGAATATAGAATCGACATTACCTGAATATAGTAAACAAGACAATTATAACCAAGCATTCCTTCTCAATTTAGTAACAGTTTCTGGGTATGCCTTATTGCCAGATATATTTTGTTCATCCCGCGTATATTGCCTCAGAAGTGGGATATCGTAAATCCTCATTACCACTTCTTTGAACTTGTAATTTCCTTGAATTGAAATGTTTTGTTATTAATTGAAGGCATACATTGGAGTTCCGGGCTATGTTTTCTTTCTTTTCTTATAAAATACCAATTGTGTTTTTTTGAATATAAGATAAATTTAATAGAACTGTTGCTCCCGCTTCTCCGCCCCGCCATTGATTACCTGATTACAAGGGTTACCTGTTCACTGCCAGTTCACTGTATTACAAGCAGCGGTTTCATTCTGAAAATTTAACTTGAGTATCGGAGAGCAAGCGATATGATAACAAGAAATGTATGATTTTTGTATCTTTAGATACATTCTACGGTAGTTAAAAAACCATAATAATTTAAGATAATTATTAATTAGCAAGTAAATGTAAAACTTCTTGAACCCACTAGCTCTTAAAGAAAAACACATATTAACAAAGCAAGGGAATGTAAAGATCACAAAATTAAATTAAACAAAAAAATAAAAATTCTAAGAAAATTAGAAAAATGTAAGCAAAAAACTAAAAAAATACAGTTTTTTACACACACCCACAATTTAAATTGGCGAAACACAAGAAAAGGATCTAGCAGCAGAAGATCCAAAAATCTCAATAATATAACCCACAGAACCACAAATACCCAATATACAGAAAATAAAAGCACAGAAGCAAATCACCATGTAAAAAGTACAAATGAAAGGATGTTTCTTGTAACCATTCTTAACAAACTGTTTCCAACATTCTTTTTCACCAATTGCTTTCATATTTGAAATATTATACTCTTCAATTTGTTCTAATTTCACTTTATTCCATAATGCAACCATGTGGAATATAAATGGTGTGATATAAGTTAATGGAATCATACATAACGAAGAAGTGAAAGCTGAAATTGAAACGACTTGAGGAACAGAAGCTGATATAATCCAAATAATCACCCAGACCACAGAAACAGATATCACCCAAAGAATCAATCCTTTCTTGGAATAAAACTTAATATCCTTCATGAAACGTGGAACGTAGTTCTTGTAGATAACTTTACTGGAAACATGACTGTAAAATAAAGCTGAGAAAACACTGGTAACAAAGCTCACCATTGCTAAACATTTAAGAGCAACCGGATTACTTATCCCAAATCCAGCTGGAGAGTTAGCGAATTGGCCTTGTTGCGAATAAACAAAGTTACCGTACAATAAATAAATCATTAATATGAAAGCTTGCGAAACAGTAGCACTTTTCCAGAAGTCCCAGGGTCTTTTCATTTCCGAGATAACTTCTGGGAACACCATAGAGCCCGCAAAGATATAGGAAAGATTAGCAATAGCAATAATTTGAACAAAAACAGACTGTGGTGTAATTGCGTAGGTTTCAATGGTATCTTTATCTAGTCCCAATAAGGACTTAACATTATCCCAGTTAGGTTCTGTACCAGACATAAACCCCATTTGAACAAATAAATTAGCATAGTTCACAACTGTTATAACTAAACATAATTTTCCTAAATTATTCAATTGTCTAACATGAGTTAGAAGCCATAAGGCAACGCAAAGAACAGTAACTAGCCCAACATAACACATTTTGTTCTCTCTCGTAATTATGCAACAATAGCTCATAGCAATGACGGTAACGGCGGTAGTAAAAATCATACCTACTAATTGTAGGAAGATAATAAATTCCCTAAACCATTTTCCAAGTAAGATTTCAGCTAAATCGGCCATTGTTTTAATTGGATATTCAGGGGAATCAAACAGTAGAAACAGCCACCAGATTAAGTATCCCGATAACAAAGCTAACCCAAATGCAACAATTATGAAAATATTGGAAGGAACATAACCTAATAATCCAAATGATTGAGGAACCAAAGCAGCACCCAAAATTTCAGAAGTTAATAAACCAACAACGTTATACCAGGTTGAAGTTCTAATTGAAAGATTTGTGTTGTCCCATTTTAAGTAATCATCTCTATCATCCTGTAATTTCGAAACAAACAACGTGTCTTTAATAAACCTGTTCCATCTTCCAAAGAATCTTTCATTTTTGACCTCCATATATTGTCTTTCGATCGATCGCTGGGCATAGAAGACTCTTGTAGCTAGGTCAACTTCTTCGACTGTATGATGCACATCTTCAAGACTTTCCGAAAAGGGGTTGATCGCATCTTCAAGTCTTTCAACAACAGTGCACTCTTTCGTACCAGTTTTAATTGGTTCCTTTGTATTATCTTCAGTGTCTGTCATGTGACGTGGTGATATATTAGATTGCAGCTGTATGTTTGCCTCTGTTCGTAAGGCGAGTGTTAAAATTGATAGTTAAGATAGAACAAAGTTAAACAGAAAGACAAGTAGAGGAGGTTAACAAAATGAATTGGTGATAATTGGAAGGAAAACATTGAATATATATTAAGCTGGATATAGCCCAAAGCCGATACAAGCTAATTTATAATGCATGTTTTCAAAGTCGATTGTTCTATTTCAACAGATTTAGGAGATAAGACGCCTGTGGAAGTAGGCTCAATCAGGCTCTTGTTTTTGTGGCTATTGGACATAGAGCTTTTTCAAATCTGCATAGAAGAGGCACACACGATATGTGTCTTTGGCCTTGATTCCCCTTATCTTGTACGTTGTTTTCAAGTATCTGCCATATGGCGGTAGTACGTACATATCTGGGCAGGCGAGCCCTGATAACGCTTTTCGCAGGAAACGGACGCGTCAGCCATAGCTCCAAATGGTCACACCTCGGAGTGACCTCGGATGTCCTATTACAATTGTTTGTAAATCTTTCAATCAATCCATTATAATTTTAAGTTATACTATAAGTGGAAACAGGGATATAAAACCTTGTACCCATATTCCACAATTCACAAATAGAGAAACAAGAGATGAACGAAAGAAAGATAGATCAAAAGGAAAGAATTGTTACAGAAATGGAGATATAAGAAAGAAAATATGAGCCAATCTGATAAGAAAAAAGTATCGAAGATCAAATTGGTGAAACACAAGAAAAGGATTTAGCTGGTGTATCACTAAATGTATCAACGATATATCCCACAGAACCACAGATACCCAAAATACAGAAAATGAGTGAAAGAAAAGAGATCAAGATGTGAAAGGTAGAAATGTAAGGATATTTCTTGTAACCACGTTTAACCAGAATTTTCCAGGATGTTTTCTCCCCCACTTCTTTCATACTTGAAGTGTTATACTCTTCGATTTCTTCTAGTCTTATTTTTTTCCATAATGCAACCATGTGGAACAAATATGGCGTCATGTAAGTCAATGGAATCATACATAATGAAGAAGTGAAAGCTGAAATCGAAATGACCTGAGGAACAGCAGCTGATACAATCCAAATGACTATCCAAACAATAGAAACAGATAACACCCAAAGAATCAACCCTTTCTTCGAATAAAATTTAATGTATCTAATGAAACGAGGGAAGTAATTTTTGTAAATAATTTTGCTGGAAATATTGCTGTAAAACAAAGCTTGAAAAACACTAGTAATAAAACTTATCATACATAAACTTTTAAGAGCTGCTTGATTTGATAACCCAAAAACAGCAGGTGAATTTGAGAATTGGCCTTGTTGGGAATAGACAAAATTACCAAATAGAAGATAAATGATTAATATGAACCCTTGAGCAACTATTGCACTTTTCCAAAAATCCCAAGGTCTTTTCATCTCAGATAGAACCTCTGGAAACACCATTGAACCTGCAAATACATAAGAAAGATTAGCAATAGCAATGATTTGAACAAATGCAGATTGAGGTGTAACAGCATAAGTAAGAATCTCGTCTCGATCCATATCTATTAAAGATTTAGCATTATCCCAGTTAGGTTCTGTACCAGACATAAACCCCATTTGAACAAATAAATTAGCATAGTTAACAACTGTTATAACTAAACATAATTTTCCTAAATTATTCAATTGTCTAACATGAGTTAGAAGCCATAAGGCAACGCAAAGAACAGTAACTAGCCCAACATAACACATTTTCTCTTCTCTCATAACAATGCAGCTATAACTCATAGCAATTACAACCACGGCTGTCGTAAAAACCATACCTAATAACTGCAAGAAAATAACTAATTCTCTGAACCATTTTCCAAGTAAGATTTCGGCTAAATCAGCCATCGTTTTAATCGGATATTCAGGGGAATCAAACATTAAGAACATCCACCAAATTAAGTATCCTGATAGCAACGCAAATGAAAACGCAACAATAATGAAAATGTTAGAAGGAACATAGCCTAACAACCCAAACGAATTAGGAATCAATGCAGCACCCAAAATTTCAGAAGTTAATAAGCCAACAACACTAGGCCAGCTCGAACTCCTAATCGAAAGATTTGTATTATCCCATTTCGCGTAATCGGTTCGGTCCTCTTGTAATTTAGAAATAAATAATGAATCTTTAATGAATCTATTCCACCTTCCAAAGAATCTTTCGTCTTTGACTTCCATATATTGTCTTTCAATTGATCGTTGAGCATAGAAGACTCGTGTAGCTAGATCAACTTCCTCAACTGCTTGATGCTCATCTCCATGACTTTCTGTGAAAGGATTGATAGCATCTTCAAGTTTTTCTAAAACAGTAAAGTCGTTGATATCAGGTGTTTTCTTTGATGATGAAGAAATTTCTTCCATGATTGGAGATTTATTGTTTCGGCTAAACAAGATATTACACCGATTAATGAGAATGAATGAACTTTTGGGTTATCAATGAATACAACTGCAAATTCACAGACAATTGAGTAAAGTATGTAAGATGGTGTTCAGTGAATTTGCATAGTATATTATGGGAAACCACCACTATATATATACAGTCAGCAAAGATAGTACATGGAGGGCCTGTTTAATTTGATTAAATAGTTTAATCTAGTTCGTTTGACAAAAAGTTCTTTCAGGCTTCGATCAAGTTCTTCAATTCCCTTTAAGAATGAAGGCGGCTTAGAGGTATGGCTGATCTGATCCACACGTACGTCCTAATAAAATATCGTGAACTATAATTGAATTCTAGGTAGCCGCTGATTTCTGTATAACAGTTTCTTCAATCATATCACCTGATAACAATTGAAATTCTCATTATAAAGACGAAGTCCCCATGAAGATTCTGCCCCCATGCATGCATATCGACTATTGCGTATCTCTTTTTGATTAAATTGAATATGCGCTGCACCACCTAAAACTTTGGTTTGGAAACGGTGATGCGGCTAGTTCTAGTTGCTACTTTGCTACCAGTAATAGTCTAATTGATTTGTTGTCGGGTATTTGCAGTATTTCAACAAGTGCTGGATGTTTTTACATTCCATTCCACATTCTCTCTTACTCTCTAATTATAAAAGCAATCAGGTCCCGTTTTTATCTAGCTTTTTGTCCAGAGGTTCTTTTTCATCAGAAAAACTGTCACACTTATACAACTTTCAAAACTTTGGATGTGATTACATGAATCATTATGTAGAACAAAACCACTCATATGTGGAATGCTAAGGTTGTCATATTTCTACTTGTCATTTTCTGGAGGTACTTCGATGGTTTCGACTTTGCTCTCTGTCACCTAGTGCTGATGGTGCAACTTGAAGTTCGAGGGTAACCTAAGACGAGTTGATACATCGAAGGCTGCTCCATTAATAAAACTACTGAAAACTCTTTCAATTTTGTCAAAACACATGTCTTTCTTGTCTACTTCATACCATGTAACAAATTGTGTTTGTCATTGGAGTTGACTTTTTTTATGATATTATGCGTTGCTTTCATCACTGTCCATGTATTTTGTAAAAATATAACTAAAATTATGAAACCGTAAAATTTATTTTATTATGACTTCCTTTCACCGTTATTTAGATGAATCATTACTTTCTCCTTCTCTTCAGGTTCTTTTTGAAAGTTAATGTTTACGCCTTATAAACTAACTTTATGGTACCCAAAACAGAGTGATACAATAGATTATCGATAGGCTAGGACTAAAAACTTTGAGCAATCTCAATATTAGGTAAACCAGGAAAAGAAGTACAAAAATATGGACGAGACCGGAGTCGAACCGATGACCTCTCGCTTGCAAGGCGAGCGCGCTACCAACTACGCCACACGCCCAATTGTTGTAAAACTAATCTCAATGTTTATCCGCAATCTACAACATATATACCTAATGATGTAATTAGACGCGCTCACACTGGGAAAATAATAAGTTTTTACCTGTGCAATTTAGACAGTATGGCCGAGTGGTTAAGGCGTTTGACTCGAATTTTTAAGTGTTATCAAATGGACTTTGTCCGCGCAGGTTCAAATCCTGCTGCTGTCGGAATGATTTTTTTGAATAGGTATCTTAAAACCTAAATGTTTAACTTTTTCGATTGTTAATTCCTAACTATCTAGTTTTTTTTAGTAATTTGAATATCCCAAGTGTTTTTATTAATATTGGGTGGAGTATAAGTGCTTATGAGTTATGCACACATGAGCCGAACCTCAAATTCTAACGCGTCGCAATCAAGGACGTGTAAATTCATTAAATTAACTTAAAAACAGCACCATTTTATTTTCCACAAGAAATCCATATTATTATTCTACATTTAACAAATCACCAACATGACAAGAGGTTCATTGATAGCAATTGAAGGTTTAGACAGAACAGGTAAAACCACACAAACTACAAAATTAATAGAGACCTTAACAAAGTTAAACAAGCCAATTCAATTAATCAAATTCCCCGACAGAACTACAAATATTGGGCAATTGATCAACCAGTATTTAACCGACAGAACATTTAATCTATCAGATCAATCAGCTCATTTATTGTTCAGTGCTAATCGTTGGGAATTAGTTGAAAAAATCAAGAAATTATTAGATGAAGGTACGATTGTTTTATTAGACAGATACGTCTACTCAGGCGTTGCTTACTCCTCAGCCAAAGGTTTAGATTTCCAATGGTGCTTAAGTCCAGATTTAGGATTACCAAAACCTGATTTAACTTTGTTTCTAAAATTTAAAAATGATGGAAATATGAAGAGAGACGGGTTTGGCGATGAAAGGTATGAAGTTGATGAATTTCAGAAAAAAGTTAAATTAATGTTTGAAAAGTTTGATGCTGATGAAAATTGGCAAAACCTATACGTTGATGACAAGGGAATTGATGAAGTCAGAGAAGAGGTCTGGAATATAGTAAAGAAATACGTTGATGGATTAAACACCGAACTTGCATACTTTTAATTTACTTTGTAAACAGAGATCTTCATATAAAAGGAATATTAGAGAGACTAGTAATAATAAAAGAGCTAACATAACGAGGGTTTACCTGAAGTAAACAGGGACAAAGAACAAAAACAAAAAAAAAACTAAACAACATATACAATAAACATAAAAGTACACTTGTAAAAAGACTAAAATAAGGACGACAAAGTAAAAATAAAGAGGTAAAAAAGTATCATAATAAAAGAAAATAAATGTTAAATTTAATTTTGAGGTATAATAATTGTAAGTTTTCAAAAAATCAAATTGATAATGTACAAGAAAAATCAGTTTCATCAATTAATTCTAAGTTGCATTCGTGGAATCAAAATAATCGAGAAAGATCATTGATTTACTTATATGAAGGTCAAATTAGCATATAAAGCAATAACTGAAGAGAATAGAGCTCCAATTAAAATCCAGTTACCAAACAATTCTCTTAAGTAAACAGTAGCGTACAAAGAATAGTGTTTTAAAGCAAGTAATGCATAAGAGACAGAGCATGACTTGGTGGAAATTTGATAAACAAGTTCTTTAACAGCATCTTCACCTGGAATATCGGTCTTGAATAAGACTAGTCCAACAAGAACTTTAACTAAACCAAAAATAAACGCGTCATATTCAAAATCGTAAGTGAAGTTAATGTAAAATGAGCCAACAAGTGGAATAAGGTAGGAAGTCAATGACCATAACAAAGTGGTAGCAAAAAAGTTACTGTCAAAGGTTTTGTAATCAAGAACGGTGAAATCTAAAATTTGCTGAGGGACGTGATCTTGAATGGAAGCTGGGACATAAGTAGAAACAGTAGTACTCTTGGTTAAGCTGTAAGCCAAGATAATAACTTCAAAGGCAGCAACGATATCATTGATATTGTATGGATCACTTAAGATTTCTCTAACTTGCATATTCGTTTCTTCAATAAAGTTTTCAGCTTCTATAACGTCTAAGCTTGATGGGCGTAACTTGTCTAACCAAACAGTAAAAATGGATGGCTTATCATTATCATCATTTTCAGTGACTACAACTTCACCAACAATTTCATCATCATCTTCATCATCATCTCCATCATCTTCAACGCTTACTGCTGCTTCAACTTCTGGTTCAATTTCTTCTTCATCATCATCGTCATCATCTGATTCTTCATCATCTGATTCTTCTTTGACCGGAACTCTTGTTCTTTTGATTGGACTGCTTGCTTGACTGGCTCTACCAGGATGAGATAATTCATAATACTTGTGATTTTCTGGAAAACTATCCCTATTTTCGTCGAAGTAAGCTTGGATTGCATTATAGTAGTCTTTCTTGACTTTGAACTCTTTTTGACTGACGTCCAAGTCTTCTGCAATTTCTTGTAGTTCGTGTTTGGTTTTTCTGGATAAAGCTCTGTAGTTAGCCATTTTTGTTAGTGATAGACGTGTGTTTGAGCGGTATTTCTGTCTGATCGAGGAGTACAGGACGTCTGTTCGTGAAGTAGTCAGGACGGAGGTCTGTATTTAAGAAAACACTGTAAGTGTTGTTGTTGTGTTTTGTTTTTGTTTTGCTTCTGTTTTGGCAGCGGCCTTTTTTTCTGTTGACACGCTGACGTACTCGCTTACGTAGTTCAAACTCTTTCCTGTTTGGGCGCCAGCACAACAAACTAGTTAATTTAATTACACAGTTATACACAATTGCTCTTCTTGAAGTTCCAGTAGTTAACTCTGATTGGATCCAACTTGGAGGCTAGAAGATCGTACACATCCTTACATTTCAAAGTCTCTTTGTTGGCTTTGTGGATCTCTGCAAGAACCTCATACGCATACACAGACACCTTGTTTTCTTCATCTAAATCAGTGAATTGACTCACAAAATCTTTCAATTCAGTTATATCCAATTTCGACACTTTGTAAATGCCTCTTAGGTAATTCCAACTTGAAGGATTGGTATGAGATCTCGAAATTTTTTCTTCGGCATACTCAATTTCCTTTGTAACGACGTCTGCATCAATTGTATCCTGTTTATTCAGTTTATAACGTCCAAATTTCAAGAAAAATCTATGATTCCAAGCAGAATTATTTCTAATATCTTCAGTCAACTTCTGGTTAACAAATTGTAGTTCTAGTGGATTTTCAAATAGATCGAATTTTTCCACCAACCATCTTCTATACGACCAAACGTGATAATTTTTAGTATCTTCGTCCAACATTTCTTGTAAAATCGGATATTCACGTTCTTCAACATTAAATTTTTTATTCGGATATTTTTGCAAGAATAATTCGATGATTAATGAACGATAATGCCAAATCTGATAATTCTTTTGATTATTAATTGCAATATCTTCACACCATTCTAACTCTTTTTGCAAACGTTCGATTCCTTCGTCATTCAAATTAGAAATGATATTATAACGATATGACCAAACAGTGTAATGAGCTGCAACTTTATTAATTATTAAATCAGTAACGTATAATGCTCTCTCTGAAAATTCATTAGCCTTCATTAATGCTCTTAAATATGAAATCAACTCTTTGTATTCATCACTATACATGATATCACATAATTGAGGTTCATCTGAGGGATCTGATGTGATTAATGGGATTGGTTTTATGTCACTGAAATCGTATTCTGTTGTGTCCTGTTAAATTAGAGGCATTGATCGATGATTTGTTAGTAAATTTTTCCGCTGAAAAGTTAGTTTTTTAACTAGGGGACCAGTAATAGATGCCTTGTACATACCATTCTTGGTATCAATATATTTGAAGAGTCTCTATTCAGAGAAAAAAAAGTGTTTAGGGGTGAAGTAAGCGGTGTGAGGAAGGGCGTCTTACTTATTTGAACTGTTAGATCTCAAGTTTCCAGCTTCACCCTCGAAATTTCTACTCTGGGCGATCTCAATTACAAAACAGATCATTCTGAACAACTCAAATACCTATACACAAAAACAACGTGTTCAAAAATGAGATAAGCTAGTTAGAAAATACAATAAAATAAAATAAATCAAGTTCTCCCAGTTTCCTTCATCTTGGCTTTACAATCATCACAGTACCATTCTCCATTAGGCAACTCTTTCAAATCAGTACAAGGTAAATGGAACCATTCTCTTTCACAGTGTTCACCATCACAACCAACCATTTCACCATAGGAGACTTGCTGACAATAGCAATAAACAGGTTCAGTCTCAAAGTTAGTTCCAGCGGCAGGGATGTATTCCTCGTGCACAACCGGTTCTTTCTTTGTTGCTTTTGTTGCTGGAGCAGATGCTGCTTTCTTAGAAGTACTTGTAACTGTCGTACTTTTCAAAGTTGTAGAAGCAGTGGCAACTGGAGTTGAAACTGTTACAGGAACTGAAATATCCTTTCTTTCTTTCTTTGGCTTATTTGTCTTTGGTTTCTTAACAGGTGCAGCGATCTTATCAGCCTCAACAAGTATCTCCGGAACAGCATTAGTACTGTTGTTAGTTTTTCTCTTCTTGAACCCTTGAGCAGTTGTACCATTAGTTGTTTCGCCTCTCTTATGGGCTCCTCTTCTCTTTGCAGTTGTAGCATGCGATGGCACAGGAGTGCTTCTGTTACTATGGGTGTCATCGACATCATCTGTATCTTCACCACTGTGCTTCTTTCTTCTAGCAGCCAGAGCCTCTCTTCTAGTTTCACTTCTTTGAGTTTGAGCAGATTTAGGTTCCGTCAGCTTCATACATGGTACGATTAAAGGTCCTATTCTAACAATCTCAGGAATTTCGTGTTCTTCGATGATATCATAAGCTTGATTTATCCTTTTCAAATGTTTATTAACCGAATCAGATGCAATAGTGGCGACATGCATTTTTTCTTCTAAACAAGGCATTAACTCTTTAATTAAATTTCTAATTTTCGATAAAAGTAATTCTCTTTTAGGGTGTGTTTTCTTCATCTGTAAAAATCTTTGAACGTACGCTTTCAAGTAAGGAACAGTGTAAACGCATTTAGCATCGATTTCTTTGAGTAGAGTAAAGTATCTAATCAAATCGTTTGGAAAGGCTTCAAAAGCGTCTGAGATTTCGTTTAATCCAGGATATAAATCAGTGACTGTTGGCTTAAGAATTGGTCTGTGTTGCTTGAGTTGCTGAAGCTTCAAGTTCTTCGACTTTTCCCTATTTACCTTTTCGGCTATTCTCTGTGACTTACCACGAGGTGGAAGGTTATCATATGTAGTCATGATTGTGTTTATGTTTGTGGTGATGGAGTATAGAGTATAACAAGAAGGACCGTTCATCCACTGTTCACCAAACTGTTTATCTGATTCTCATTTGAATTGTGCGTGTGCTCCACCCGAAATAGGAGCATCTGCGGCGCGTTATTCTGCGCTAACGATTCTATAGGGACTACCAGATTACTAGATACAAATTTCTAGCAACTAAGTGAGGACTATATAACTATGCTAATCAAAAAAAGATAATTACAATTGAGAGTTATTGGCGGACAAAGGAGAGAAAAGATATTGAAATAATCCCAAATCCTGATACCCCAGATTTATAAATTGTAAACTGAACTAAGAAACCTGGAGCAAAAAAGAGGAGTAAGATTAAGAAGTCCCTATGAAAATTGAAAATGAAGTCAACTTGAACACGTTTCTTGTAGTTTCCAACATTTTCAGCCTTGAATCTGCAAAACTTACCTTTTAATTTTTAGCCTACAAAGGTTTGGAATATAATAGTAACAAAAGATATACCTATTACCGTCCCTAGCAGGCCTCTAACTGCACAAGCTGTATGTGACTCAAAACGTTTTTCATGTTCAGTTGGATCAATAAAACTAGTTTTATCATTATGCCAAATGTTATCTCTAAACTTTTCTCTAAATGGGTTTTGGCCTTTCTTCTGAATTTAACTGTAGGGAATCACTATTAGGAAATAGAATGCCATCAAATTGAAAGTCCGAACCTAAATCATCATCACAATAGATATTGGAATTTGGTCATGAGCTACTGGGTAAATATTTAAAGAGAGAGAACACTTCATTGGTATCGGTGCTCATTATGCCAGAATTTGTTGAAAATCTGGACAAGGCAGAGCCCAGGAATGGAATGGAGTGTATTCAACCTCATGGGAAGATGGTCCCTTTTAAATGTAGGACAGCTCTTTTAAACTACCGAAATGAGGTAAATATCTAGTGACCTTTGAAATAACAAAAACGATCGAGACCGTTCCCGTGTACGTAAGCCAGTACGTCAGTGCCCAGTGTGATTATGCAGGAAACAGTTACAACCTACCGCTCCCAACGTAGTCTAGCTTATCTGAAATATTTAATTTAACCGTTCTGTAATTTTGTTTAACAACTTTAACCTTACTGATCAGAGTAGAAATAAATAGCCATGGATCCGCCCTTCAGAGTGGATATGCAAATTTAGGAAGACTCAAGAGTGTACATTCAACCTCTTGGATTAATTTAAAGCACGCAGCATGGCAAATATAAATGCAGACTCATTAACAGATTCTCTGTTTTCAAAGACTACCTCTAGAAATTCATTCGAAGGTATGGTGTTTCCAAATGACAATTTATTTCAACAGGATAATCCGTTATATCTCGAACAAAAGATGAAAACCAAAGTCATAGAAAAGTCATTTAAAGAACGATTCAGAGATAACGTTTGGACCAATGACGGTGTTTGGGTTAAGGCTTTCTTAATCATATCATGTGTATCTTCATTCACTACATTGATTTGTGAGTGTGTTTCAGTAGGAACGTATGTTAGAACATCTGCTAGTGACATGCAATATTACAACAACCTTCTATATTATGGTTATTTAGCATTATTTATTTATGCTCCCTTATTTCAGATTTTGATGACTCTTTTCGTGCTATACACTAGAAATATATTCCATTTATGCTCATTTATTATTGTTTTATTTATGCTTTCCATTTATTCTGTTATTCAATATATGATTCTTTTTTATGGGGATGGTTTTGTTATGACTTCAAGTTCAAAGTGTTCAGCGGTTGCAGTGATTGTGTTTTCTTTCCTCACATTTCTCCTTCAGACGTATGTGGGATTTAAAATAAGGGATAAATTTAAAAGGTTTCGGGCAGAAAGTGTTGGAAATAACAAGAAATTGAACAGGGCCGATTTTATATTCAATATTTACAAGGATGTGTTAATCTTGCTTTTATTTTTCGGTGTATCCTATTTCATATTTTGCGCAATGATTTGTGATGACTTTAGTGATGACTTTAATATGTATTTGGGTCTTGATATTGTGGGTCTAGTTCTTATTGTCATCGGTATAATACTTGCTGATTATTCTTCATGCAGAGAAAATCCTTATTTATTGATTATTTCCAGTATCATCTTCGTTATTACAGAGGCTTATGTGTTATTCTTCATGTCAAGATATTACATGAATGATGATTATTATGATTGGGAAACATACATAGGACAAGTTGCATCTGTCTCTATATTTGGAACAGTTACAGCAAGTTTATTGATTTCTTCAATTATACTATCCATCTTAGTTATTAGGAACTTTAAGTTAGGATTATACAAAATTCATTCCAAGCAATATAATTGGTTTTCTATACCAAAGAAAGAAAAAGAAAAATACTCAAACAGTGAGTTTGAATTGCTGCAAGTAAAATCTCGAGTTCCAGAGAATTTACATGAATCTAGAATGAGAGATTTGAATTTTTGACCTAATAGTTATGTATATTTTACAGATGGCAATATATTCTGATTTTTGCATACTTACGCTTACTTGGTCTTTATTTTCCTTTGAATACATACATTTACGATTCAAGGTTGTTGGTTCACAAAGTTACCGAACTACAAAGTGTGACCACCGAGATCCAGGTACCTTGTTTTCATTCTATCTATTATTTCCTTTTAATTTAATTTATTTTTAATTTCTTCTATCCATCTTAGTTATTAGGGGCTTTAAGTTAGGATTATATAAAATTCACTCTAATAACATTCAAATCTATCATCACTCCCAATAAAATAAAATGTTAACTTTAAATACAATACCTATCAACTTTCGTGCCAACCAGGAAGCAATCTAATATGATTACACCTGAAAGTTAAGTCAAATTGAAATTGATGATGAATATCTTCTTCAAAAACATTCATATAACACATTTTTCAATCCAATTGCCTATTTCACAAACTGATTAAAAGTGGACCTCCTATACATAATAGTTCAAATTAATGAACTTTCTATTATGCCTTGATCAGAAATTTCTATCTGTTAGAAAATCAAAATCCCCCAATTTGAGCATCTTATGTTCTAAATTTCATCCGATGCTTGGAATCCTAGATCTTAAGGGGATATGAAATGATGAATGGTTTAGTTTACCTATCCTATTAATAAAGCCGGATTGAGAGTTCAATTATTCAAATCATCGCAAATCCGCGTATATAACAGAGGAGATTGACCCAACCTAAGCTTGAAATGTAATCACGCTGTGGCATATTCTATGACTACTAATATTATAGGATTCTAGTTGCTTTATCAAAGACAAACATATATCCCAATATCTTCAATCTCGATTTAGCTCCCCGCGGCCAAAGCGAAACTCGAAAGAAGTCAGAAAGTCGGAAAAAGAAAGCTGCCGCGCCGCACGTCGAAAAGAAAAATTTACAAAAAATTTATCAAGTAAAATGACTATAAGTAAAACCGCTTTCCCCTTATTTTCTCTCTCGGACTCTGACCTGCTAACATTCCCTTTCAAGAACTGGTCAATCACCCAAATCTAATCAATTATCATTCATAATGTCCACTGCTGCCACCCCAAAAGTTGAGGCTGTTGCCCAGTCTTTCAACACCATCTTGGTTTTAGATTTTGGTTCTCAATATTCCCATTTAATTATTAGAAGATTAAGAGAAATCAATGTTTATGCTGAAATGTTACCATGTACTCAAAAGATTGCTGAATTACCATTTAAACCAGTTGGTGTTATCTTATCTGGTGGTCCATTCTCAGTTTATGAAGATGGTTCTCCACATGTTGACCACGATGTCTTTAAGTTAAACGTTCCAATCTTAGGTATTTGTTACGGTATGCAAGAACTAGCTTGGATCAACGGTAAAGGTGTCAACAGAGGTGATAAGAGAGAATTTGGCCCTGCCACTTTAACTGTTGAAGACTTTGCTTGTCCATTGTTCAAAGGTGTTGACCACTCTCAAGTTTGGATGTCCCACCATGATAAATTGACTTCTTTACCAGATGGCTTCAAAACAGTCGCTACTTCTGGTAACTCTCCTTATGCTGGTATTGAAAACTCTGAAAAACAAATTTACGGTATTCAATTCCACCCAGAAGTTACACACTCTGTTCAAGGTAAAACTTTATTAAAGAACTTTGCTGTTAACATCTGTAAAGCTGCTCAAAACTGGACTATGGAAAACTTCATAGATACTGAAATTAAGAGAATTCAAACCCTGGTTGGTCCAACTGCCGAAGTTATTGGTGCCGTTTCAGGTGGTGTTGATTCCACCGTTGCTGCTAAGTTGATGAAAGAGGCTATTGGTGATAGATTCCATGCTATTTACGTTGATAATGGTGTCATGAGAAAAAATGAAACTGAAAATGTTAAAAAGACATTAGATGAAGGTTTAGGTATCAATCTGACTGTGGTTGATGCCGGTGATGAATTCTTAGGTTTATTAAAGGGTGTCACTGACCCAGAAAAGAAAAGAAAAATCATTGGTCACACTTTTATCCATGTTTTCGAAAGAGTTGCTGCTTCAATTAAACCAAAGGATGGTTCTGAGGTTGAATTCTTATTACAAGGTACTTTATACCCTGATGTCATCGAATCCATTTCTTTCAAAGGTCCATCCCAAACTATTAAATCTCATCATAATGTCGGTGGTTTATTAGACAACATGAAATTAAAATTAATTGAACCATTAAGAGAATTATTCAAAGATGAAGTTAGACATTTAGGTCAATTGTTAGATATCCCAGAAGAGTTAGTCTGGAGACACCCATTCCCAGGTCCAGGTATTGCAATTAGAGTTCTGGGTGAAGTTACTCCAGCTCAAGTTAAAATTGCTAGAGAAGCTGATTTTATTTTCATTGAAGAAATTAAGAAAGCCGGTTTATACAGAGATATTTCTCAAGCATTTGCTGCTTTATTACCTGTTAAATCTGTTGGTGTTATGGGTGATCAAAGAACTTATGAACAGGTTATTGCTTTGAGAGCCATTTCAACTGTTGATTTCATGACTGCTGATTGGTTTGAATTCGACCATAAATTCTTAAAGAATGTTGCATCCAGAATTGTCAACGAAGTTGATGGTGTTGCTAGAGTTACCTATGATATTACTTCTAAACCTCCAGCTACCGTTGAATGGGAATAGATTACTTCTGTTTTAAATTTGCATATCCTTTTTATTAATTTTCATTTTTAATGTTTTTCTCTTTAATTTTTATTTCTCTCTCTTTTATAAATGTTCTCTCAGACTTTCTATACATTCTATTTAGAAACTATTTTTTTGTGCTTACCTCTGTGTTATTTTAGAAGTTCTCTGTAATTAAATATAATTTATTTGCTTTCTTTTCTATAAACTATATACTTTGTCGAAGTACTGTACTCGTTACATAATCTCCATCGTGACTTAAACTGCATAGAAACTGTTCATTTGGATGGTTCTCGAAATATGTATCATTGCCAATGATAGGTCGTCCATTTTCATCATTTTTTTTAAACCAGTCACTCATAACAAACAGTTTCTGGTTATGTGGTTCCAACGATTTATATATGGCTTCTTTAACACACCAAGAATTAGAAAGTAGTTTAGCGCACGAATCAACATCCTGCTTCAAAGCCAGCTGTTGAAACTTGGGTAGTTCATGAACTGAGTTCAACACCCGTTCAGACAACCTTCTTGCCTTGTAGTTGTCCAAGGACCCATTTTTGGCCAAAATGTTTCTGATCCTGACAAGTTTGTGTATATCTGTACCTAGTCCTAGTATCCGGGGCATTTGCGGATGAAGCTTCTACCTTCAAGTATAGTTACTTTGCTGGTTATGTATGTGCTTTCTCGACGTTTTATCTGATGGGTCATGAGACAGAGTCTGAGAGTTCTCCTTTTTCTTCTTCGAAGTTGTGCTAGCTAGTTTTTCTCTGTGTTGTAGCTGTGGTTATAGACTGTTGTCCCAGAGTGGTTGTTGTTGTAACTTACAAGTGATTCTAACCCGCCGAAACAAGCTCCACTCTTTTTTCATCTGAACAAATCCAAAATGCCAACAAACCAGGTGTTGGACTCAAAAGAACTGAACAACGTCAACGAGGTCTTGGTGCTCATATCAAGATTTGCCGTTATTCTAATTCTTCATTTCATTTTCACATCATTGTTGTCAGGTCAAAGCAAGTTACCTGTTTTATTGACATCTTTTCTAGCAGCCTCCACAATCAACCAAAATCCGATGTTTGTTAGATTCAAGAGAAAATTATTGTCCAACATTTTTGCTAAAAATGGTGTCTTAAAGACAGACAAAATAGATTCTTCTAGATTAGAGTTACTTCAAGCCATCTATGATATCAAACAATATTTAACTAGATCAAAACAATGGAATGATAAAAGAAGATCATTATTTAAAATGATGGCCTGGAGACAACAACATATAGTAAATCAAGCTTATTATGCTAAAAAATTAAATAAAGTTGATGCAAAATTTACTGAAAATTATAAATTGTTAACAGACTTATATACTGGAGCTATGGAAAGATACGGGGTTTCCAATTTAGACTTGAAAACGCATGTTGAAGGTACTAGACATAATGAACATTATCGTGTTATTGA
Organism: Ambrosiozyma philentoma; assembly: GCA_003707675.3. Lineage (NCBI taxonomy): Eukaryota > Fungi > Ascomycota > Pichiomycetes > Pichiales > Pichiaceae > Ambrosiozyma > Ambrosiozyma philentoma. Next base: position 250,780 of record PPKZ03000014.1, read on the forward strand.
AAGTTTATGTCATTATAGTAGAGATTGGTCAAGTTTAGGTGATGTTGAAGTACAACCGTTGCTAGAATATATTAAATCACAATTAGAAGGTCTTGATTTGAACGATTATATTGCAGTTGTTCCTGGCTCTGGATTAGGTAAAGTGTCTCATGAATTGGCTGAAGCAGGTTTTCATAAAGTTCATTCAGTTGAATTTTCAATGTTGATGGCATTATTTAATGAATTTGTTTATGCTAATTTAGAAAAAAATGAGAAGCATATACGGAATACTTATAGAATTTACCCATTTATTCATAATTATTCAAATCATTTGAGTTTGGAAAATCAGTTAAGAAGTTTTCAATTCAAGCAACGTGATCTAAAACCTGAAAATTTAATGATTCATAAACATGATTTCACTAAATTTAATATCCTCAAATATCATGATGAAAAGGATTTACCTGAAAATCTAGTTATTGTTACCTGCTTTTTCATCGATACTGCTGAAAATATGATAGACTATTTTGATGCTATCAATAAAATTGCATCTAACTTCAAAGGCAAAAAATTATGGATCAATGTTGGTCCTCTTAAATATGGTACTGCTGCTAAAGTTGAATTAAATAATGAAGAATTAAAAATTGTGAAGGAAGTCATGGGATGGAAAGAGATTGACTATGTTGATCCCCCAAAAGTTCTTGGGTATTTGACTGATACCAAAGGTTTATGGCAAGGATATTACGGTGTTACCTGTTGGACCTGCGAAAAGAAAGATTGATTACTTTATGTTTCATGTTCTGTACACAATTTACTAAAGTTATGTAATTTAATGCATTAATTTTTTTATAAAAAAAAAAGTGAATGATTCTATAGCTTACAAAGATAAAGGTTATAAAAAAAAGACTATTTAATTTCAGCACTTGAATTAATTTGTAGTTTCTTATCGTCACCACCACTTAAAATACCAATTTCCTTTTCCCAATCAACAGCAAATACCTTGTTTTTCTTTCTATCGTTGTTTTCTCTAGTTATAGTATACATGGATTTATCAGCTCTAATATCCCAAACCTTAACTGTGCCGTCATGAGAACCTGATAATAACATATAGTCATTATCAGTTGTGGCCAAAGAAACAACAAAGTTAGTGTGACCTATAAGTTGGTGAGTTGTAACTTTGGAAGATCTTGGATCATGTATATTTATATGTCTGGCAGAAGAACCACAGGCTAATAAATTTAATTTTGATAATGCAGTGACTGATAGTAAAGAATAATTTGTTTGTTTGGTATCCACACATCTACTTGTAACTAAATCCCATGTCTTTATCGTATGATCCTGAGAAACAGAATATGCAATTGACGAATCGTTTGTATCAAATATAACACCTTCAACGGGTTGTTGATGCGATTCTAAAACTGATAACGGAGCTTTTCTTTTAATTGTTGAATCTTTAATAGCTAACCTTAATCTTTTTCTAGAAGCGGATGATAAACTAGAGGCTTCTTCTATAGGCTTAGATGTTGTCATTTCTTTGGCAATAGTAGACCAAATGGCAATGGAATTATCGTAAGAGGAAGATAAAATTCTATTTTCTTTAACTGCTAACGAAGAAACACTAGACGTATGGAATTCTAATAATGCTGTAGTTTTACCATTTTGTGTATCTTTATCTAAGTCTTCATCTGAGATTGTTCCTGCTTTCCATAGTCTAATTGATCTGTCCATACCTGCAGAAATGAATCTGGTAGGACTAATAAATTTAACTGACTTGATAGGTTGTGAATGGCCAACCAATTGAGTTTCAATTTTACCTTGAGAATTCCAAATTCTAACGATACCATCATAAGAACCAGTAATAATCTTTGGAGGTGTCACGATATCGCCATCAGGACCAGGTAAGCTCATAGACCCAATAGAATCGATGGATGAGACCCAGTCTTCGTTGTTGAAACTGGATAAGAACTTAGGAGGTAACACGGCTCTGGTATATTCCAAATTCAAGAAAGTTTCTGAAGATAAAGCATTGGACACCAAATAGTCCTCAATGGATGTCTTCAATAAAGTGCCGTCAATAAGGAAATCAAAAGGAACTGGTTTCTCTGTTTCTATTAAATGGTTCACAATTTCTGATAAACCGTATCTTCTCAAAGAGACCGGCACATAGAACGGGTTTTCGGAAGTATGAAGGGTTTCGTCCTCATCTCGAGTGAAGAACTTAACCTTAACTTGTTTTGTGGTATCTGACATTGCTGACTCGTATGCTATTTTCCAGCTGAACAGCAATAAATCAGACAGTTTCTACTAGAGCAAAACCAAAACCAAAAAAATTTCAAAAAAAGTTTTGAAAAAACCTGAGAGTGCGGCAGCGCGGCTTAACCAGCTCGTATTTCGTGAAGTTCCTTTTTCTGCGCTTTTGCGACCTTTTGATCACAACTTAACCTGGGCTCTTTCCAGGTGAAACACTTAAGCAAGGTCCACAAATTCACACACCACACCAAAAAAAGCCACAAGAGCAATGACTCTTCAGTTCCCCTTTGTCACCAGTGCTCCTGGTAAAGTCATCATTTTCGGCGAACACTCCGCCGTCTACAACAAGGTACGTTCCCTTCTTGTGCTCGTTTAAGTCTCGTTCCCAATTCCTCTTATCAATACTAACCACCTATTATCACTTCCTTCATCGTAAAAAAGCCTGCTATAGCTGCTGCATTGTCGTTAAGAACATACTTGCTAGTCACAAAAGACGAAACCGATAACGAAACTATCACTCTAGAGTTTCCCGATATTCAACTTACCCACAGCTGGAAGAAAAGTGAGCTACCATGGCATTTATCTAGTAACGAACATCAGCATAAACCATCTCCTGATGAAGAACTAGACCCTGAGCTAGTTAATGAACTAACTCCTCTGTTAACCACAATCGCTTCTCATTTGCATTACAGCTCCGCTTACGCTTTCTTATACTTGTTTGTTTCCCTTTGCTCTAAGAGTGTTCCAGGTGGGTTGACGTTCACGGTGAGATCCACTTTGCCTATCGGTGCAGGTTTAGGCTCCTCTGCTTCTATTTCTGTTTGTTTAACTAGCGCTTTCAGTTATATATGTGCCCATGTCAAAGATGCTACTATATTAGCTGACCAAAAAACTGTTAAAGATTCCCAAGATTGTTTGTTTATTGATTCTTGGTCCTTTATGGGAGAAAAATGTATTCATGGTAATCCAAGTGGTATTGATAATGCTGTTGCCACCCATGGTGGTGCTGTTATGTTCCAAAGAATGGAAAATGCTATGCCAAGTGTTAGAACTTCTATGAGAAACTTGCCCCCTCTGAATTTATTGCTTACAAATACTAAGGTCCCAAGAAAGACATCCACCTTAGTTGCTGGCGTCTCGAACTTGGTTACTGACTATCCTAAAACTTCTGGTCTCATCCTGGAAGCAATGGAATCCATTGCTAGAGAAGCTTACAATTTAATGGTCAGACCTTTCCTTGATTCTGAATCTAAACATAGACTGATGGAACTTATAAGAATTAATCATGGATTACTAGTTGCTCTGGGTGTTTCTCACCCAAGTTTAGAAAAAGTTAAAAGTTATTGTGATGATCTGCATATTGGCGAAACTAAATTAACTGGTGCAGGTGGCGGTGGTTGTGCTATTACTTTGTTGGATGATGAGGTACTGACAGATGAGAAGTTTGAAACTTTAACTACGAATTTTGAAAAAGAAGGTTACGAAACTTTCAGAACTTCTTTAGGTGGTAAAGGTGTCGGCCTTCTTCTGCCAAATGATCATAATTTGTTAGAGAGCTTAACTGTTGAGTCTTTTAAGAATTTTAAAAATAGAGATGAAATCGAAAGATGTATAGGTTGTTCCCAAGTTGATGGTTGGAAATACTGGTAACCCTTTCGCTTATTATTCTTATACAATTTATTCAAATATGGGTGTCATTGTTTGTTTTCTTTTGTTTTGTTTGCCCTTTTCTTGTTCTGTTCTAACTTCTAGAATTTAATCCCTGTCATCCATCATTTTGACGCATTTCTTAATCCTCTTTTCATTTTAATATTATTTTGCATTATCCTTTTCATATTATTATTATTGTTGTTGTTTTCCCTTAACATGTTTTGCCACACTAGATATCGATACCGATTTTTTCTTTTACTTCTTTGTTAATTTATGACTTAATATACATATTTCTATTGTTTTTTTAGATCTCAAAATAAATAGCCTGATTATTGTTTTATTTCTATATACATCCATATATACTTGAAAAAAATACAGCATAACTATATATAGCTAAAATATTAAGCTTATAATTTGGCCTTTAACTTGTGATCAGTTAGTAATTTAACAGCCTTATAACTCATACCAAAACCAGCTTGATAACCGTAACCACTTGCACCGTAGTTATGAATTAAGAGTTTACCTTCCCCGGCATCTTCTAATTCAATTCTAACACCACCGTGTCTACTCGGTCTTAAACCAGCTGCAACTTTAAGGATATCCAAAGGTTTATCTAAAATTTTCGGTAGTAATTCAGTGGTTCTCTTAATTATATCCTTAGTCTCAGTTTCAAAAGTGTTACCAGTCCAATTATCTTTTTGTAAGAATCCACCTAAAATCAATTCATTGTTGGAAAATGGTCTGGGAATAATATAAGTAGCATAATCTTCACCCCATCTCATCATATTTTCTTGTATATGAGGAGCCCTAACGACAACAACTTGGCCTCTAGTTGGATAAACCTTAGTGTCTTCGACACCACCTAATGAACGAGCACCAATACCAGTACAATTGAAAACAACTTTAGTCCTAGCAGATAAATAAGCTTGAGAAATATGAGTTAATTTCTTATGTAAGAAAGTGACACCTAAATTGGATAGATATGTTCTCAAGTTACCCAAAAAGAAAGGACAATTGAAGTCCCAAGTAGTGAAAGTAATACCATAAGCTGTACCTTCAGGTAGATCAGATTTTGGGATAACTTTAAAATCTTTCAAATAAGTCTTCAAAGAATCGATTTTTTCTTGGCTAGGAACAAAATCCCAATATTCAGTGCTTGGTCTACGATCCAAACCGCAAGTTGGTCCACCTAAATCTTTTTGAAGCTTCGTTAAATTACTGTAAGTGAATTTATCAAAGGCCAAAGTTTCTGGATCATCTGGGGAAATACAAGAAAAGTTACCACCAGCCCATGGAGAAGTATAGTTGATCGATTGATCACCAGCTGAAAACTCATAAACAACTGTGATATCTTGAGGATTGACACCACCAAATTCGATTAGACACACAGTGGTATATAAACCAACAATTCCTGAACCGACAACAACGTGAGTAGACATTTTTTGAAAGTATGGAAAGCTATTGAATTAATGTCTGTTTTATGTATCAGTGCAGCCAGAGAAAGGGGAATTTTCAGGGAATTTATAGTCAGGAGCTTCAATAGCTTTCAGAGATGGTTTGATCAAATAGATTGGCTCAACTAGGCCTACAGATTAATTTAAGCGACGCGTCAAATCGGAGAGAGCGCTTAACTGATAGTAATAGTTACAAATTACAAAAGACTACATATTTTGAGTAAGTTTAAATGTATTTGTATAAATGATTATTAATCAATGAGTCACTTTTTATAATAAGTATTTTCCACCAAGTCACTACAACCAGGAAATAATTCTTTAACATATTTCTTTAAATCCGGGAATTCCCAAACTCTCTTGTCCCAGTTAGTTTCAACAGGTAAAGTCTTACCTTGCTTCATGCTCTTAGAAACTTCTTCGCAAGCTTTCCAGACTCTTAAAACATTAAATCCCATTAACTTTGCAATATCCTTTTCAGTTGCATTTGTAGCTAGCCAAACTTTCTTGATTAAGTCTGGATATTTCGACACATCCTCCAACCCCTCCGGTCCTTGAGGAATGCCATCAAAGTCTGAGCCTAAACCAACATGATCCCAGCCAATCAAGTCAATAATGTACTTAATGTGGTTAACAGCATCATCAATGGTAGCTGTTTCTGAACCTTCTCTTTTAATAAACAATGGGAAAAAATTAACAGAAACAACACCATTGTTTTCTCTAACTTTTAGCAAAATATCATCTTTAACATTTCTGGCATGTTTAGTTAATTCCCAAGCAGAGCTATGGGAAAATAAGACGGGAGCTTTAGTAACTCTTAAGGTATCGGCCATAGTTTGATAAGAAACATGACTTAAATCAACAATCATACCTAATCTGTTCATTTCTTTAATACAATCTTCTCCATATTTTGTTAATCCTTTGTCTTCTTTACCAGCAGTTACTGAAGATGCGGCAGTAGCAAATGGATTATCACAATTATGAGTTAAAGTGATGTATCTAACCCCTAAATCATAATATTGTCTCACAACTGATAATGATAAATCGACTTGATGCAACCCTTCAACCCCTAAAGTAATAGAAATAAAATCACCTTTTCCAGCTAAGAATTTTTCTAATGCTTCATCAGCAGTGTAAACAAATTTTAAACTTTTAGAATATTCATCAACTAATCTCTTAGTAACATCAATCTGTTCTAAAGTATCTCTAACGGCAGAATTTGGCTTATCAAAATCTTCATACAATGGATCACGATCTTTACATTCAATATAACAACTGAAAAATTGGACACCTAGCTTCCCCTTCTTCATACGAATTAGATCAGTCATGGTTCCTAAAATCGAATCAAAATCAAAATTCCCAGCATGAAGTTCATTATGGAGTTGATATCTTAAAACGTATGGGAAATCATTATGGGTATCAATGATTGGGGTGGTTTCAACTAATTTATCAAATCTTTCGTCAATAGTGGCACCAATGGTCATTTTTAAAAGTCTTAAGTGTGGACTGTACAATAAGAAGTGGCATTATGAAGACGTAAAGAGTAAAGGAGTCGTTTGTCTGGTCTTTTGACGATAGTTGTGGTGGAGGTTAATCCACATTGTCTTATCGCTTGGTGGGTTGGTCCGAGTGCGCTCGCTATCCGCATCGAGGAGCGGACTTATATACACACAGACATTTTTGAACAAGATCACGAATCTAACTAAGTATAACTCATATATTAAACCCTGAAACGCAAAACCAATAAATAAACAAGTAGATGGAATAAAAAAATAACAAGTTAATAACTAATTAAAAACATAATAACACACAATGTAAATCTAACAAAATTATGCAATAAAAAAGCCTGAAAAACTCAAAAAGAGAGAAATGAAATTAAATGGAATGCTCTAAATAGCAACTAATATAATAAACCATAGTTTTTAACGTCCTAAATTGAGTCGCCAACCCATCCTTCTTGTGACATCATACCAATCAACGTACACTCTACCTTCTTGGTTCACTTCCCATATTCTTTCAATAACATATAATAATTTTTGATAACTACACATATAACCACATATTTGAACTAAATACTCTAATAATTCTTTGAATTCTTTCTTTTCTTCCCTTGTAGTTGAGCATAATCCTAAAACTAGCATTGGGAAAGCTAAACTTTTCTTTAAGAAATCTGCCTTAACTAATAGTCTAATATCACCCCTTAAACGGAAAGCTAACAAACCGATTTCGGGAACCGCCGAAGGCAGTTTTCTAATAACTTGTCTTAAATAAATTTGACTTGATAATTGATAACATTCGAATAACATTAGATGGTTCTCCAAGAAATTTGGTGATTTTGAATTTGGATATTGAATATAGGTCATATCAGGTTTAGTCTCTTTTATTTGTCGATCTAATCTGTCGGCGCCAGCTAAAACATCACTTATAACATCGTACTTATCACTTTCAGTTAAATCAAAAGTTAAATGCAATGCATTTGAATTCACTAATAATTCTAAAATTCTCCCAAGAGAACAAATTAATGGACGTACGCAACCTTGTATTGGATCATGAAGTACTTTGGTATTATTATCATTCACAGAAAATAACTCTTCATAAGTACTCATTGGATAAAGAGCTCCATTTTCATTTGACTGTGAAGCCATTATATCAATATAAGCAAAATTCTCTGCTAACATCCTCCCTTCTTCTGAGTAATCGGTAAGTAAGATTCTAAATCTACCAGGCATTCTTTCAATCATATTAAAGCACCTACTAAAGTGATTAGACCAATTTGATGTTTCTCCAGTTGAAACTTCCATTAAAACAATAATCATATGTGTCACAAAGTTAATGAAGAAACTGTCTTTAGTTAAATTTCTGTTATTTTCTTCTGTTAGGTTGTCAATGATTGTGAGATATTGACTTACTTCTTGATCATCAAATTGATAGTTTAACCCATCATTCTTCATCATTTTGCAACCCCATGTAACAATTGCATATAAGACTAGTTTATATTTAAGAGACATGGAAACGAATATTCTCGAATAATGATTCAAATCTTGTGTAAAGGTTGATAATTCAGGTAAAACCTTCTTGCAAAAAAACTCAAGATAGCTTAATTCAATTTCAGTTAATGGAGTCGGTAAATTTATTTTAAAATTGATTTGCCTATATCTTAATTCCGAAATGCCTGCTCTTTCCTCTGTGAAAAACAATGGGCCCACATCAAAATATTTTCTATTAACTTCACCTTCATCAGCTCTATATTCAAGCAAGAGATTCATAACATCAGTGCCAACTATATCTTCACAGATAATTGTCGTAATTGGTAATTGGATTGCATCATTTTGATTAATGATAGTTGGTGACGAAGCAGATGTTGTAGCAGTTAAGGTGTTTATTAGTTCGTGATTTTGGTTTGAACTTGTTTGGGATTTATCATCAGTGATGTTACTATTTGTACTTTGAATAGTTGTTGGTTCTTTGTACAAACAGACCCAGTTTCTTTTGAAACATCCAGTACAAATTGGTTTAATTTCATCGCATTTCTTCTTTCTCTTTCTGCAATTAATGCAACCTGATCTAGATCTTGTTACCTTCGGCTTTTGCTTGTTAACTTTCGTCGTGAGAGACGACATTGCTGACTGTGAACTGTAATCACAGAGTTAAGAAAAAAAACAGTCAGTCCTGGAGGTACACCAATTAAATAAATTATCACTAACAGACGGAATGAGGATGACCTAGGATTTAATGGGGCTACATAAACCCAAAAGGTTCCATATTAGGTTAAATTTGGCTTTAGATCATGATTTATGGTGATCCGTCCGAGTCACCAACAAAACGAAGTGGATCGATTTAGATAAGCAAAAAATTAAAAGAAAGCCCAACGCGGGGCTTGAACCCGCAACCTTGTGATTAAGAGTCACACGCTCTACCGATTGAGCTAGCCAGGCTGTTTACGTCAGAAGTTACGAGTAACTATGATATACTGGTAACACTTTGTATTAAGTGTTAGTGTTCATTACAAATGGCTTGTTCTGCTCTGTATCTCACAGCAACGTGTCTTAGATGAACCAAATACTTATAGATTCCTACTTTTATCATACTCATAGTTGGAAATATCAGTTTTCTTTTGTTTATAAAATATACTTTTTAGGTATCAGTTATTTTTGCTGATTATATAACACAGAAAAACTATTTTATTCTGAACTCCCTTTTTACACTTCAATAAAGTTCTATGGGGTTTGAAGTGGAATCCTGAAACCTTTGTTTTTTATTTATTCTATGGTTTAATATAAATACATTATTATTTTGCAAAGAAGCTAACTCTTGATTTGTAAATCTTACTTTTTTCAGGTAGTGGTTGTTGAACTGTATTGCAAACTGTTATAAGTAAAACGTGATCTTAAATTCATTAATCATCTACTTTTGATGCAGTCCATGAGTTTTGTTTTGCAAATATTAGAAGAATAAACACTTAAAAGATTTTTCTCAATTTAACCTTTAAATTGGTGCTGATCTCAAAAAACTGCAAGTTTCTATTGTTAGTAATTACACTGAAATCTAATAAATATTGAAATAAGAGGCAAGACTTATTTCGTTACTTAGTTCGATCGATGTACTACATCCAACTTTTAATAAATCAAACGTGTAATATAAGTGCCCGAGAGCATGGAATTTTAAAATAAGAAAATTAGTCATCTAGTTTGATCCGGGAATTTACATTAAAAAAACTCTACAACTACATATAAAATAGAAATACATGTATATCGATCATAATCGTACACCCGAAAACTCTTTAATACGAACAAATATAATTTAATCAGATAACTCGCACATTTTCCAGTCTGTGATATCAAGTAATCTCTTTCTCTTTAGGGAGAGAAGTGCAAAAACGGAAAATAAGTAATTTTAGTTCTTTGTTTCAGTCTCAAATTCGTATATACGAGCATCTTTCTAAACTTACGAATTAGAACCAATTTTTGGCCCCAAACCCAAGTTTCAAAACCTGAGGCCTAAATAGTAAAGATGAGCAGATGTGTTTTCCTTATATAATCTAGGTGGTTTTTGGGAGTCCAAATTATATAGACTCACGTGAAGATTGAACCAAGTGATTATATACCATTTCCAAATTGCCCATACCACATGGAAAATTGCTAATTTCCTAATCAGTACCTAGGACAGAAAATAGAATTTTGGGTTCAATAGCTTGTAATCTAGCCCCATCATTAATGACTGACCCGGCTATCGATGCAATTAATATTAAATTATTAAGGATTATTAACCTTAAACGCCCAAGCTCTGAACACGTACAGAAAGAAATTTTATCTCTGTATATGAGGGTCGCCCGATCTCCACACAAGTTCTTCCGAGAAAGAAAATATAAATCAGCATGATGTCTAATCAAAGTTAACGAAAGGATATACATAGGCATTGGTAGCCATGCATACAAGTATATTAGCAGAACTATTTTGTATGATCCTGAAGAAACTTAAAATATATATTAAGATCGATCGGTCGAGAAAGAAAGCTAAAATTAAGTCCAGGATTTTCAGGTACCGGATTTCAGCCATGTATGATCAGCAAACTTCCCATTTCAAATAATAACGAGGAGCTGCATCATAAATAATATTTAACAAGACTTAAAGTACCTCATATGGAAGCGGTAAACTTATAAACCGTTTTAGGGAACATTTACGAAAATTTCGGGCTTGGAAGTGCTTGAGGAGCCTTGGGTCTTGGCTCTTGACCAATTACCGGTCATGTTTAAGTCCTGTTTTATTTGAATTTGTTCTTCGCTACAACGTTATTCTCTTTGAATTTCTTTCTGAAAATTCACATCATGTTTCAGATTGAAGTGATGGAGCTTAGACCTTGCCATGATTGTGTTACGATCATATATATCACATCCACATATAAATACTTGTGGTATTCCAGCTCTAATACATCGGTTCTAATGGGTCTTCTGTCAATTCTAACAAACCACACCTAACCCTTTAGTATTCTATTTGAAGATAACCACATTCTTTTAAATAAACTTACTTGATCCTTTACCCTTTACATAACATCGAAAATTTTCGCAGACACCAGTTATGTTATCCCAATTCGCTATACTCAATTTACTTCTTGCTTTATCTGCAACCGGGGCTCCGATTGCTGAACCAATTCCTGAAGGTGACACCGCTTCTCTATATCATCAGTGTGGTGGTATTAATTGGTCAGGTGCTTCTGAATGTCCATCAACCGCCACTTGTGTTTCTCAAAACCCTTACTATTACCAATGTGTTGAAACTACTGGTGGATCTGGATCTGATACACCTGCTACGACTGCTACGGCCGCCTCAGCCGAAACACTTGCTACAACTGCTAGTGCTACCGAAACAGCTGCTGAAACTATTACATATTCTGCTCAAGCTTCTACCAGTGCTTACATTGAAGACAGCAAGAAGAAAGCTGATACTACGTCCAGCACCAAGAAAACCAAGACGACCACCAATACAACAGCAACAGAAACAGCATCCTCCGAGGATGAAGATTCTACAAAGACAACTTCCAAGGATTCGACCAAGACAACTTCAGAATCCAAGACTTCCACAAAGGATACAGAAAGTTCAGTTGACGCTACATCAGTTGCTGCCACCGCCACAAATACCTCATCTTCTGCTAAAGCTACTGCATCTTCTTCTTCCGACTCCAGTTCTTCAAGCTGTTCCGTCACCTCGGATAACGTTTCTGATTTAGACAGTCTTAAGAGTTCGTGTACCAGCATCACTATTGATGGGGTTACTGTTCCAGCGGGTGAAACATTAGACTTAACAGATTTGCAAGATGGTACCACAGTTACCTTCTCAGGAAACACTACTTTTGCTTACGAGGAATGGGAAGGACCATTAATTTCAGTTTCTGGTTCTGGTGTCACTATCACTGGAGCATCAGGTCACGTTATTGATGGTAATGGTGCATTATGGTGGGACGGTGAAGGTGGTAACGGAGGAAAGACTAAACCTAAATTCTTTGCTGCTCATAAGATGACTGGTGGTTCGACAATCAGTGGCTTAAACATCAAAAACACCCCAGTTCAATGTTTCTCTATTAATTCAGCCTCTGATTTAACTATTGATGGTGTTACCATCGATGACTCTGATGGTGATGTTACCGATGGTGGTCATAATACTGATGCTTTTGATGTTGGTTCCTCCGATTCAGTTACCATTCAAAACTGTGTGGTCAAAAACCAAGATGATTGCCTGGCTGTGAACTCCGGAACCAACATTAATTTCTTAAACAATGAATGTTCTGGTGGCCATGGTATTTCAATTGGTTCCGTTGGTGGTAGAAGTGATAACATTGTTGAAAATGTCTTGGTGAAAGACTGTACCGTTACTGACTCAGATAATGGTATCAGAATCAAGACTGTTTACGATGCTACTGGTAGTGTCTCAGGTATCACTTATTCAGGTATTACACTAAGTAGTATTAACAAGTACGGTATTGTCATTGAAGGTGATTATGAAAATGGTAGTCCAACTGGTACTGCCACTGATGGTGTTCCAATCACCAACTTGACTGTTAGCGATGTTTCAGGTTCTGTGGATGATGATGCTCAAGAAATTTATATTTTGGTTGAAGGTGCCTCTGATTGGACCTTCACCGACATTAATATCACCGGTGGTGAATCTTCGAAGACTTGTTCTGGTATTCCTAGTGATGCTGGCGTCACTTGTTAGAATCAACCCAATACTGTTAGAAAATTCCTTGATTGTCTGGTGTTACTTTCATTATACATGCTTTATTATACATTTGCTTTTGCATACGCTTATTTGCCATATAACTTTCCTTCCATTTCCTACTTAGTGTTTATATATATTCATTTTTACTTATTTTAAAATTTTAAATCGAGCTTCATACCCCCTTCGAAGAGTTCCTTGTTTTCAGAATAAATTACGCAATCATATATTATTATTATTATTTTTGTATTGCATTGAAGGTTAAGTTATTGAGTATAATTAGCAATATTAAACTTTCAATTATAATGAAATATTACAAGAGCTTAGTCATGCAAGATGATTTCAAAGCCCACCCCCACCTCACAATTAGTCGAATCGAATTAAGCCATTATAAGATAATGTCAAAACTTGTTATCAGAAAGCTCAGAACGGATCTTTAAAAAAAATCCACAAAATAAACGGTAAACAAATCGGAAATTTGAGATAAACGAATGGATAGATAAATAAAGAGATTCAATCTTGCTATAGTAAAAGAAAAATCCCACCAGAAAGTCCCATCAAATAATTGAAAACAAAGAGCAACCTATAAACAAAGATGCGTAGCAAAGTCCCCATTTGTTAGGAACAACAGTTAAACAGCCGTCTGAAGTAGAAGTGTAATTAAGATGAAGAGCCATGGAATTATAATAATGAGTAACAAGATCTATACCATTTCAGTTAATGCTATTTACCTGATTTATAGCTTATATTGGAATGAGAAATAGTTCAGGAGGTAATTTTCGATGAACACATCAAATCAAGAGAAATGATTATTTATAAATTTGCCAAATATAAAGAAGACGGGTTTTAGATAACCATCTGGCTAAATAAAAATTACTGCAAAAAAAGAGGTTTTTGGGACCCTCAATGAGGTATGACACCTTGAAAGAAGTAGCTTACATAATCAAGAACAGCTTTGTTAACACTGATTCCGTAATGAATTACATAAGTATCCCACCAACTTTGCAAAAAAGTGTGGAAAGAGTCTTCAGAAGCCATAGATGAAACTGTTTCTACTAGTATCATATCAGAATTGGATGTTCTTCACAAGGGCGAACAAGAAAGTCACCTTTAATCATTTAATGATTGAAGCTTGGAAAAAATTCAAAAATTTCAAAATTCATCGCTTCAACTTTTTAGGTTTAAAAGTTAAGTGGCATGTCTATACTAAAAACAGAAAGAGATCGATTCTTTAGAAATTTAAAGAACAAGAATGTCTGAGATTCAAGAAGGATTAAATAAACCTAAGAAGAAGATTATGCCTAGTGAAGAGGAATCAAAACAAGAAACCATCACAACAACCGAAGATGATCAACAGCCTACACCAAAGAGAAGAAAGGTCGATGAAGATATTCCTGAGGGAATGACAAAATCTCAGTGGAAAAAATTGAAAAGAAGACAAAGATGGGAAGAAGCAAAAGAGCAATATAGAGAGGAAAAGAAATTGAAGAAAAAACAAAATCGACTCAACAGAAGATTAAAGATTCAAGATGCTATTAAAAATGGTGAAGATGTTACTGAATTATTCCCATCTAAGAAACACAAGAAACCAGAAGAACAAATACACACAGGTGCAAAAGTGATAATAGATTGTGCTTTTGATGATTTAATGCTGGAAAAAGAAGTTGTCTCATTATCAAGCCAAATTACAAGAGCTTATTCTGATAACAAAAAGAATCCTTATAACGTTGAACTGTTGGTCACATCCTTTGATAAGAGATTAAAGAATAGATTCGATGAAACGTTACCAGACTACAAAAATTATAAACCTGAAGGTATTAAATTTATAGAAGAAAGTCTGGAATCTCAATTACCTGAAGATTTATCGAATGTTTATTATTTGAGTGCAGATACTGATGAAAAATTAGATAAGTTAGAAGAAGGTGAAACATATATCATTGGAGGTATTGTTGATAAAGGTAGATACAAGAATTTATGTAAGGACAAAGCTGAAAAATTAGGTATTAAGACTAAAAGATTACCTATTGGCGAATTTATTGAATTAAGCGGTAGACGTGTGCTCGCTACTTCTCACGTTGTGGAATTGTTGATTAAATGGTTTGAGTTCAAAGATTGGAAGACAGCATTTGAAGCTGTAATCCCCCCTAGAAAACTGAAACATGATGACGGGGTAGAGGCAAAACAAGAGAAAAAAGCGGAAAAATAAGAGTAACCCTTTTCATTTCGTATTCTAGAGTATATATAGAGAGAAGTACAAATTCTATTTAAATATTTTATCGACTTTAATAATCACTGTAAACTTCAGTGTTGGGAATTCTCTTTTCTGGAACTTCGATCAGGCCTTGTTGTTCTTTCATCCTGAATTGAACACCTTTTAATAATTCATATATCAAACATAGGACAGGAGTTTGAACTTTTAATCTTTTTGCTGATTTTAAGAAGTTCCCTAAAATAACCTCCAATTCTATTGGGTTACCTTTTCTGACATCAACCATCATTGAAGGTTCAAAATAGCCAGGCTCACAGTGTGCGATCTCATCTACAATGCCTTCTGGCAATTCACATCCATCAGCCTTAGCAACAGCATAAACTTCTCTCATGGCTGGAACAGAAACACTAGCTAAAACACCTGATTGCTCTAATCTACCTGTATCCAAGCCTGTTAGAGCACAGACAGTATTCAAAGTAGCATTATAAACCAACTTTCTATATCTCCACAATTTGGCATTTTGATGATATATAATATTGTTTTTTTCATTGGAATAGATTGAAATAAATTCTTTTGCTTTATCTTCTTGGTCCTCTTTAGTTAAGTTAGAGTTCTCAAAATAACTAATAACTTCTTTATCAGTTCCAGTTTGTTTGACAACCCCATTTTCATTGTGAGAGCCAATATGAGAGACGCCTGATATGCAAAAGTTTTTAGGATACTTTTCAATAAAAGGCAGCCCTAAGTCAAACCCATTTTGAATTAAAACGATTGTAGTTTTTTCCGCAGTAATAACAGGTTCAGCCAATTCTTCCGGCTTAGTTATATCTGGGATGTTCTTTGTAACCATCACAACATAATCGAACACTTGACCAGAACTTCCTGCTTGTTCCACAGAGCTGTAAATGTTATCAGGTTTCCAACCATCAATGCTACCATAGTCAACAGATTCAATTTTATATCCATCTTTTGAAACCCTTTGATAATCTCTTCTAACCACCACTGAAATGCTGGCTTTACCAGTGTAGTGAATACCATAGGCCACAATTGTACCAACACCGCCAGTACCAATGATAAGAACGTTCGATTTTGTCATTTATAAATTGATGAGCAATCAAAGAAATAAACAGTCAAAGCCGAAGAAGAATGATGAAATATGAAGAAGCTCATAAAATTTAACTACATATTTGGAACTTTTCTCGAGGAGGGTCTACTGTCTAACTGATAGGAAATGGGAATTGCCGCTATCAACTTGTCGGAAGTGGAACGGGCCGCTAGTGAGGTGCGCGACGGGTCGATAATTCTGTATGATCCCTAGGTCGTCCTCTCAAGTTCTGACCAAATCAAGCTGAAAAAAGTGAATTATTAATAACCCTCCAATTTTAATCCAAATAAGTTATATCAGAAACTAAAGGAAACTTTTTAAAATAGATTATGTGATTTTGCAAGTAGTTCTAAGATATTTTATGATTCAAGCAAGATAAGAAATATTGATCTGACGTGACACTTTGATTGAAATCATTGTTGTTTATTCAACCGTCATTTAAAGTTATGCTACAGCTGTAATTTGTGGTTTCAACATCCGTATTCTTCTTCAAACTATCTTGGGTTCAACAATCAAATACTATCAATCATACTTTTAATATGAGCCATCATACGACTGGAGAATATAACTACTATGGCTACTTTCCAAATTTGGGAGGAAACATATTTTTTGCAGTGTATTGGGCGTTATTGATGATAGTACACATCCTTTTGGCAGCTCCTACAAAAGAAGTCTTTTTCGGTGTCTCATTTGCGATAGGTTGTGCTTTGGAAATGATAGGTTATATAGGAAAAGCTTTGAGCCATGGAAACCCATACAGTTTAAGTTACTATATGTTACCTATGGTTGGTACTGTAATTGCACCAGTGTTCTTTATGGCAGGTATTTATAACAGTTTTGGATTCATTATTGAAATTTTCAGTAGGGAATATTCTCCTATTAAACCTATTAACTACAGAAGAATATTTATTGTTCTGGATGTTATATCGTTAATTATTCAAGCTGCAGGTGGCGGCTATGCTGACTCTTTAAGTTCTGATAATAAAGATGCTTCCCCAGGAACGCATTTGATGGTCGCCGGTTTGGCTTTCCAAGTTTTTACAATGTCCATTTTTCTAGGTTTAGTTGCTGCCTATTACCACAAAGTTTACAAGGCTAGTCAAGCCAATGTGGTGAGATTCGATGAAAGATACACAGAAATCAGAAGTCCAAAGAAATTCAAATATCTGCTTTATGCGTTTTACTTAGCCATCATTCTGATTTATATTAGATCAATTTACAGAGTTATCGAGTTAGCAGAGGGATGGAATAGTTATATTATGTCTCATGAAGATTACTTTTTGATTTTAGACGGGCTGATGGTGTCAGTCGCAGTTCTGCTTTTAACGATATGGTATCCAGGGTTTTCATTTGTTAAAATGCGAAAATACAATACTGTTAGTGATGCTAATATAGAATCAGCAAAATCTAATGAAGACAACATTGAAACAAATGATATTTCTTTAAATGAGACCAAATGATGTTATCATCTTTCTTTATCTAATAGGAGTACTTTTATTCTTTTAAATTTTAGATAAAAATAATTGTAATGATAATAAATAAGTTAAAAAAATACATTGAGAATTAGAAGAGGGGAATTGGCTTAGCAAAAAAAACTATATGAAGTCTAAAACTGTTATAATTTAATAAAAAAACATTCTACGAACAAAAAAAAAACACAATCAATGGCCTAATACCAATCAAAAGTATTAGGATCAATAACGGTTTCAACTATCTTTTCAGAAACACTCTCCACATCTTCATCATATCCGAAATAAGGGGTTTCAGATTCAACTTTTCTTTTCAATTCTTGGGCATCTTCCAGTTCATAATGCGCAGCCAAAGCTTCAGGATCAATTGGTTTCTTAATCTCATAAATAACAGTAGCGGTTTCATCGATCTTGGCAAGCATACAAGTATATGCAAAATTCTTTTCTTTTAATCTATTTTCAAATAATTTAATTAGTATATTTAATTCAGATTCCAATTTTCTAGTCTTTAAATTAAACTTTTCAGGATAAAAGACGAACGTATTATCACTAACCCATTGAACAGTTGGTTTAGTGACATTCGGATAAGACGGAGTATCCCAAATATCAGTTAATGCATTTTCTAATTCATCTCTAGTAACACCAAAAAATAGATCTTTAATTGCTATAGCATTGAATAATTTTTCCTGGTCCTTAAATTTAGATTCCTCAACTAATTTGGCCCTTTCATTTTGTAATTTCTCACGTTCTTTGTTCTTCTCACTAATAAATGTGGCTTCTTCCAATTTAAATTGTGGAACTCTAGATTTGGTTTCCAATTTAATGAAAACTGATCTTTTTGGTGGTTGATCTTGTGACTCAGCAAAAATTCCATAAGCAATGGCCATTTCATGAATAAATTTCCGTTGAATTTGTTTCATTGGTGGAAAATGATGAGATTCTCTACCTAATGCACCACTCATTAAATCTAAAAATATCTTTTCAATACTAGTACACCATGACTTTTGTTGTGAGTACAGTGATAGTATGAACGTAGTATAAGTAACTTCAACAGTTTTCATTTCAACAACATAGTCATTGGACAGTAAACTTTCTTCACTCTTAGAAGTGCCCATGTGGAAAGCTTCAAATAATCTTTTATTTCTTTGTGCTCTTGCACATTCAGCATCACATTCGACTCTAGATTCAGGCCTAATCAAGGAGCAAACAATCTGCTTTGACTTTTTCTTACAGTCACAGTAAATTGTAACTAATTCAGAACATAAAATAGCTTCATTACACTTAAATGGAGCATGACAAGTTTGCCTACAGGTATGGCCGCATGATCTTTTCTTACCACAAGGTTGGGTACATTTTGAAACACAATCACCGGGAAGATGGCAAATCTTGTTACATCTATGAGCACCACAAGGCAATAGCTTTCCACAATATTTACCACACGAAACCTTATCTTGATAACACATGACTTTTGGAAGTAAAACTTGTTTTTCACATTGACATACCTTGGATACTAATACAGTACATCTTGGGCATTCTTTATCATCAGGATGACAATTATGCATTTCAGGTCTGTGACCACATCCAGTTGGCCTTTGACATTGATTTAGGCAAATTGGTAATTTAGTACCACATCTAACAGGAGCTGGGACAATGGTCTTACCACAGTGGCAAACCAAATCTTCAGAAGATGATTCCAAACAAGGAGAACACGGACCAAAATGACAAGTCATCTTACAATAATGTTTTCCACAAGATAATAATTTACCACATTCTCTTGTACAAATATGAGAGGCTTCGATACTCATAGTATCATCTGCTGTTCTAGTAATTAAATGCCTTCTAATACCCTTTTGACGATCTCTTTCTCTAACCATAGCAGCTTGCTCATCCTGACAACAAACCTTTAGACATCTATGCCTTCTACAGCTCAATAAAGCTTGACATTTGTGTTGACAAGCTGGAACGTAACCTTCTTGATTTAAAGCACAAGCAATTGAAAATTGTGTATAATTGCACTTACATTTTATATCAACAGTAGAATAACATGGAGCACATTCATCCTCATGACATTTCCAGTAACATTTATGACCACAAGGTAATGCTTTGCCACATATGTTTTCGCAAGTTGGAATTGGATCCAAACATGATTCTCTTGGCTTGCCTGTTAACTCCGTAATCAAACATTTTCCACATGGACAATGAGTTAACATTGAAGGACCCAAAGGACATTTGTGGCCAGAACTAGATTTAGGGTGACAAGGAATATGGCACATATGGTTGCCACAGTCAAGTAAATCACCACACTCCTCATCACATAGAAATGCACCAAACCAAACTTTATCAGCTTCTTCAGATTTCTTTGGAAGTCTTTCATGACATTCTATAGTTTCAGTATGTTTCCCACAATAACATTTAACTTCAATGATTTTCTCACAATCACCACATAAACCAGTATGACAAGGCTTCTTACACCTATGAATTCCACAAGGTAATATATCATTGCAAACTTTACCACAGTTCCAACCAGTTCCGTAAGGAGTTATAATACAAGGTAGTTGCCGGGTCTTGTCACCACAATTACAAGACATAACAGGACCAACAGCAGTACATTTCTTAACATGAGGACCAGGATGACAGGCAAATGAACAACCGTGAACACATTCTTCCAGTGGAGAATTACAAGTTTGGCCACATGAGTGAGGTTCAAATTCGTTAATCTGAGGGTTGATAACTTTGCCACACCAACAAGTATATTGCTTAGGAAGCTTATGATGTCTTGAGTTACATGAAGGACATTTCCATGATTTGTCGGCCATAGTTGAAGAACCACGTTTAGCCCAATCTTTGATACAATCTAAATCAAACACTCTATGGCATTCGTCACAGGACCACACTTTGGAAAAGGCATCTATCTCACCAGTACAAACCAGACAGGTGTAGAGACCATCTCTTAATTCTTTGTATATGGATTGTGTAAACTGAGTGGCCACGCTGTTTGGGTCATCTTGTAAAGAGTTATCATCATCATCTTCTTCTTCATCAGTTGTAATAAGATCAGAATTGTACTCTAAATCCGGTGGTGCTGAATTTGAAGTCGGGGGTAGCTCAGTTTCTAGTTGTTGTATATTATCTAATGGTTCAACAGACATGTATATGTGTATCTGTGTTAATATATGAGCAAATATAAGATGTACGTGTGACTTCCAATGGATTCAGCAGGCTATGATTCATCCTTACCCATAAATTTTTCACCCTTCATACCAAACCCTAAATCTAATCCCAGAAACTGCCGAGCCGCAGCCGCACCGAGGCCAGGCACACTAAAGACATCCCTGCACCTATGCGCCACTAGAAACATCAAGATAGCCACATATTCATAGCCACGCATCTGGGTTCCTTTACTTCCCCTCATTTAACGCAAACAGTTTACAAAAGAATAGAGAAAGATGAAAAGTTTCAGAGTTCCCCAACAATTACAGAATTCAAGTATAAACATATATATCACACAAAATGGTAATGCTAAATGATCCATGGAAGGCAAGGTATGTTCAATTCTCCTTTCATAAGGGAGCATCTTAATGCCAAAGGACTAATTAAATCAATCCGTCAAGGTTTCACATAAAAAGGCCATATATTAACATACTAATCATTACACAGAGATGCTTGGAAATATCAAGGAGTGTTTTCAAAATCACAAAGATTTAGGGGTATGTTCCCGGGTTTCTTTATTGGGTTGGGCGCTTTTGTTGCTGTTTCTGTGTATGAAGATTATTTTGCTCCAAAAAAAGGCCATCATTAAGTTAACTTTAATGATTTACCAACAATAGTATTACAAATACATTCTACAATACAGTTCGTCAAACAATTCTTGAACTCATAGTTAAATTACAGGATTAGTTGTATAGACTCCACAATTTGTGTTTTTTTGCCTTTCTTCTTCATATTTATTTATTTTATTTATTACTTCAGCAATATATTACAAGAGTCATATTGATTTTTTAAACAAACCCCAACTCTATAACATTTTATGAAAAATTTCAAGTTTCATTATAATACATAATTAATTTTAATAAGCCTAGAAAACAAAAAAATACAATGAACTATAATAAGATGCTAATAGTAATTTTGTAACGTCAACCTCTCTCAGGAGATCTTTCTCTATCTCTTTTACCTTTAGTTTCAATCCAACAGGAATAATGATAGACTCTTCCTTTGACCTTAATGGCATTCTTCCATATCCACTCACCTGAGTCATCGTCGAAAACACCAACTAGTTTATCTCTACAAGTACCACAAATAACTTCATTATCTGAATCTTGAGGAATTGGAACAATTCTTTTCTCCAATTCTTCTTCAATTAATGGACCAGAGGCAGTTAATCTACCATTTAAACTTCCATTAATTGGGACTTCTTCATTACCGCCTGAATTAGCATAGCCAACAAGTTCATCATCTTTGAATTCAGACCATTGCGAAGTAGTTAAGAACCAAGCTCTATTATTAATCTGTTTTGAAGCTGATTTAAGCTTCTTGTTAGTTCTGAAATGCCAATCCAAGTGTAAGTTTTTCTCATGTTGTCCTGCTGCGGTATTGTAAAACCTTTGAGCACAATTAGAGCATTGTGTAGAATTAGAAGGATACAATAAATTGATATCTTCTGGGGTCGATTGATGATGTGTTAAGAAATTTTGGTTTAGTTCGTATTTTGACATCGATGGTTCAATAGAAGAGCCAGCTGAATTCGGAGCAGTAGAATGTGCCCTTTCTAGTATACCTTTCAAGAAGTGTAGATTATTAGCGCTCAACAGGCCCCCACTACTCGAAGATGGATTACTTTGAGGTTGTGCCTGTGACACAGTCTGAGGTTGTAATTGTGGCATGGGCTGCTTTGCAGACATAACAGATTGAAATGGTGAGGCAGGATGTGCTTGGGCTACAGGAATTGGTGCCATTTGAACTTGTTTTTGTTTCAGGACAGCATCCATCATGGCAAATAGCCATTGAGCATTACTGATATTGAGTGGTGACTTTTGTGATTGTTGTTGTTGCCCAGGATAAGTTCCTCCCTGTTGAGTCGGAAGAGGTTGAGATCCTGGATTAAGAAGACCTTGAAGTTGGCCAACAGTTAAAGTTGGAACCTGCTGACGGAGTTGCTGTTGTTGCTGTTGTTGTATCATTTGTTGTTGTTCAATTTTAAAGGCATTTAATTTCATTACTTCAGCTTCTCTAAGAGAAGACAATTGATTCTTAACTGTTTCTAGTTGAGATAAGTCAAGGCCACCTTTACAGACGATTGTTCTTAACTGTTGTAAAGTAGTGTATCTTTCTCTTGTTTTCGAATCATTAGGAACTTGTAAAAGTCTGGAGTTTACTAAGTTTTTTAAATCATCGATCTCTCTTATTATACCATCTGTTGTAAGTGGACCATTACCGGCACCACCATTCAAAATTGCGTTTGGGGGTAATGGGGAATTCCTAATGTTATCAGGAGATCTATTGTTTGCAGTAGCCTTAATAAGAAATTTTTCAATTTGATTTAGCCCATCGTTATTGAATAATGGCATACCAGTGACTGGATTTGGAACCTTCCAAGTCTTAAATAGATCAATT
Source organism: Ambrosiozyma philentoma (assembly GCA_003707675.3). NCBI lineage: Eukaryota > Fungi > Ascomycota > Pichiomycetes > Pichiales > Pichiaceae > Ambrosiozyma > Ambrosiozyma philentoma. The sequence continues at coordinate 274,209 of PPKZ03000014.1, forward strand.
AATTTCTGTCTTGTTTGATCGTCAACTAGAGAATAAGTCGAGGTGAAGTTTTTAGGTAAATTCGAACTGAATTGAGCAGTATAAGGAACACCAACATTCTTACAAATTGAATCCATCAAGTAAAAAACGTATAATTTTTGAGTTGGAATAGCCTTTTGAATTCTTTTTTCTATTGCTTTAGTGATTTCGGAAGCTGCATCTGTGTTTTCTTGTGCTATGGCTGTATGTGATTGGATGATTGGTCTTGAGTTGAAAGTCAAAGCTGTGAGACTGTTGTAATATTCTTCGCCAATTTCTTCACTTGATTGTTTTTCAGAAGTCATTGTTATTTGGTTGTAAGTGTAATAGTAATTGCGATCGGTCTAGTAAATACACTTTTTTTAAGCACACGTACAATTATAAAAAATAAAAGACAAAACAGAAAGGTTTGATCCTTGATACAATTCAAATCAAATGTAGGAACAGCTTTATAGGATAATTAAATCTAGCTATTTGGCTTGTGCTTGCCCTTGAGAGACAATACTTAGACAAAAGAGAGACCTATAAGATATACTTAGGAAACACAATAAAAAAGTAAAATAAGCACGTAAAGATGCTATATAATAAGAACCTAGTCTGTGTTTCCAAGCTGATGTGTCAGAATCTAGAAAATCTAGGAAAAGGCAGTCTGTGTAAAAGTACAGCTCAAGCCAAAATCAAGCTAAAACATGACGTGAAATGAGAGTGATTCCGCCAACCAGACAAGCAAAAAAGGCTGAGCCGGGTAACAAGTCACGTGATAAATTAAATTATTTTATTTTTATACTATTATTATTATTATTACTATTTAATTATTACCTAATAATGAATTTTCAAATTTTCAATCGGACGACGAAGTTCGAGGGTCAACTCAGCGAGTCAACTGTGTTCAAAAATTCATTCGAACTACTATTTGAAAGGGGTGGAACAGAGTCAAGCCAAACACTGAACAGTCCCTGTACATAGTTTCTCATAAACTTCTTTTTTCTAAGACAATGCAAAGACAATTACTGAACTTTTCCAGATCTGCTATAAGATCTGCGTCCCTTGCCTCCCAATCCAGGGTCATCGTCTCCGCAAGACCCCAATTCACTCAATCATACAGATATTTTTCAAACACTCCAAGATTCCTAAATGAGAAGAAATCAGAGAATCCAGAAGTTAAACAAGAAGCTGAATCTGCCGAAGAACCAACTTTAACTCCAGAGCAACAAGAAATTTCTGATTTGAAAGCTAAATTAGAAGCAAAGGACAAAGAAGTGGCTGATTTTAAAGATCGTTATGTTAGAGCAGTTGCTGATTTCAGAAACCTACAGGAAACCACAAAGAGAGAAATTCAAAAATCTAAAGATTTTGCTTTACAAAAATTTGCCAAAGATTTAATTGAATCTATTGATAATTTTGGCCATGCGCTGAATGCAGTTAAAGATGACACATTGAAAACCAACGCCGAAGTTGCTCAATTATATGATGGTGTTAAGATGACTAGAGACATTTTTGAAAAGACTTTGAACAGACATGGCCTGACTAAGATTGAACCATTAGATGAGCCATTTGATCCAAATCAACATGAAGCTACTTTCCAATCTCCTCAACCAGGCAAAGAGCCAGGTACTGTTTTCTTCGTTCAACAACCAGGTTTCTCTTTAAACGGTAGAGTTTTGAGACCTGCTAAAGTTGGTATTGTCAAGTCTGAAGAATAGTTAATTCCAGTCTAAGTGCTACATATGAACTTCTTTTTCTTCAAAGTTAATATTTGTTTTTTTTTCACGTTTTAGTGTCATGACTTTTTTTTACTCTTTGTTCTTGTGTATAGTTTTGTTCCTTTCTTGTTTATCTTTTAGTTAGTTACTCCAAAATTTTGTATTAATGGCCTTTATGTTTTATTCTTTCTGAAACAGTATTATTAAAATTTGTTTGTATGCATATAAAAAAATATTTACTAAATGACTTCCAAAAACTATATACAAGAAAGAATACTTTCATTCAAACAAAGCCTTCGTAGTGATCTAACTTAGGCTCAGCGTAAAACAATTTAATTCTTCTACCACGTAATGAATATTTTCCAAATCTCTTAAGAGCTTTAGTAGCTGATTTCACCGATTGAAATCTGATAAAACCATAACCCATGTGTTCTCTACGGATAGGTGATTTAACCAATGTTACTCTAGATGCTTGGTATGGGGCAAATAGAGTTAGTAATTCAGACTCAGGAACATCCAAAGGAACATTTCTAATGTATAGAATATCATATGGAGTAACTGTTTTGTTCATTTTAGGAGTTTTAATTTCAATTGGTAAATTGTCTAAAACTAGACCTTGCATTTCAGCTAATGCTCTATTTGCCAACTTTTCACTTTCGAATTCTATTTTACCATAGCCTAACGATAATCCTGTATTAGGGTTTTTAAATATTTCGACCGATTTAACTCCTCCTATTGGCTTAAATGCTTCATTTATGTCAGATTCTGTCAAACTATAAGATAATTTGTGTAAGTGTAATAAATTTTTTGTATCGTCTAGTCGTATCACAGAAGTGGTAAAACTTCTTGAAGCCAACCACAATGATGCTCGTATTCCAGTGGAAGCTCTAGCTAGCATCTCTATACTTTGATGATCCTATGTTGTAATCGTTATATGGGCAGTTCAATCGTTGTTCAGCAAACGTGGTTAGAGTCTTGGTGGCTCGTAGTCGTGAGTGACCGAATTAATACTTAAGCTGCGCAGTTGGATCAACAGATTTCACTTCAACTCACAGGTTACAACTTGCAACTTACTACTTCATCCTTCTTGAACATACGCAGGTTTTCCCAATCCCACATCAACCACACCTTCTCACACAGGTAATAAACTCTCATAATGGCAGGTCCACCACCACCACCTGGTCCACCACCTCCTCCATCTTTAGGAGGCTCTTCGAAGGCTCCAAATATTCCAAAGATTACTCCTAATAGAAATGCTTTACTAGGTGATATCAGAAAAGGTGCTAAATTAAAGAAAGCCCAAACCAACGATAGATCAAAACCAGCTATAGACTCCAATACCTCATCGTCAGCCTCTTCTAGCGCCCCAATGGGTATGGGTATGGCCATTCCACCATCAATCCCAACCTCATCTTCTGGAGGGCAGTCGACGCCATCAAACTTACCATCAGCACCTCAACTTGGTAACATTTTTGCAGCTGGAATGCCTAAATTAAAGCATACTAGTCAATCAAACTCAATTGCTCCAAAGCTGCCTCCAACTGCTCCCCACGTTCCATCTTCTAGACCTTCAAGACCAAGTTCAATGGCTCCTCCAATTCCGAGTATTTCTGCACCTTCAGCACCTCCTATTCCAAATTCTTCCCCATATGCTTCTGCATCTGCTTCTAATAATAACAATAATAATAATTTAAGTATTCCTTCCTTTACGAAATCTCATTCCAGAAATTCTTCTTCAGGGTCTATATCTTCTTTCTCTTCAATTGCATCAGGTAAGTCAAGACCAAAAATCCCAAATAAAAGACCATCCAACAGAAATTCTATAACACCACCTGTTCCTGGAGCTCCTCCTCCAATACCTGGGAGCTTTGCTCCTCCTGTTCCAAATATGTCAGCTCCTTCAATGCCTCCCTCTTTGCCTAGAACACGTCCTTCAGTTCCAAGTATACCTGCTGCTCCACCTCCACCTCCAGCTCCAGTGTCTTCAGCTCCAAGTATCCCAACTGCACCACCACCTCCTCCAGCAGCAATTCCAACTGCTCCTCCACCACCATCTTTTGGAGGCAGTTCTTCCAAGAAACCTAGTTCCCAGGCCCCACCGGCACCAGCATTACCTGGAGGAGCTCTACCGTTTTTAGCTGAAATTAACAAAAGAAGAGATGATAGTTTTATAGTCGATGATAGTGGTATTACGAAGTCCAAAAAGTCTAGTTCTTCAACTCCAAAAGCGCCATCTTTCCCATCTTCATCTGCTCCTAAAATTCCAAATAACTCTGCTCCAAGTATTCCTAGTGCTCCTCCTCCTCCCCCATTAAGTTCAACTCCCAAAATACATACAGCTTCGGCACCAAATATTCCTAGGGCACCACCTCCTCCTCCAAGTTCAAGTTCACCTGGAGCTCCTCCATTACCATCTGGGGGTTTGCCATTCCTAAATGATATTCAAAAGAGGAGAGATAATGCAAATATTGTGGATTCTGGTTCTACTAATCCTCTTGCGCTACCAAAACCTAAAGGTTCAACTCCTAGTATACCTAGTGCACCACCACCACCCCCATTTTCATCTGCTCCCAAGATTCCTTCTTCACGCCCTCCCCCTCCAAGTATGTCTGCTCCAAGTATGCCATCAGCTCCTCCTCTGCCTCCATTTGGTGGCAGTTCTTCCAAGAAACCTAGTTCCCAGGCCCCACCGGCACCAGCATTACCTGGAGGAGCTCTACCGTTTTTAGCTGAAATTAACAAAAGAAGAGATGATAGTTTTATAGTCGATGATAGTGGTATTACGAAGTCCAAAAAGTCTAGTTCTTCAACTCCAAAAGCGCCATCTTTCCCATCTTCATCTGCTCCTAAAATTCCAAATAACTCTGCTCCAAGTATTCCTAGTGCCCCACCACCTCCACCATTCAGTTCTGCTCCAAAGCTTCCTCAGTCTTCTGCTCCAAGCATTCCTTCAGCTCCTCCTCCACCTCCATTTTCTTCAGCTCCTCCTCCTCCTCCTCCTCCTCCTCATCCATTTTCTTCGGCTCCTAATGTTCCAAATGCCCCACCTCCTCCAGTCTCTGGTAAGAGTTCTGGAAAATCTGCACATGCTGCACCAGCACTGTCTGGAGGAGCCCTGCCATTTTTAGCAGAAATAAATCAAAGAAGAAATGATAGTCATATTGTCGACGATAGTAGTACTCCAAAACCATCTACCCCAAAGGCTCCAAAAGCTCCAAAGATTCCATTCTCTTCTGCCCCAAACATTCCCCAATCATTGGCGCCAAAACCTCATTCACCCTCAGCACCAAGAATTCCATCTCCATCAGCTCCTGGACGTTCTTCGATGTCAAGTCCTTTTGCACCTAGAACTCCATCTATTTCTGCTCCAAAGGTCCCATCTGCTGCCCCTTCAATTCCTTCTGCTCCACCTCCACCTCCTTCATTTCCACGACAAAATTATGGACGCAATAGTGATAGCGATGAAGATTCTGGGTTTATTTCTGCGGATGAAGGAGAGAGTGTATTCAATATTTCTGCCCCGTCTATTCCCCCTATGGCTGCACCTTCGGTTCCTACTATGGCTGCACCACCACTATCTCATAATACCTCTTATCTTCCATCTATTACTTCAACTTCACCTTCGTCTTCAAGAAAGACTTCTGTGAAAAGGGCCCCCCCACCACCTCCACCAGCTGTTTCGGCGCCTTCTCCAAATGATGCCTACTTTTCACAAACACCAGCTGAAAGACTAGAAGCTAGTAATAATAAAAGAAGATTTGGCTTTGGTAATAATCGTAAAGTTTCAGCACCTGATGATGCAAAGATTAATTCTCAACAACATGTTGGCTCTAGCTTACGTAAAATAGATGCTTCTTCTTACACAATTGGTGCTGCTCATGCTTCATCTAATGCCGTGAATGGTGGCTCTAAGACCACAATTGATGATTCTAAATATAAGTTTGTTAACAAGAATGAAATTCCTAAGCCTAGAAAATTTGAAGGTAAAGTAAAATTATATCCAAGTGGTAGAGGTAGTTCCGTTCCTTTGATCTTATCATTATATGAGTAATGTCTATTTTTTGAATTATTGATTTGTATATTTCCTAGTATGCTTTGTTTTTACTGTTTGACTTTAATTAGCATTTGATTTTTATTTACTGTTCTTTTTCTTTGTTTAAAATCAAATTTTCAAAACATGTATAAATTTTCAGAGCTATATATATGAAAATGTGTATGTAGCTAGTAAAAGAACTTTCATAAACTATTCACAAGATAAAGAAGTATTAATTAACATAATCATAAGTGTACATAAAAAGAGGAAGAATGGTTCTATTTGGTTTCTTCATCCCAGCCATCCTTCCATCTCTGCTTCCATAAATTACAATCAAACTTAGGTTTGCCTAATTTCGCATTAACCTCATTATGGGCGTCACATAACCATCTGCCAAAATCTTCTTGCGTTTTAACCTTTGGCTTATTCTTCTCAATAAAACCTTGGAAATCCTTAGCACAGAACCAGCATGGATAAAATTTAGAAAACAATCTAATAAATTGATCTAAATCCGTTTGCTGCTCTTTGCTTGGTCTATCTGGGTATCTAGCAGCAACAGAATGTAAAAATGTCCATGATGATCTGCCTAATTCAACAACATCCGCTGGTTCATCTTTTGTATAGATCTCTGATGTCTTTGTCTCAGAGTTTTTGGAGGCGATGGCAACTGTTGCTTCTCCTGCTGCAGCTGGTGCAGTTGTAGCACCTTTTGTTATACTCTTAAAATCCAGTAGTGTATTGCATGTACGGCAACTAATGTTTTGAATTAGTTAGTAAGTTGAAAAGAATCGGAAAGCAACTGCTGACAGTGAATAGGATACTTACGGTTTTCCATCTTCATCATAGACGATTTTTCTTCCACTTGCACCAAATACAGGCATACCTGCTGGAACTTGAGGTGTAGATTTACCAACTATATTTCCTTCAGTTGACATTTCTATAAAGAACAGATATCTATTTGGGGGGTATGGTGATACTAAAACAAAGTGAAAAGTTTGGGATATCCAGCTTATTAATAAGCTGGAGCTTCAAACTCCCCTGGAAAATTACAGCCGGGTTCTGAGCCGCATACTTCTCTTACCTTAAGATTCATAGACGTCAACGCGTCAATAAAACTGATATATAACAACCTTAATTAACTATAAATTACAAATTAATCTGAAAACAAAAACGCAAATAAAGAAAGGAAACGAAAAGCGTAAGGAAAAGCAGGTTAAAAAATCCATGATTAACAAAACAACGAAATAAAGCACGCACATTAAATAAGATAAGAAGGTTACAGAATACTCAAATTCTCCAGACATCGTTACCAGAAACCATAACAACATTTTGATCTTCCAATCTTTCTAAAGCACCTAAACCTTCAGGATAACTGAACTTGTCCTCTTGATTCAATTCAGAATTAACAGAGTCAATAAACGCTGAAACTTTCAAGTGTGTGAAATCTGGATCATTAGTGAAAATAGTTGAAACACGGTCTTTGAACACATCAAATCTGTTATTGGAAACTGCCACCGATTGTATATTGTTGGTATCAGCTGTATTAAGAATGGTTGCAGAGTCATGAGCTGATTCTTCTTGTTGTTGCTCATCTTCATCAATTTGATTTGGTAGTGATTGAGTAGTTTGTTGTAATGGCGGTCTACGAGCTTGTCTTCTTGATGGAGAACCTCTTGATGCCATATTTTCAATACCTCTAGTTAAGTCGTTAACTTCAGTGTCTTCTTCCGATTCAATATTGTCTTGGTGAATTTGTTGGCCTCTTGTTCTAGTGTTTCTTGGAACATATTCTTCTTCTGGTTCTTCCTCGCTTTCTTCTTCACTTTCTTCTTCTGAATCAGACAAATTAGCAGCAGTTCTTCTCTTCTTCTTTTGTGGGGTACCATTAGTCTTCTTCTTGGTCTTTGATTTGATTTCCTTAAATAAGCAGAATCTTAATAATTCTTCAGCAACCTTAGTATCTTGAACATTAACAGTTTGAGATAATCTAATCTTAGCATGAGCAGTAGCCAAACGAATTAAAGTTTCTAGTGTTCTTGCAGTGATTGGAGTTGTTCTATTGTTTTTAGTATTTTCATCATTTCTTAAACCAGTGTAACAATCAACAATATAATTAGTAGCATTTTGAGTCAACACGGGTCTAATTCTTTGCTTAGCATATTGGATATACTTCTTCAAGAACGGAATTGAAACAATTTTTGGTTTCTTAGTTCTGCCCTTCTTAGCTTGCGCAGCACCGGCACCAGCATGTAATAACGGATTGAATTCTTCAAAAACACTGGTTTGTTGGTCTTCATCAGCAGCATCTAAAGATTGGCCACCAACAGCTAGTGTAATACTTGGCTTTTCTCTAATTGGTTCACCTTCAGAATAGCCAACAGGGACAAATCTATGCATTCTTAAAACATGTTCAGAAATGTTTCTATCTCTTTCATCTGAAATATCATCCGTAACAACGAAAAGTAAATCAAAACGTGATAATAATGAATCTGGTAGGGCAATATTTTGTTGAGGAGACTTGAAAGTATCATACTGACCATAAATTGGATTAGCTGCCGCAATAACGGAACATCTAGCATTTAGAGAAGTATGTATACCAGCTTTAGAAATAGTAATGGTTTGCTGTTCCATAACTTCGTGAATGGCAACTCTATCAACATCACTCATTTTGTCAAATTCATCAATACAAACAACACCCCTATCAGCCAAAACCATAGCACCGGCTTCTAATTTACGTTCACCTGTTTCTTTATCAGTTGTAACAGCGGCAGTTAAACCAACACCCGAAGAACCTTTACCTGTAGTAGCAATAGCTAATGAGGCAGTATTTAAAACGAATCTTAAAATTTGAGATTTTGCAGTGGATGGGTCACCAACCATCAACATGTTAATATCACCTCTTAAATGGGTACCATTATCTAAGTTCTTCTCAACACCACCCAATAACATTAATAAAACAGCTTGTTTAATATAATCATGACCATAAATCGAAGGAGCTAATGATTGAGCCAGGATTTCAAAAACCCCCTTTCTTTTAGATAAATTGTTAATATTCTTAATATCATAATCAGTGATTTTTTGAATAGCTTTAACCGAAGTTGATCTAGCATGTAATGGATACAGAGAATTACCTAAAATGACAACTTTAAAAGCAGCACTGTTGTTTTGAGCACCACCTAACGATCTATACACACCGATTATCTGCACACGGTCACCTGGCTTAACTTTATCAACTAAGTCATCATCTAAAATGACATCCACGGATCTAGGTAATTGACCAGCAGGGGCTAATTCTGGTAATTCTTGAATCGTAACAGTCTGGTGATCTCTATATTTGGATAGACCATATTCGGTGGTTAATTTGTTACCTTCTGGATCTTCAGTTGGATAATTAGCAGAAGTGGTGATGGGGTTGAAAGAAGTAGTTTGGTCTCTGTATTCTCTTGAATGGAATCTGCCAGTATTATCACAATAGTGAACAGATTTAATGATTTTAGGTCTGATTAAGGAAGCTCTGGTAACAATACCTTCGATAGCCACCATTTGAGAAAGGTAAGAAGAGTCTATGGTCCTTGGAGTTAATTGATTAGAGCCAAATGCACCTCTAAAAGCTAAATAAAAATCAGTATCTGAATTGAAATCGAAGTTAGCAAACTCATGAACATCATAAATGGCACCAATAGTATCTTTCAAAGCTTGTTCAGCAGCAGGCAAATATTCAGCTGGATGTTGAAGCAATCCATTTGCAAAATCAGCATCAAATCCTCTGATTTCATCCATAGAGACGCATAATCTTCTTTCACCTCTCTGTAACATGAGTCTGATTGCATCTTTATAGTCTGTCTCCAAAGTGCTGGCATCTAAGAATTCCACGAAACGTCTAGCACGCTCACTGTGAAGTGCATCCACTGGTTCTGTAGTGGCCTCCATTGTATAGTTTTATGTAGGAATGATATAGATCAGTGGTATGGATATGGTGAAAAAGGAAGAGAAGATAAAGGGGAGCACGAAATGTAGGTAAGTATCTTTTCAAACTTGTTTCACTCAAAGAACTCGAAAAAGTTGACGCGTTTCGTGTGCCAATTAGGCTCGATTGGGCAACTTGCCTTTTTGGGAATAATTGCGTTCACTAATGGTGCAAAGGTGTGTCAGTTTGGCGTTCAGCGTTTAATAGATCAAAGGTATAACTTAATTCAATGATCTATATTCAAAAAAAACGATAATCGCTTGATTAAATATAGTAGGCAGCAGGCCAGTAGATGGACCAGAAATATGTGGTTCAGATCTTAATTTGTTTGATCCTGGCCATTTCTTATTTTCTTAATTTCATAGTTCTAATCTTTTAATTTTAGTCTTTCCCTTTCTCTTCTAATGAATTCAAATTTTAATAAGCTTACATAAAGAAACAATTTTATTTACCTTAAGGAATCATGTTTTCATGAACTGGCATGTTATTGTGCACAGAGACTGTTGCTACCTAGTTCTAGCTATGGCCATTTGATCCGCCCTTAATTAAAAAATCGCTTCAACGACAACAAACAAAGAGATTCAGATCCAGATCAAGCCGTCTTGCTGACCCCAACTTCGTTATCCCTATCTTTTATGTAATTAGTTGGATATTATACTTATAAATATAAACTTTCAAAGGGATTTATTGACTGATCCAATTAAAATACCTTTTTATACTCCAGTAATAATTGATTTTGTGAAACGCGTTATTTAGATAAAGTCAAATTTGGAATGAAACAATAATACATAATTATAGCAATTCAATAAATTACTGTAATTACATGCGAATCCATGAATCACGAGTAATTGGTAGTAAAAGCGGATTTATTTAAAGGAGGGGTTAAAGCTAAACACACAGTAAGACGCCTATGTGTGTGAGCTGTGGTTATAAATATATGTTTATTAATTTGACAATTTGATTATGATTCTCTCTGAACAAACAAACATGTAAGTAAGCGTATTTAAGTTTGGCAGGCTAAAATGACTGGACAGACAGGGGCAGATAAGATAAGCGAGAGACAGGAGAGACGCTAGATTCGATGAGTTGAAATTGACCATATGCATGTCTCTCGTGGACTCTGGAGATTATTCCATGCAGTTCTCTGGATTTAATTAAAATATTAAATCTTATGGGGTTATAGTATCACTGCTGCTCTATATGTCGGCATGTGAATAAACTCCAGAGTTTATAAATAGGACGTGAAACTGGGTGTGTTGTCATATCGTCTCTATAATTAGAAGACAGGGGTATTGGAAGAGAATAGACAACTATTAAATCTGTTAGATTTATAACTATCTATAACTAGTATTTGTATACAAGGACGGCATGTGCTAATAGCAACTTTAATTACTTACATGACCACCAGGAAAAGAAATTATAGATAACACCGAGTTGCTGTCAATGCTCATCGACCGATCACGTCAAAACAAAGGATTTTAAGGGGTACGTGTTATCGAGTTCAAAATCTAGGGATGAGTTTGTTCCCTAGCTAAATAGGTATTAAAAAGCAATTCTCTCTAATATTTCGAGAATATTCCTAATTTATGCTATATATACATATATATCATTTTGAATTGTTGATTCCATTTCGGTAGTTGTGGTCTGGAGAAAAGACCACCCGAATGGGTGGGATCCAATGATATATCACTGTTGTACGTAAATTTAGACCCTGCAGAAATAGATAGATACTCAAATTCAAAATCCGTAATGGCTTGTATATTTTCAAATTCGATTAAATTAAATCCAGAATTGGAAATATCAAAATACGAGATTATAAAATAGAACACTCAAGTCAAATGATGACATATTAGGCCCAAAAAGGTGAAATTGTTAATTGTTCTTTGCAGTAGAGTCTAAAATCAATTAAAACGAAAACACGTACGATGTCTGAATTCGCACCTCTCCTAAGAGCTGTGGGTAGAACGAGTTGGGATATGGGCCAAAGAGGGATCTGGGATACGGCAGGCCTAGCGAGAGGTCAAAGATATAGTGTGTATCAATTACCCTTAGATAAAGATAAGCACAATTAACAATCACTTCAAGTGACAGCAAGCAAATGAAATGAAACAGCTGGACAAGCCGAGGCCGATCGTCCCGTCCCGTGCGCCCCGGGCGGTGCGGCCGGCCTTCCCAATCGGGCTGTGTGTAAACAAGCGACGCGAGGCAGACCATTACGTAAGCATTCCTCTCTCTTAACAAACAACGTAAACAACAAACAAACAACTCCCTATATATCTGCCTTTATCCTGTGTCAATCTGATCACACCAACCATCACAACACTCTCTACCTGGAAGAATCCCTCCAAGAATCCAGACTCCCACCCACGTCGTTCCTTTCCCTTACAAAACAGCTTGACTCTGCCTTATCAACTTTAAAGGCTTTAGACACAGCACCAAAGAAGAACTAGAACTAAAAGTTTTTCCATCCCTGCCCCTTTAATTTCATCATCTCCCCGTCCCAGCTCTTCTCTTCATCTCTTTCTCTTTTTGACGATACAAGATATAGTATAGTTTAACCTCCTCTTCTGACAAGTCTCATAAACATACTACACTCTACTGATCGCATAGCTGGGCAACATCAACACCAACACCCAAACTCGATAGCTCACAATACGTCTCCTGTTTCCAACTCAAGGCCAGTGTCGTTTCATTAACACTTAATAGACTTATAAGAACGAACAAATCCTCCCCTCTTCCTCTTTTCTCTTGCAACAACCCTATTAATACTTATAGACCACTTACCTTATAACGCTCACACATAAAAAACACAGAAATGTCGCATCCTACAGCAACACCATCAAATTCGGCTCTCCCTTCTGCTGTTCCACATTCGAGATCCTCTTCAACTAAAAAACGTGTTCCAAGAGAAGTTCGTTTTGGCGCCTATGTCCTAGGATCCACTCTAGGCGAAGGTGAATTTGGTAAAGTCAAACTAGGTTGGAGAAAAGATGGCAAACAGCCTTCTCAAGCAGCAATTAAATTAATTAGAAGAGATTCAATCCCAAGAGGTTCGGATAAAGAAAGTAAAATCCATAGAGAAATTAATGCTCTAAAGAAGTTATCACATCCAAATATCGTTAAATTAGAAGAAGTGCTGCAAAATGATAAATATATTGGTATAGTTTTAGAATATGCTTCAGGTGGTGAGTTATTTGATTATATTTTAGAACATAAATATTTAAAGGAATCCATGGCTTCCAGATTATTTGCTCAATTAGTCTCAGGTGTCGATTATATGCATTCAAAAGGTATCATTCATAGAGATTTAAAATTAGAGAATTTACTATTAGATAAACATAAAAATATTGTCATTACTGATTTCGGTTTTGCTAACTCTTTTTCAAGTCATGATTTAATGAGAACCAGTTGTGGTTCTCCTTGTTACGCAGCTCCGGAACTAGTTGTCTCAAGTGATCCTTATGAAGCTAGAAAAGTTGATGTTTGGTCTTGTGGTGTTATACTTTATGCCATGCTGGCTGGTTATTTGCCATTCGATGACGATCCATTAAACCCAGATGGTGATAATATAGCTAGATTATATCATTACATCACTCATACTCCTTTAACTTTCCCAGAATATATTCAACCTACTCCCAGAGATTTATTAAGAAGGATATTAGTGTCAAATCCAAAAAGGAGAATTAATTTAAAGCAAGTTAGATCTCATCCATGGCTGGCACCGCATGCCCCATTCTTATCTGTTACTCCAAATGAGTGGGACATGAACTTCAAGTCTTCTTCAGCATTGCCATTAGTTTCACAAGCTGATAAAGCAAATAGAAGATTATCTTTAATGGAAAACCCAACTTCTGCTTCATTCATGTTTAATAGACCGAGTGTTAAATCTTATTCAACTCATAACGTTTCTGCTTTACTATATTCAAATCCTGCCGCCCCACAAACTTCACATGCCGTTGCTGTCCCTTCCTCTTCATCTACTACTTCCGTTAAAGACCTCGGTACCCCTTCAGGTCGTAGATCCCCAGTTACTGCTTCTTCAATTGAAACTGGTCATAGTAATCATAAAAGAAGTGACTCTTCTGCCAGTTTGGCAGCTTTACAAGCTGTTGTTGAAGCCGATAATGTTGAACAATCGAGACGTTACTCAGTTCCAGTTGAATTACCTTCTGCCACATCCACAGCATCATCCACAACTCCAAGAACCATTCCAAATTTTATACCTCATTCTTCTTCCTTATTGGCATCCAGTGAATCGATAACATCCTCTTCTTCTCCAATTGGTAAAGGCTTTGAAACAATCGTTGAATCTCCAGAAAAGAATAAGACTGATATGCTACCTCCATTAATGCCTGCATTCTCAAAACCTTCAGCTACTGCTTCTTCCTCTGCCTCTGTTTCTAAGTTGCCTACTAGAGTCAATAGACAAAGACCAACTTCTTATCACCCCGCATCTGCATCATCTGCATATCAATTTCCAAGTCCAGATTTAACTTTCTTGATGCCATTAAATACTTCTGATTCCTCGTTAAGTGCTGCAAGACCAAGATACGATAGAACTAATAGTTTCAAAATTCCATCTGCCTCCTCTTCACCAAATAGAGAGAATAGAAATTCATGGGGTCAACCTAAAATCATCGAGCCAACTTTGGATATGTCTATGGCTAACGGTGTCTTGACAAGATCTATTCATGATGATAGAGAGTCTTCTAAAACACCTGTTTCAGAAAAGCGTAAATCTGCAGCTTTCGATTCATTATCCAATGCTATTGATCTCTTGTCTATTAATTCCAATAAGTCTGTTGCTGTTAATGGTAATGCGAGTACTTCTGTTTCATCTCAAATTATTACCGATTCACAGTCTGCTTTGGAGAAAGAGACTGTTACTTCAGTTATTCCAACTCCTCCAACTGATAGTACATCACCATCCGTCGATATTGCTGAACAAGAGACTGTTGCTGGTTCAACAACTAATGTTACTGAAATAATAGAAAAACACCCACATCAGGAAACTACCACTCCAATTGTTCCGAAGCCGGCACCAAAACCTGAAAATAAGCGTTTATCTACTGTCAAGCAAAAGACATCGGAAAAGGAAAACATAGTAACACGTGGTACATCAACATCAAGAAGACCAGCCAGAATTTCTTCAAAGTCATCAGAAAAGGAAAATATATCCTCATCCATATCACCAACAGCTTCATCTAATAATCCACCTACAAAATTCAAGAGATTCAGTATGCTATCATTTTATCATTCGTCATCGGCAACGCCATCACCAACTGAAGCTCAACATCCAGAACCAGTCAGCTCAAGTAATCATGTTAGAAAACCACTGGAAAACTCTAATAGAAGAATAAACTCTCAATCAGTGCATTTAAAGGATACTTCAGCTGTTTTATCTGATGTTAAAACTCCATCGCCTCCATCATCTTCAGGACATCGTAATAGTAATGCTTATAAGAGAATGTCTATGCCCGCTCCATCTACTACAAATAATAATAATAAACCTAAAGAAAGAGAAGGTTCAGCTGCTAAGAGAGTTATGGACTTCTTTAAAAGAAGAAGTATTAGAATATAATAATTTTGTCTTGCTATTTGAATTTGTTTTTATATGAGAATTATAATTTTCCTTTATCTTTTTAAATGCATTTTGTATTTATACCTTTGTGTTTTTTTGTTTTCTATTTTCTCAAGTAACGGCTTTTTCCTTTTGACTAACTTGGTCCTTTTTGCATATGTTTTTTTATACCTACCTTCCTTTTATATCCTGCTATTCACTCATATCAACGTTTTTGTCACTCCTTTATTATTTGTTTAAATTTTTTTTACTACTACATTGTTTTGTGTCGTTTTTGAAAATTTTGGTGATATACATTTTTTTTCTTTATTGTCTTCTTAATACTCTACTACTTACTACTTTTATCCTGTTCATTTTCTTTTGTCTGTTTATATTATTTTTTTGGTTTTTTATTAATTTTTGTTTTTTTAATATCTTGTATTCTTTTTTAATTTATCATTTTATTCTTTGTTATGTAATTTCCGTAATTTTTGTTATTATTATCATTATTATCATTATCATTTTATTTTATTTTAATCACTACTTATATAGTCATCATTTTTTCTTACTTTGATTTTTGTTTAAATTATCTCCCTTAAAGTGTTTTCACCCTCCAAATTTGATTTCTAGTTTTGTTTTAGTTATTAGAGGATTATATTCTTCATTTTACTACATTTAATTTTCTTTTGTTATATCATCTTTAATTAGCGATCTTAGTTTCGTTTAATTTTTGAAGCCAGTAATAAATTCTTAAAATGCACAGAAATTTCCTTGGGCTCTAAACTCTAAACCAGAGTAATAAAAATGTAATGAATATATATTGTTATTTGAAACACAAGAAAATAAATAAATATCAACTGAAATAATAGCAATCAAAAAACAGGAATAAATAAATAAATAACTGAAGAAGAAGCAAAAGTGCAAGAAGGGTAAATCTAACTGATGTCGTCATAAAACAAAACCAGAGATCAAGATTTATTCATACCCTTCAAGAAATCTTCTTTAATAGATTCATAATGTAAATCTCTATCAGGATTATACTTCTTAACCCACTTGGAAGGAGAATTCTTCATAATTAAATGTTTTCTCAAAACCCAAGGCTTATTAGTATTTGATGCAAACATGACTGAATTGGTTTCAAAAGACTCATGAGCTTCAGGATTTGCAACCTGACCTCTGAACGAGCCAGTCAATCTTAAATCTCTAATCGCCAACACCTTATCCCATTGGTCTGTATTGTATCTTGGTCTAATCCAATCTTTATCTTTTGTTTCAACTTCAAAGTTAGAAGCACTGTTTGGTCCTTGAGCATTACGTGTTACTGAGGCAATGGATATAGTATTCATACCAGCTCCCGCTAGACCCAAGAACTGTATTTAAACTCAATTGAATGAAAAGTTGTTAGTATTTGGAAAATTGAGGGGTAACTAGCTAACTCTCATTGTAATTGACGTGGAGAAGTGAAAGAACATACTGTTAGCATCAAGCCATAAGGCAATAAACCCTCCCATGGAATCATTTTGTCTGTTTTGTGTGGTTATATGGAATAGATCCTTGTGGAGTGTAAATTTACAGTCAAAAAGGAATCCTACAAGGTGTTGAAGTTAAAACATGTTCCCCTCACTTTTTCGATTTTACAGAAAGGATAACGGTGTACGGGTGTGGAGCGTGGGAGCATAATTGTGATGTTTGCCCTGCACACTATTGAATTCTCAGTGAGTCAGTGACGGTTCTTCTGAATAATGGAGTCAACAACTTCACCCATTTATTAGAAATAGTTATCTCATATGAATTACTCTTTATAGTTCCAATTTTTATTTATAAGATCTACTTTATTTATAGTGCTTCGTATAACTTCTTTTTCATCTGATGAATTAACTATGGATATACCTGAGTTGACTTCTTTAGCCAAAGATATTTTTAAATTAGTTGATTTTCAGGTACTAATGGCAATTTGAGAATCATGACAATTGAAAGGAAAATGAATGGGCTGAACGGTACTAATCAGTGCAATACGAGCAGTGAAAGATACAAAAATGATTATCTATTTGAGGTTGCTAGAAAAGAGCGATTATTCAAGCACTCGGGAGGAGAAATTTCCTTTGATCACTACAAGAAAGAATTTGGAAGCAAAAGCTTAAAAACTTTATTTGAGATATGTTTAATGAACAAAAAATCATTTGCTAAATTGCATCCTTCTTTATTTGTTGTATATTTTACGACTGGTATGTGTATTTGTTTACAATACATTTGTCCCTTAAGTGAACTTTAATTGCTTATGGTAATATGCAATTATTTTTCCCTTTTTATTGCATTTATACTTAGTTTTCTGTGCGTTTTCTCCTTTAATTTTAATTCTAATACGTTGAATACACAAGTGAGTCGCATTCAGCGCACCTTTGCACCAGAGACATCGGCGCAATCTGAAATCGAAGACAGCCAGCTCTTTAAATAAAACACATTCTACCACGACAGGCAAAGGTAATACCGGAACAAGCTCAATTTGCACAACATATACTCTGTACATCATGCTACAACTAGAACCACAAAATTTGCTTATCAAAGAAACATTTTCCCAAGTGCTATCTAAAGAGTACACCCCAATCACCTTAGACCGTATCATAACAGATTTTGATTTCACCTCCTATAAAATATCAACACCAACTGACAAATCAATCATTGTCTTTTCTATCGGAATTAAATGTTGGAAAGACTTGTTAAACTATAATGTGTTAGAACTGATCCATGAAAAGTACTCCAAATATCCATTCATAGCCATCGATGATAGAGCAGTGGCAGATCCAGGCTATTGCTTGTCCTTAATTTTGGACCTGAACGCTTATCATCAAGTGATTGATTCCGTTAATGTTGATGAACTAGTTGAGGAATTATCTTTATTGAAGAGAAATTGTTTTGGTTCTGCTTTCTTGAAGGCTTTCAACAGATACCAAGAATTAGCTGCTAGTGTTAAGATTGATCCTAATAATATATATGGTGAAGAAGTGACTGCCAACAACGAACCTGTTTTAAAGCTAGATTACAGAGATTATGAA
Source organism: Ambrosiozyma philentoma (assembly GCA_003707675.3). Taxonomy (NCBI): domain Eukaryota; kingdom Fungi; phylum Ascomycota; class Pichiomycetes; order Pichiales; family Pichiaceae; genus Ambrosiozyma; species Ambrosiozyma philentoma. The sequence continues at coordinate 292,543 of PPKZ03000014.1, forward strand.
AGTATCTATATCAAACCATCTCATGATAGAGTTACTGTTATTTTTTCAACTATTTTCTCTGATGAAATTGATAAAGTTTTTTCTAAGGTTTTCTTACAAGAATTCAGCGATGCTAGAAAAAGATCAATTCAAAAGGCCCCTCAAGTTATTAATTCTCATAATGAAGTTCCTTTAGAAATTAGACATTTAGTTAGAGATTCAGAAAATAAGGATAAAGTTTACATTACATTTGTTTTATTCCCAAGACATCTGGACTCTGACGAGCATAAGTGGAACTCTATAACACACATTGAGTTGTTCAGATCTTATTTCCACTATCACATTAAGATTGTTAAATGTTACTTACATCAAAGAATGAGATTCAGAGTCAATTCTTTCACTAAGATTTTGAACAGAGCTAGAAGAGATGTTGATGAAGAAGAAATGAGAGCTGAAAGAAAGACAGCCAGTGGTAGAAGATTCGAAATGAGAACCTGATTAATATTTTGCACACTTTTTTATATCTTATAGCTTATAGCTCATGCTTAAGTTTTTGTAGTTTGTTTAGTTTTATCGAATAAAATGTATGATCACAGATGAAGCAGTAAATTTACCTAATTTCCTGTCGTGGCGCACCCAAAACTCGACGACGAAAAAGCGAACGAAGCAAACAATTCGTTCAACAGTTAGAAACAGTTAGAAACAGAAGGTCTTTCCCACTACGAACCACCAGACAGTCACCTCTGAATAACTCCAAATATGTCGTTCTTTGGATTTGATCCTACAGGCCCTCCTTCCAGAAGAGGTAAGGAGCCAGAAGAGTTTGACTTTGCAGATGAAGAAGACGCTTTTAATGAAGAAACTTTCGGTGCTGATACTACAGACATTCGTAAAGATTTTGATTTTGGATATGGTACCTCTAAAAACAGAGATGAAGAACCAATGCTAAAGCCGGCTACTAATTCTAACATTCAACCAGGTGTTTCTTATGCAAAGGCTGCACAAGAAGAACTTTTGCAGCCAATGGCTTCTTTATGGAGCGATAGCACCCCTTCCACTGCTGGCAATGACAATAAAGATGCAAGTGCCACTACTGAAAGTTCCAAAAAGGTGTTATCTTTGGAAGAAATTGAAGCCAAGTTAAGACAACCATCTTCAACTCCTCAATCTCAACCCCAATCCCAACCTCAATCTCAAAATCAACAACAACAGCCTCAATTTCCAAATCCTTATATGCTTCCACCTCAAGTCCAACAACAAATGCTGGCAGCCGCTGTAGCTTCAGGTCAATTCCCAAATATGGAATCAGCTGCTCAAGCAATGGCTCAATCATTCATGGCAGCTGCAGCTTTTCAACAAGCTGGTGGAATCTTACCTCCACCCCAATTCATGGGCCCTCCTCCACAATTACAACAACAGCACCAACAACAACCACAACAACAGTCGTCTCAACTGCATCAACAACAAGCTCCCTCTTCATCTCAAGGTTCCCTAGATGCTCCTCAAAGCAAGCAGGCTCAACCTCAACAGCAGCAACAGCAATCGCAACCTTTATCCATGGATAGGTTCCCACCAATTGGTGCTGCTCTGGATGACAAAACTAAGTCAGATTCCCCTCAATCTTTCCAACAACAACAACAGCAACAACATCATCAAAGCCAACAACAATTCAATAATCAACAACAACAGTACCAGCAACACCGTAACAACAGGGGTGGTTATTACAATCCTCAACAAAGACAACAAAGAAGGGACTTTCATCATCAACAAATGCAACATCAAATGGAACAGATGTCTTCTGAAGAACGTGAAAAATTTATGACTAGACAATCTAAAGTCAGCAAAATTACCAGATGTTCGGGTTTCATGGGTCCAAAAGATAAAGATTTTGTTACAAGATTCCAATTATCTCAGATTGTTACTGAAGATCCTTACAATGAAGATTTCTATTACCAAGTTTATCAGATCGTTCAGTCATCTTTAGGTGGTGGTAACTCAAACGATGTCAACTCTATAGCTCAAAAGTATCTGGATCAATCGGGTCATAGATTAGGTGGTAGATCAAAGAGAGTTGATATTGCCTTACAAAGAATGCAACAACAAGTCTCTAAGGCTGTTACTGTTGCTAAAGAGAGAGGGGAAAGAAGAGGTGTCCTGACTAAGGAAGGTGCCTTGGGTAAAGTTTCTTTTGGTACTGGTAAACAGCCAAGACAACAAATTGTTATCAAGAGGGAAACAGACGGGGAAAAGACTGATGATGTTAACGTTTACGCGTTACCAAAAGAATATAAGTTTTCGAGATCCTCCAGATCTTTCCAATTATCTATTATTGAAGCTATTTACACCCAGGTTTTGAAATTAGAATCCATGGAAAGAGAAAATCAACCTTGGAGTACTTCAGACTTATGGAAATCTTTACATCTGAATGATAAAATTAAGACTTCAGAAGAGGAGATTATTCCTTTTATTTCAATTTTATCTTTTGACAAGACTATGAAGGTTTTCCAACGTTTATTCCATTTCTTAACTAAAGAAGAGCAATATCAAATCATTGAACTAATTTTCACTCATTTACAAAAAATTGATATCATTCTGAAAAGTTCTTATAAAAATTATGCTGATTCCAATTCTGAAATTCCAAAGAACATCAATGATAAGATTGATTTATTCCAATCCACAATCATGAAAACTTTAGTTATTTTCTTAGGTGAAACAAACTTCCAGCAAATCTTAAGTATTTTAAATCAAATTATAACTAACAACAATATTTTATTTTTATGTACTACTAAGATTGGTCTTTCATTATTAACAGTTATCATTTCAAGATTAGAATTAATTAAACAAGAGTATGCTAAGAATTTGAGCGCTGCTGACTTGTCCAACTGGACATTAGTTTACGATAAATTATTCCAAGGTCTAGAAGGTAGATTAGCTTCCATTTTCCCTCCATTTTTCTCCAACGATGAAGAAAGAAAAGTTGTTAATGATGAGACTAGTAAGAATGATTCATATATTTGGCAATTTTTGGCAACTTTATCGTTGGGTGGCTTATTAAACCATCAAAGAATTATTGTCGACGAAATTAGAAATGAAATTTTTGGTGTTATGAACTTAGCAAAAATTAGTAAAGAACAAGATGATTTGAATAAAGCTACCTTATTATTGGAAAATTTGAATTTGTTCTTGAATGTGATGGGATTAAATGCTACTGAAAACGATATCTCTGAATTAGGTGATGCTTGATTGCTTTATTAACATTCCTTTTCTTTTATTAAAATTAATTTTGTAATGGTGACATACTTACGTACGGTTTTTCTTATCTTCGATTCTCTTCTCTTTTTATTAATTTTTTGTTTTTCATCATGTTACAGTTTATTTATATATTACTATCTTCTTTTTATCAAAACATTTTAATTGTGCTGTTGTCTTGTTGTTTGATTGCCCTGCCAAATTGTAGCCCCTTTTGTTTTTATCACCGATAAGCTAGGAAGGTTTAAGCGATATCAATTCATGCTTTCCGAAAGTGGATTTAAATGAACTTTCCTTGAATGGACCAACTCAACAAACTTCTGAAAACAAAAACAAAAGCTCAAAAGGCCAGTATGTCCACTCCAGTCCAGAAGAACTCATTATTGTAAGCCACTGTTTAGCAACCATCTATTTCTCTATGAAATCAACCACTAATAGATACTAATAATACCAATGCCACGACTCGTGTTAAATATAACAGTTGCTATGGAACCTTAATGATTCCAGAAATCTTTTATCAGATGCTCGGGAAATCATCTGAAGAAGGCCAGAAATATTTGAAATTTACTAAAGCTATACTAAACAATTTTCAAAGGTTCCAAGTCAAAAATGAAACGTACCCAGCTGCTTTGAAAGTTAGTGAAAATGAAAATTCATGCATTAATGGTATGTTAATCGATGGATTAACCGATGATGACTTGTTGAAATTGGATGATTACGAAGGTGATGAGTATGCTAGAGTTAAGGTTACTGTCGATTTGTCTGGTGTTGCCCAAGAATCTTGGTTTTACGTTTGGACTGATCCGGTGGAAAAATTGTTTTTGGATAAAGATTGGGAAGTTCCTTCTAATTTGCTGATATAACAAAATTTATTTTCTCAAATTTTTTTTTGGAGCTGAATTTAGTAGACCTTTTAATAATTGGAATTCATTTCAGAGAATTTCAATCCTTTTATATATTTATTTCATTAATTAACTACAAACAGAGTTTTAAAGAAAAGCTATTTAAGTAAAGAAGAAACATACTTGGTGATTTCCAAAGTTTTTTCTTCCTCTAATTTATTACAAACAACTTGCAAAGAAACAGGTCCATTTTCAAAATGTTGTAATTCAGTAGCATATTGTTCATGCACACGCTTATCAATTTCCGAAATAAATTCAGTTTTTATTTTCGGTTTATCAACAGCAATATCACATTTTGTGACAGGGAAAGTTGTGGCAGAATAATCTAGAGCATTCCAAACAGCAGTGAAAGGTGTGGGAACAACATGACCTATAATACAAGCAGGAAATGGAGAGCATGGTGTAATAATGGCATCAATTCTTTTGCCATCATTATAAGTATTCCACAATTTTAAATACTTTTGAACAAGTTCAGTTCTATGTTGATGCATTTTCCACAATTCAGAAACTTGAATGTCTTTACCTTGAGAGAACCATTCAACAAATTCTGGATCCTTTGGTTCACCCGATTTCTCAAAAACTTCATTAGCTGATTTAAAACCATTAACACCAAAAAATGGGAACAAACCATTTTCGGCAATGTCACGCAGATAGGTATCTGGCCAATCAATGACAGAATGTCCTGCTTCAATTAATTTATTTTTAACAATCGACAAACCTCTTAAAATAGGCGGAGTTGCGGTGGTTAAACCATCCCTATCTAAGAAAGCAAAAGTTAAAGGTTTGGTGAAATCAATTTCAACATCTCTATAAGGTAGTGGTAAACAACCAGCATCATATTTCAGATATGGTTTGGCATCCACAATAGTTTTAAAAGCGTATTCGACATTTTCCAAATGTGAAGATAAAATACCATAAACAGTTTTAAGAGATTCTAAACCTTGCTGTAGAGATTCTGTACCGAAAGCTGGAGTTCTACCATCTGAAGGCTTGATAGAATAAACAAAATTCAAAGCTGCAGGATGTCTAACTGAACCACCAGCATCTGAACCAATACCAAAGCAGGTGGATTTTAGTACAGCTCCAGCCCCAGCTCCACCAGACGAACCGCCAGCATTGAGATACTTTCTATTATGCGGGTTCAGAGTTCTACCCCATAAACCATTTCTGGTTTCTGTAAATAACATCCCTGCTGAACAATTTGTTTTACATAAAATTAAACCTCCTTGATCTTTCAATAACTTGACTATTGCTGCGTCTTCGCTTTTGATATCTTCGCATAATGCAATAATACCCATACTTGAAGCTAGCCCTTTAACGTTGATATTATCTTTAAGTGATATAGTAACACCATGAAGTGGACCCTTTAATTTTCCAGTTGCTTTGAAGTATTTGTCTAATTCCTTAGCCTCTTCTAAAGCTTCTTGAAATCTAACTTCTGATAAGAAGTTAACTAATTGATGACCTAAAACTGCTCTATAACAATAGGCAGTAACAGTTTCTTCAACACTTAGTTTCCCCGTAACATATAAGCCTAGTAGTTCTTCAATTGAATAATTTGTAATTATTTTGTACTTTTCTTTTAATAAATCAGACTGATCAATGAAATCACTAACATCATTTAGGCCGTCGATTGAAGGTATTTTGTCCTCAGGAACTTTATAAGGCTTGAGAAGTGACTCTCTCTTAGCTAACTTATTGTCTCTAATATATTTCCAGTCCATCCTTAAATGTGAAACCGTGCTAATGAATTAAATGATCATAGGTTACAACCAGAGTAATATCGGTGGTATTGCCAGAGTCAGATCGCCCAAAACGGTGTTCTCGCTGAGCAAGCCACGCCGCCCAGGCTAGCCATTTTCGTACCTTGATCGTGATCGATCCAGCTGCTACCCTTAGAAAGACGATTAATTGTTAGGCAGCCACCACAGGAATACATGTTGCATATGGTTACGATTTATAAATAGATTTACTAAATAGTTAGAGATATTTGTAAAAGAGAAATGCACACCCATTATGAAGTAGATGTACGAAGAGCCACAAACTAGCACGGATTAGATCAAGAAATTGATATGCAACTTTATTCTTTGTAACCCCCACAAGCTTTAACAATGACCCTCATAAAGATCTTGATACAATCAATATAATCTGGTATATCAACTCTTTCATCAGGCATTGTATTAAATTTACCACCTGGACCACAGACAATACCCTCCATACCTAATTCTTGGTATAACCAACCAGCATCAGAACCATAATAACAAGGAGGTTTCAAAGCACCAGTGGGTTGTTCCACCTCTCTAACGCCTTTATAGCCTTCGTTCAAAAGTTGAACAATCTCAGCTTTAGGATTAACTTCAAAAGGAGGCATGAAATCATGTTGAATTAAACTTAATTCATATTTCATTTTAGGAAATTTTTCTTTTGTTTTACTAATTTCTTTATCTAAATCTTTTAAAACTATATCCTCAGATTGACCAGGAGCATATCTTGCAGCACCTGTAAGAGTAACAAAATCTGAAACTTGAGGAGGTCTCCATGTTTCATAAGTTCTACCTAAACCACCTCTAATTGTACCAACATGACATCTATTAACAGATTGGTGTAGCTCAGATTTAGCTTCAGAGAAAGTCAGATCGGTTAGTCTGTGTACAACATCCATCGAAGCTAGGATTGCATCCGTAGCTTCTTCTCTTTTAGACATATGTCTAGTATCACCAATAACGTTACATTCGAAAATGGCAGAACCAGCATGCATAATTAAAGCGTAAACATCAGTAGGTTCGCAGTTAATAAAAAAATCAGCAGTATCTTTAGTGATATGTTTTTGATTAAGTAAAGCAACAGTACCAACACCACCTTGTAATTCACCAACCACATAAGTTAAAGTGACATCTTTTGAAATTTTGTAACCAGCTTCTTTCAAAGTTTTAACAGCCCAGTAATAGGCAGCACAACCCGATTTCATATTTGAAACACCAATACCATAAATGTAGTTTTCATCTATTTTTCCTTCGTATGGATCAACAGTCCAACCCTCGGTAACTGGATTAACATCAACGTGACCATTGAATAGTAGTTTTTTAGAATCTGGTAATTTATTTGTACCTTTCCAAACTCCAACTGCATTGAATCTTTGCATTCCATCCTTTTTATCTTTGAATTCTATACTTTCAGCATCCAGACCAATTGAAGTCATTGCATCAGTCATATAATGAATGGCTTCGATCTCTCCTGGAGTTTTGGATTGTGAGTGAATTTGAATAAATTTTGATAAGAAATCTAGGGCATCTCTTTCGTTAACTTCTGGAAAACTCATGATAGTATTTCTGGAGGTACTAGCTATGGGGTACAGTGAGAAGAGAAAGGAGTGAGATTAAGTCTACTAGGAATGTGCTATGAGTCCCATTTAATACGAACGAACAACGTTGTTGATGAATTGTTCCATGAAGCATGATAGCGGAAAAGAAGTACCGACCAAGCGGTAAAATTCCAAACCGGAAATCACCACAGAGCCTCTCTGCCTCAGAGCTGCTAACAAGCCGCTCCTTTTTAAGCCCACAACCCGTGCGGCGCGTGGCTGGTTTGTCTGAAAGCGGTCAGATCAGCCATTTGGAGACCACTTTGGTTGTTGGTTTGATCCTGAAATCCTTCTTATAGCACTGTCTTCCCGCAAGATCCCCCTGGTTTTATGACTGCTCAGTTTTTCCTGCTCTTATAGTTCTTTTCCCATTATATCCTCAATTTAACTGCTTTAGAACACTCTACATAATCCAGTTACCATATATCCCACACTCTTTAGTCCATTTCTTAATAGACAACTTTTATTTCTTTGCAGAAAATGGCATCTTCAGACTCAGATCCACAAGTAAGAAGAATCAGTGTTAAGTCTACGCCTTCGACTGTTCACTCTTCCCATGAACTTAGTGAAGTTTCCAATAGACAATATAGAGAACAGTTTCGTCTGTATGATGACGACTTCAATTCAGATGATAGTGGCGTTATCAGACACATCTCAGTTAAAAGCAATCTCAATGACCACCCATTCGATAATCAACGTTTTGTCAGTAGAAGTTCCACTCAAGAAAGTCAAGATGACGCGAATTCAATCCAAGATTCAATCCAAAATTCAGTTCAAAGTTCAAGATATAGTAAGCACGACTATTCAAGAATGCTAAATATAGCTAACTCAGCAAAGACAGTCCCACATCCACAACAACAACATTTCAATAATCTGGAAACTACCCCTTCTCCTCCTCGCCATATGATTAACCGTTCTCCTTTAACAGATAAAAAGTCGTCTCCTACTACTGCTCCTTCAGTACCAGCCCATTCTTCAAAATATCCTCAACTCTCCCCAATTGGTACAAAGAGAGTTTCTCCAAATAGAAATTCTATGATTGAAATGGCATCTCCTGCTTCTTCTAGAGGTTTTGCCAATTCTCCTTCAATTGGGTCCATTAACGCCAACAGACTTTCATATATGTCTACTTATTCCGGAGTTGTTCAAGATGTTAATATTGATACTGTTAAATATGTCGTTGATAATAGCAAATCTTTAGATCTACCTCCTAATGTTATGTCTGAAGTTACCCAAGTTCCCTCTACTGGACAGGGTAAAACAACAATGACTCAAAGTCCAAGCTTACAATCCTTGAATAGATTATTAAGAAGTTCTTCAACTGGTACAAGTACTGGAAGTGGCCATGTTAGATCTCTGTCAAGTTCTAGCACATCTGGCGCTCTTGGATCCAATTCAAATTCCTCAACAGCAGGTGCTTTGAGAAATTCATCAAATACAAGTTTCACTTTTCCTCAACCTCCAAATATTTTAGCCTCAACTGCTGCCACCCTACCAAAATTAAGTGACGTTGAAGACAATGAGGAAGAATCTTTTAGTTCCACTCGTCACGTTTTGCCGACAACCAAGACTCCTTCAAGTGAATCTTCCGGCAACAAAAGTGCTCCTGTAGCTGCTACTGCAGCTGGTGTTGCCTCTGCTTCTTCTGCCCTTCATTCATATTCAAGGTCCAGGCAAGCGATGAGACCAGATAAAGAACAGACCACCAACTTAGAAGTCCCAGTTCCCCCAAGATCACCAAAGAGACCCCTGTCTGGTAATTTTAGTAGTACTAGTATTGAAGAGTCATTGCATAAATTTGAAGAAGATCAGTTAAAGACTCCAAAACAAAGACAGCAAGAAAAATTATTGAAAAGTAAACAGAAGCCAGAATCACTTTCAGTTTTAACTAGTATTAATTCTCCCAATGCAAATGATCAAGCTAGTATTGATGAATCCCATACACCTCAAATTAGTCTGTTAGAGACCCCACTGAAAAGAAAATCAATTAGTTCAGATTCTCCAAGACAACAAATTGTACCACCTCATCCCATGGTCATTGAATCTCCTGCATCAAGTGTTCCACTGTCCAATCCATTAAATGAAAAATCTGAGCAAGGTAGTAGTATGATTGAAAAACGCTATTCGTCTCAAGAAAGTTTACCATCACCATCTTTGAGATCTGCTTCTGATAGATTTTCAGGTCAGGAAAGACGTATTACCTCTGGTGCTACTGGCTTCTCAGAAACTCCAGAAAGACGAATGAGTGGTCTAATTAATGATAAATTCGATGATATTATGAAAGAATTTGAACATTTGAAATCGGAAATTGAAGAGCAAGCTTTGACTGAAAGAAAATCGAATGAAGATGAAATTATTAGTGATGAAGAAAGATTGCTTTCTAAGATCCATGAAGATTCTGCAAATCATAAAAAGGCCACTACTTCTTCCAATGTTTCTGCTACGGCAGGTGCTTTTGGTACAGCTGCAGTTGCTGCAGCTGCTATGAAAGCTAGACAAAGTTCATCTACTTCGACTGCTAGTAAAGCTCGCTCGATGTCTGCTGTTTCAAAACATATACCAACGGGCCCTGTTTCTACTTCCCCTGTTCCAATTGCTAAAGAATTTAATCATTCGGCAAGTAGAGTTACTTCCAGCGGCGCTGAAACGATTACATCTACAACCTCAATTACACCTGAATTATTGTCCTCAAAAAACACTGTTAAGAAAAGAAATTCCAATAATGATCTAAGTATTGCTCCAATTTTACCTTCTTCAACATCAACCATTCCAATTCCTGGTGTTATGGCTCGTTTAAGTCCAACTCATAGAAGAGCTTTATCCAATGATACTAGAGATATGGCTGGTTCTCCTGCAGTCAATGCTCATAGAAGAAATCAATCTGCCGTTTCGGCCATTTCTGGTTTCAGCTCGAGTAATGAGCCTGGCACTCCAATGTCTGGTTATTTCACTGCAACGTCTCAAAATATTAACAATAACAGCCAAACTCCAATTGTTAATTCACATAAAAGAGCTAATTCTAGCACATCTTTCACAGACCGTTCTTACTCATTATCTAATTCCATCAGAACTGCAGAATCATTCGTTACTGCTAGAGAAGACGAATATTATGATCCGGCTGCTTCTTTCTTCAAGTCTTCTCATTCAAGAAATAATAGTGCAAATAATGCAATTGGGTTTGGCATAACTAAAGGTAATTCTAATATTGGTACAGGTGCTAATCTATCTACACCAAGTAAGAATGTTACATCTCTAATGCCACCTCCTCCATCTGGTACATTAACTACAACGACGAGTGGTGAATCTGAAAAGTTCCCATATGATCCAAATGCCCCACTAATGAAACAAGATACTGGCTCATCAAGTTCTTCTAATGTTTCTATTTTTGAAAACGATAAGGACAAGAGAAGACTTTCTAAGCATATTAAATTAGTTGATTCATCAAACGACGACGATGAAGAACTTTATGAAGATATTGATTCTCCAATTATTGGTAAGTCATCTAAGACTCACAGATCACGTTCTAAAAAGTATGGTAAGGTGCGTAGATCTGGTAGTGGGAAAGATAAAAAGAAGAAGGTTATTAAGCCATTTTCATATGATACATTGGCTAGATTACTTAATGCAACTGATGGTATTGTTATAGGCCAAGAATTCGCTGACTTACAGATACCTAATGAAGAGAAGTATTTGATTGAAAAGATCGTTGATAGTATCAGTAGGTTAACTGCCAATATGATGTTGAATCCAAGTAGATATCAACAAGGTTGTAATCGTTTGGAAAAGGTTTTGAATGCTCTTGAAGGTTTTGAATAGTTGTTATACATTATCAATATTGTTTTTGGAGTTTTTACTATATTAGGTGCACAGTGTACAGTCTGATTTTTAATTATTAATTTGCTTTTTTATTTTTATCCTCTTATTATTTTACTTTTTTTCATTTATTTTTTTCATTTATTTTTTTCATTTATTTTTTTCTATCATTTTTTATTTCATTTTATTTGACCTGGTTATTGCTTTTCTCTGCTTTTTAGATGTATTTATATTTATATATCTCTCCTCTCGGACCTCATTAAGTCTCTCGTTTCTCTATACTTGTTTTATACTACACGTGCTGGCATATTCTCTTATTAATACTATATTAAGTCTTTATATCTTACTTATACCTAAAGTGAAATTTTTATTATCAGAAAAATCTAAACGAAACAACTGGTTATAAATTCTAATGTACAAAATAATAACGATTAAAAAAAATTGAAAACCCCCCAAATTCTACTTTCTCTTTAAAGGAGCCCTAATTGGAGCCACTGGTTTATTATTCTTTGGATTAAACATTGGAGCATGCTTTAACATTTCAGGAACTGAAAAAAATCTAATCTGAGAACCCCTAATGAATATCTGATCCAAATGAGACACTTTACCATCTCTTTCTGTTAATATGACATCTTTCAATTGCACGTTCATGTTATCTTCTGATTCTATCAATTTTCCTTTGTACATCTGTCCTGATGTTAGTTCTAGCTGGATTATGTGGCCCTATATTGACAAGAATACCGAAGTAGTTAGTATGAAAGGCCTGGAGGTGGCGAAAAAGAGGACGAAAAGGAAATCACACATACCTGTGCTTCTGCTAGTAGTTTAACTGGTATACTGACTCCCATATTGATTATTTCCGGAGAATTTTGTATTTCAAAGACAAATGTAAGGAAGAAAGAAGATGTTTGCGTGGAAAAGTAAATTGAAAACCTCGAAAAGTTGAAGCGGTTCGAGAGGTTCATTTTTTATCGTTTATCTTTCCATTTAACTGTCTTTTGCCTTTTTAGTTCAACTATCGACAGACACTCTCAAATCTACAATGGACACAATGGACACCATCGAGGCAGCCAGCAAGGAGGCCATTCTCTCCCTAGAGGAGGTTGGGCTCCAGTTCCAGATAGATTCCGCCATAGCCAAACTCTTGGTCAAAAACAACATGCTGTACATAATCTTATCCGCAGGATTGGTATACAGAATCGACTTGGACGAACCAGAAAACGTCGGCAAGTTCAGAATAGAGTCCGCCAACAAGGTGGCCGATGCCTACTTGGATGAAATGGGTTACCACTTGATAGTTCGAACAGTAAAGAACGAGTTCTACTATTTGAATGTGCAATCTGTCCAGTTCAAGCAATTGGGAAAGTTGAAAAACCTACCTGTATCTTCGGTGCTATTTCTTGAATGTGACACCAGAACTAAAACTTCAACTGGGCTGGTGTTAGTCAGTACGCTGACGGGGCTAGTTTACGAATACCTTATCGATTCTAATAGAGAACGAACTTTCAAACAATTGTGGAAAGCCAGAGAAAGTATAACTGGTATTGCCGGAGGATTGGTTAGCGGTAAAGATTATAGTATACTGTGCCAATTAGGAGATACTAATAAGTTACTTCAATTCACATCTTCTGAATTCAGCAATTGTTTTAAAAAAGATCCCTTAACTCATACTTTCAATTCTCTAACTCATTTCACGTCAAATTTAAGATCATTTGCATTTTTAGATATTAATGAAGATGACCAAATATATCAAATTTGTTATGGTAAATTTAATTTTAAAACCAAAAATGAATTAAATTATTTAAAAATTGATCAAATTATAGCAAATAAAATGAAATGCATCCTCCTAACGAAATATCATCTAATTCTATTATTAAATAATAATGATTTAATAATTTATAATCAATTGAATGGACTAGAAACAGCAAGAAAATCTTTCCATAATGAACCTTTCATTCAATTCACACATGATGACCAATATGAAACCTATTGGATTCATTCAGCAACTACAATGTGGGAAATTCTATTGAATGATGAAAACTCCGATATTTGGAAAATAATGGTTTCAAAAAATATGTTTGATGAAGCGTTAGCGTTATTAAAAAATCCGAATGGTTCTGAATCTGTCAAACGAGATATAATTTTAATTAACAAAGGTTACTTCATGTTTAATAATGGTAACTACGATAAAGCTGCAACAATTTTGGCAACTACAAGTGAGCCATTAGAGAAAATTGCTTTGAAATTTTTGGATAAACAAAAAACAGCAAGTTTAAGATTATATTTAATTACGAAATTGAAGAGTCTACCGAAATCCTTCTACATGCAAAGAGTAATGCTAAGTAGTTGGATTGTTGAATCTTACATCGAAGGTTTAAATGATTTAGATAATAAATTATTTGTGAAGAACAACTCCGTCAATAATACAATAAATTCTAATGGAAGTGGCAAATTAGATGAAAATGTCCAGAAAAAGAAGGATCAATTTTCAAATAGATTTCATAAATTTTTGGATGAATTTAAGGATATTCTAGATAAAGAGACTGTTTATCAGATTATCTCTGCTCATAATAGAACTGGTGAATTATTATATTATTCCAATTTAATTCATGATTATGAATTTGTTTTGAAATATTATTTAAATCTACAAAAGTGGGATGAAGCTTTAAAGGTTTTATCCATTCAAAGAAAACCAGAATTAGTTTATCAGTGTTCAACTGCATTACTTGTAAATTATCCAATTGAAACAATAACCACATGGAAACGATTGATTGATGATTTAGAATATGAAAAATTATTACCTGCTTTGTTAACTTATAATAAGACCGTTTGTAAAGCAAGAGATATTAAACCTGAATTCAACCAAGCAATACAATTTTTACAATTTTTGATTAAAGAGAAGCAAGTGAAAGATAAAATAATTCATAATACGTTATTATCAATTTTAATCACCTATCCAAATGTTGAAAACGAAAATTTAATTATCAAATATCTAGAAAATCAACAAAGATCGAGAAATTTATTTGGTAATTCATCAGATTACGAAATTTTATTTGATCACGATTTTATTCTAAGACTTTGTTTTAAATTCAAGAAAATTCAGACTGCAATATTTATTTATTCAATGTTAGGCAATTATGAAGAGGCTGTTAAATTAGCCTTAGATAATGACTTAATTGAAGTAGCAGTTTTTGTTGCAGGTAAACCATTAGAATCATCAAAATTAAGAAAGAAATTATGGCTAAATATTTCTAAAAAGTTAATTAAGAAGATCATAATGAATGATAAATTTTTAGAACAACACCAAAAATTATTAGAGCTGAATTTAAGTGGTGACAATATTAATCCAGAAAAAATAGAAGAAATTTCAACGGACGATAAAATATCGAAATTATTAACTTTCTTAATGAGTAAATGTGAATTGTTAACCGTTAAAGATTTGTTACCGTTATTCCCAGATTTCATAGTTATTGATAACTTTAAGGAGGAAATTGTCAAATCATTAGAAAGCATGTCCTTAGAAATGCACAGATTATCAAACGAAATGGAATCATCCATTGCTCAATCCAAAAACATTAATAAACAAATCGATAGTTTTAAACTAACGAATTTCCAAATTATTTCGCCTACCGAATCTTGCGTTATTTGTAATAAAATTTTAACTATTAGAAAGTTCATTATTTTCCCATGTTATCATTCATTTCATCAGGATTGTTTAGTTAGAATGATTTTAGATTCAAATGATTATAAGTTTAAAAATTCAGTTTATAAGTTACAAAAGAAAATAATGTTGAATAAGGGAAACAAAGAAATTATTAATGAATTGAAATCTGAAATTGATGAATTGCTATCCACGAAATGTGCCTTGTGTACGGATATTAAAATCAACGATATTGAAGAACCTCTAGTTAAAGCTGGTGATAGAGAACAAGATGAATGGGAGTTATGATGAAGTGAATAACTAGGCGTTTCTTCTATTCCAGTTCTGTTTTTATTGTTTTTCTAATTATTTTAATCTGCATCTTTTTTACTAGTCTTCATTTTATGTGTAATTAGTTATGTTAACCTAAAAAAAATCTAACGAATATCTATTAACAAATCGATCTAACTATATACAAATTTATACAGCATCTAGTTACCTAATATCTTTTCTTACGTTCAAAAGTAGGATATCTGGAACTATTACCACTATCATCACCTCCGGCAGATCTTAAGCTAGCCAACATCTCACTAATCTTAACCTCAATCAATTCTTTCATTTTAACAGCACTTTCGGAATCAACGAAATTTTGAGGGAATCTATAGGACAACCAAATATAAGTACCCATTGCTTTATGGAACATTTCCAAATCCTTCAATCTTTCCTGGACTGGATCCATGTATCCAACATTACGAACTTTGCTTTTATATGTGTTTGATTCAGCTTCTGCAATTTTACCTAATAATCCTTCTTTTTTACTTTTAGGAACAGGAACTTGGTCAATTTTATTTGTGTAATAAGTACCAACAAGCTCATTTCGAAGTGGTTCTTTTTGTAAAACTTTTGACGTTGTAGTTAAATAAAATGGCATTGATGCGAAATCAAAAATGGATTTCTTTTCTCTTTTTGCGATAGTGCTAAAAAACTGTGACATTAAATCATCAGTAATTAACTTTAAGGGTTGTTTAAATTTATCTGAAATGGTAGTAGGACAAGCAACGCAAGTGATTTGATCATAAATTAAAAATGATTTTTTAAAACGTTGACCATAAATAAAATTTGAAACTAATTTATAATCACGTAATGATTGAATGTCAAAATCACGTTTCATTGATTGAGTTCCCCTTAATAACTTGGCTAAATCAACTTCAAATTTTCTATACATTGTAATGGTATCCGTGTTCTTGGCAAACATTGAATAATATTTCGCCCATAATTGTTGTAATGGGAACAAAAACGCTTTCTCTAAATATTGCACTGGAGCTTCAATACCTTCTTTAACAACCGCAAGTTCGCTATTATTAATAGCTGTAATATGACCAATGGATTCACCAACACCAAATCTACCAGCTCTACCACCAATTTGTTTAATATTAGAATGAGTTAATCTCATCATTGTTCTGCCATTATATTTTTCAGTAGTTGTGAAAACAACTCTGTTAATTTTCAAATTTAAACCCATACCAATAGCATCTGAAGCAATGACAATATCATAATGCCCATTATTAAATCTTTGAGCTTCTTGAGCTCTAGTTTCAGGAGGTAAAGCACCATAAATCACGGCACATTTAAAGTTAGTCTGTTGCTCAATTTGTAACTTCATATTTAAAATTGCATTCTTAGAAAAGCAAACAACAGCATCTCCCACTTGTAAATCTTCCATACCAACAGGTTCTTCATCCACGACCAACTTACCTAATCTATTATACTCATTAATTTCCAGTTCGTCACCGGTCATACTGACCAATTTTTGAATTAATGGAACAGCAGCAATTTCACCACAAAGATGGATCTCTTTAGCTCTGACACCCAAAACTGCATTAGTCCATGCAGATCCCCTGAATTCGTCACCTATCATTTGAATTTCATCAACGACAACAACATCATAGTTTTCACTTAATGAGATCATTTCAATTGTACCAGAAGTAACACCGGCTTTATTACCAAACTCATCAACATCGATAATAACTTCTTCACCAGTGACTAAATTACATCTAATGCCTTTATCCTGAAACTTATCGTACACCTCCCTAGCCAACAATCTCAACGGACCAGCAAAATAACCTTTTGAACAATTTTCTAATCTCTTCAAAGCATTGTACGTCTTACCTGAGTTAGTTGGACCAACATGCATGATGAATTTTCTTTTCAATTTTCTAGCTTCAGGAAACCATTCGTATGGATTATCGATATCCATGACATTAAATGTCAAATTTTTATTAAAATTCTGAATGTTGGAAGCATCATTGTATGTGAATTGTAATGAATGGGGTTTCATTTTATAGTACACTAGTTTCTCTATTATTTCATCAGTTATAGCTTGAACTTGAGCCGTCGTGTCTTTATCCGACTTAACTGGGTTGATACTTATTGGCAGCGACTCCAAATTATCCTTGTTGTCTAACAACTGCTGCACAAGTAAAGGGGTGATTTTGGAATTGGGTGTTTGAAACCCATTAAGTAATTCGATTTGACTTAGTGTTGTACCAGGTGTTTGTTTGGCTTTCTGTACAGGAGGACAAAGCTCTTTTCGCAAATCTGACAATGCCCTATCAAAGAATTTGTTATATCTGTCGTAGAACTCCTGGTCAAAGTGCTTGTTAATCAACTGGAAGGAAAATTTCTTATCTGATTTCAAAGTTTTGCTGAACTTGTAAATGGAGTTGAACATAAGACCCTTAGCAGTGGTGTGATTGACCGGCTTGGTAGCTGCTAGAGTGGCATAGCCCCTTGATACTGTCACACCTATTCGCCAGTTCATGATTATTGCTATGACTTGTGACTTACAGAAACCAAAACATCTTTTATTACAATTTATACGTACGTACAATTAAAAAAAAAACACAAAAAATAAAACTCCTACGAGCTCTTCAGCGGCAACCGCGCGTTATGGCTGTGCACGCTGACGGGAAGCACGCTGGCCAGTTGGCGTCTTCTGAGTAACCACTTCTTTCTAAGTTTTTTCAACACTAAAAGCAGTAATGCTGACAAAAAGAAAGCTTTCAAAGCTCCAAACCAGGAGTCGTAACCATCTTTAATTTTCTTACCTTGATCATCTTCGAAAAATGCCTTGTTTAAGCCCTCCATGAGAGTTGGAACATCAGTTAACTTGTATGGTTGCCCATCATTATCCCAATATCTATTATTGAATCTAGAAACAATGAACGCATCACCAATGTCATAGTCATCAATTTTCAAATTCGGCCACCATCTCTGGGTGAACATAAGGGTAGTTCTAGTGATGTAAACAGTAGTCAATCTGAATTCTGGGCCAATGAACACATTATTAACTTTTTTCTTCAATTCTTTAATTATATCCTCGTTTTCACTTCCAAGAGATTTCAACTCTTCAACTTTCTCACGTTTCAACTGTCTGTCACTTTTGAGTTTCTTGTATTGGAACACTTGTTTTAGGTAATTGAAAGATTGATTGAAAAAAGTTAAGAAGTATGACTTCTTGAAAAAATCATTGTGATCGTTATCATCAATCACAGCAACTAAAACCTTTTCAGATTTATCATGAATTGGTGCTTTAAACTTTGGGAAAACTTTGGATCGTGTATAAGCGTTAAGTTCTTCATAAGTTGGTTCTGAATTAATCTTGATGAAATCCATCAATTTTGAGAAATCTCTTGTATCTCTTGAACTGAAACTTTGATAAACTGGAGAAAGCAATGAATTTTCCTTAACGGCAATAACCATAGGTAATGTGGATAATGTTTTTGCAGTAAACATTTCGTTATCAAATTTCATCTTGTCGGCCTTGGTTTTAGTGAACTCATTCATATAATTATTAACCAACTCCGCTTCCTGTTGCTCAATAAATGGCAAATATTTCTCATAATTGCTTGATTTATACAAATAAACATTTCTTTCAATATCCATAATTGGTTGAATCAAATGACTCAAAATAAAATCATCTTCAGGAACATGAGTCTTTTCATCATACAAGTAAACAAAAGCAACTTTAGGGTCGGTAATCAAATCTGCAATTTGATCTTGTTTAGGCAATCTTCTACTCAAATTGATCCTTTTGTTTAAATCTTTGAATGGTGTATCTTCAAACTTGTAAATATCCAACAATCTTCTTGTCCAGTTACTCAACTTCTTAGTAGACAGGGTGCTAGACTTGTATCTGATCTTATTACCACCTTTATCAGTAGGCAAGAACATGAAAATCTTAGGATCATAATCGACGACATCACCATTAATCATATCATCCATGCCTAACGAATTACAAATCTTCTTATTGGATTTACAGTTAGCATACCCAAACTCCAATGTCCGATCCTCGTTAACTTCATAAACCAAATTCTTCATCAACTTGGACCAAATGTTTCTAAACTCAAAACAACGAGGACACTCTTTAAATAATTCTGAGTCACTAAAATCATTGTAAAAATTAGTAGGATTTAACTCTTTATTGGTAGAAGGCCAAAAACTCAACAGGATAGGTTTCTCATTGAGGCCACCAATAACACTAACCAACTCTTCGGACTCAATCATTCTATTATGCGTCTTCAATAACTTCAAACTGTCGTGACTCATCCCAGACTCGGAATCGACGTCATTGATCTCTAACAACTGATCATCTAAAAACTTCGAAAATCCAGTAGTATCCCTTTCGTAATCCTGCATAGCAAAACTAGAAATTAACTTGCCACCAGGCCCATAGAATCGTAACATTGGATAATAAATGATAGACTCTCTAGCACATAAATCACCAGAAGCAATACAGTCCACTTGATTCATTGTAATTCCCAACTTTTCATATTTTTCATGTCTTCTTAGGTAAAATTCTTTCCATCTTGGTGCAAGTTCCTTACAATGGTGGCAATATGGCGAGAAGAACTCGACAAAATGATAGTCCTTGCTTAATGTATCGTCAAAATTATCTATAGTTAAGTGATCTGGTAGTTCAATATCTTCGTCAAGTGGCGGATCTTCTTCCACTGGAGGAGCATGCTCGATGACCACTTTGAACCCGGTGTCGTCCACTATATCTTCGGCCAGCACATTGAAGAGGCTGAAGCTCAACAGCAATATTATGAAACAGGCCAGGTGTCTCATGTTGTGTGGTTGTTCGGGTAGTTAATGGTGTTTAGGGAAAGAAAGTAGTGTTATCTGTTAGAAAACGTGTAATTTACAGACGGAGAGACGCGCAATTTAATTTAACGTACAACAAAAAACTGACTGGATCGTTCTATGGAAAATGGGCTGTAAAATGGAAAATGACATAAAAAAAACAAGGAAAATAATAGTATAGTTCAAAATAGAAATAAATATAATAAAAGATAAATACAACAAAATAAATAACTTCACTCAAGGTCATGGATCGTCATCATCCGCAAACTTTTCGAAATAACTTTTGAAATACTCAAACGATATCAAAGTGACAGCACTGGCAGGAACGGTTCTACTCAGGTTGATTATGAATCCACTGTAAAACCCTTTCAACCCTTCACTGTGATAAATCGACTTGATCACCCTCTTGACACTCTTGATTGAATTGGTACTTGACCCATCAGGATCAGTTTTGACGATCTGTAATCTAGTTCTAACAATTTCATGCGGATACGTTATACCTGATGCAATCATTTTACTCAATGTGGAAGCCAACAACAATTTAACAAAACTTGGTTCTTTAGTTGGAGACTTTGGGTCAGTGACTTTCAATAATTTTTTCAAGTTTTCATATAATGGAAATTGAATAGCCACATGAATCAAACCAAAATAGGAAGGCAGCAACCCATTATAAAATGACTTTAAGCCTTCATTCTTATTCATTTTCTTGAAAGCATCAACAACACCTTTATAATAATCTTGCTTCTGTTCAATTGGCTCAGCACTTGATACACCTAACTTTGGGAATCTATCGTAAATGGTCTTACCATCACCAATCTGTAACATTAATCTAGTCTTAACGACCCAAATTGGATTAGTAAAGGTTGAAGAAATGGCCCCAGCAGACATTGCACCTAGGCAATAGCTCAAGTTATCATCTTTTATGACTGGGGAATACACCCTTTTAAATTTTTCATAACAAGCAAAGTAAATCATCCATGTTGGGAAGTAACCCAATGTCATCGGAATCAACCCTCTATAAAGACCTCTAATGCCTTCTTCTTTACTAATCAGTTTCAATGAATGAAGTATGCCTTTATATTTGTACTGTTCGTAAACACTATTTATTTCAGGACTGAAAGATTTCAAGTAAGCGCCTTGGGCTTGAGACCTAGTTTTGGCGACATCCAAAGGACAAACCACAACAGCAGCAGTGAAACCAGCCAGGGCGCCTGAAAAAGCGTTGATCTGGGTCTGTGAGAGGTGTACAGAGGAAATGTCTCTAGGAGAACTACTTCTGGGTATGAGTATCTCTGTCGTGTTTTCTATGGTTTCGTTGACAGGATTCGAAGGACCTGAGTTTGACATTTTTGGGAATATGGTATTTTTGATTTAGAAAAGGCGGGGTTGTGGTGGAACCTGGAAGTGATCGAATGGAGAAGCACGAAGAGGACGAATGGGACGATGACGGGCACCAAAGAGTGGGAAAGACGGAAGTTGAATAAATATAGGAGAGATAAATAGAAACGGAACTGTCTGAGAAGAATCAACTTTCAAGTACAGTAGGAATCAATCAGAAAAAATGTGAAGGCCAAATTGTAGTGTGGATTGGACTGTGTTGATTCGGCTCAAGTGACTGGACTGGACTCAACTGCTGGAACTGGGAACACTAGATGTTTGGTTTCTCTATGGAGTGGATGTTGTAGCAACTTGTAGAAGAACAGGCTGCTTTGTTCTTCCTGTGTTTGAGCGTGTTCGTCTGACAGTATAATCAAGTACAACTGGACTACGGGTTTTACGTCTTGCAGAGACTTTACAGTCGGCCATCGACAAATCCATCAGAGGCTAGAGCCAGAGCAGCACTCCGAAAGACTCTCTTCAGCTACCTCCCTTATCTCCACGCCCTTTGTCCTCTCTGTCTCCCACTGCCAACTCATGATCCGAGTACTACTGAGACACTAACTGCTCTACTGATTATACACCTCCAACTCTGCTTCTCTATGGAAAGCCGCCAATTGGCCAATCACAGCAAGCGCACCCCCAGAAAACCCCCCTCCCCACCGGAGCCGCATATACACGTAGAGTCGATCGGCGCTAACCGACTTTCTTGTTACCCGGTCGATCACCGGACTCAGACTCAAATGCACCTGTGCACCAGAAGGTTTTCTTGATCTCACAATTAATATATATGAATGCTAGTTCCGGTCGGTCTCAACACCCAGCATTGGGTGATGTAGTGGATGTGGAAGATGTAACAGGATGCTGCCTTTCAACACACTAACACTGTTCTAGAAAAGATATCCCGCTACCTCGTGACTCTCTCGTATCCAGAACGTGCGCCGTACCTCTAATCGTGCTCTTTAATTGATCTCGGGTTTGATCGATGACCAGGCTACCCCTTTAAATCAGCGTTTTTTCTCTGCATTAATATAGTATCCATCTTGTAAGCGATCTGTAACACACTATAACGTATGTGAGTGAAAGTTGTTCAAGGTGGTGCAATACCAGTTGCACGTTGTTAACCCCTTTGGGATTTTTATAAGGGTTTTGTGTGGCACTTGATTGTACTTAGTCTTTGAAGTTTTTAGTGTCCTGAACAGGTTGAACAGGTTGAACAATTACATTCAATCGTTTGTGAAAATGTCTAATTGATATCAAAATCAAAATCTAGCTCGACCCAACGTATGTATTGTCAGTCTAGTCTACGGCGGGTCAGCTGTCCCAGATGACATAAACCTTCATCACTTAATATCTCTAGATCGATCCCACTAAGAATAAAACTCGAGGTAGCTAAAAGTACACAAACTATATACAGCTTAATAATATGGAAGATGTGTTTCCTAACCAGCGTGTCGACGAAACCGCGATCTCGTCGATAGTCGCCCTCTATTCAATGCGATGCACGAATATTAATTTCGGCTCGATCTGTCCTCGTCGATCGACACCTCCCAATCGAGTTCTAGATTACAGCGAACAAATAGTGCATATCGATCCAGATATCCGACCCCATATTACTCCCAAATCTAAAGTGAAGTGGATGACCGTAAAGACATGTCTATGTCTCCTAACTGGATCTTAACTTCCATCAACCACCTATACCTTAATCTACTACCTTCACTCAACGTCAAATTTCACCCACCGTACCCACTTTAACTTCCTCGCTTAACCCCAAAGGCCAAAGCCTATCACAAGAGGTATAGCCATGATCCAGGCTCATCGCATATTCAATATCCAACCACAAGGGCAACCAACGAAGATTGCAACGTATCCTCGTGATGGCCTGTATATTACATCCATGTATTATCTGTGTACTTCAAAAGGAATATTGAATATTCCTTGTTTGCTGTATACGTACTAGCTGCTATCCCTTAACCTCCTGTACGTGCTTGGGAAGAATTGTCATAACTGTTATGGACCAACACGGGTTTTTTCCCTTAACTGGAAGCTCTTGTACTCTTTGTACTCTTCCTACTTCATTGATCAACACCACTATACTCTATAAGCCCTCGAAGAACGCGGTCTTATGCGACCATTCCACCAAGAAAACATAAGACCGATGCTCATTAGGGTTTATCCATCTCCGGACGTTTCCTCCAGATGGGACCAAAACTCAATCCAGCACAAAGTTGCATAACAGTCAGAGTACACATCTGCAATGAAGTATCAACCCCATTCAAACGAACCCCATATACCTTAATCAGAGCCTAACCTTAGCATTAACCTTCTAACATGCAGTTGGCCCCACGTACATATATACGTACGAAGAAAAGCTTATGTAGTATACATAATAAGGAATCAAATATGTCCGACTCACAGTACATAGTTACCATTATATTTTTTCAAATCTTATAACTAACCGTACCTCCCAAACCATGCCCACTGACCTTTTCTTTAACTGGCTTTAATTTTAAAGATCTTTACGAATTGTTATTGGATTCTTTGCACCATAGTTTAACACAGCTGTCAGATCCAGATCCCTCAACTAAATCTTGAAATCATATGATAATGAGTATAGCGTATGTAAAACCCTTTTAAACTTCAATAGCAACGCTGTAACTCTTTAGTTTTTTGATCTCCGTAATGTGTATAGATATAATTTGTATTAAATATACAAAATGAGTATAAAGAAAGAAAGAAAACACAGAATGATAATCAATTCGAATTTGAAAATATACCATAAGATAACGGATGGAACAAATAATAACAATTAAAAGGCACAAACACAAATGGCAG
Source organism: Ambrosiozyma philentoma (assembly GCA_003707675.3). NCBI lineage: Eukaryota > Fungi > Ascomycota > Pichiomycetes > Pichiales > Pichiaceae > Ambrosiozyma > Ambrosiozyma philentoma. The sequence goes on from PPKZ03000014.1 coordinate 316,844, forward strand.
TGGAGGACACTTAGCAAAACAAGAGAAAACTAAAAACTCAACAGATTAAAGTGAATGAATAACAAGCTCCTGGCTTTGAAACATCAAATATACCACACAGGCCCACACACTACTCAGGTCTCGCCAACTTTACACTGAATGAAACCTGAAAAACAGAGTCAAGAAGAATAATAAGTTTATAAGACAAAACAGAAAGAAAAAATGAAGGTAAAGAAAGCAACTAAAGTGAATGATAATAATACCAATAATTATAATAACAACAATGAAAGATAAAAATATAGGAGAAAAAACAGAAGACCTAAAATACAGAGTAAATAGTAAAGATGAAAATGATGACGATGAATATATATGTAAGTTTCATAATTATAATATGTTTTGTTAATACAGAACAGCAAAAAAACACGCTCAAGCTCATGCTCCAAAATGGTAATAAGTATTCTCTTAACGTGGATGTGGTTGTGCTTGGTGTTGATTCAACGGTGACGAGGTTCCATTCCCAGAACTTGCTGAAGCCCCATATATCCCACCAGAAGTGTACCCGTACACTTGTTGTTGTTGAGATGGTGGTGGTGGTGGTGGTTGCTGGATTTGCCCCTGTTGTGAATTGGTTGTAGCCATGTGTGGAATAGTAGCACCCATGTATCCTTGATAATGCTGCTGTTGTTGAGGTTGAGTTTGATATCCATAAGTGTAAGTGGCAGGCGTTACATAACTAGTGCTAGCACCATTTGTTTGGGTGGATGAAGTAGGTGTGTTATAAGGCAATGATTTTGTAGCCCCTCTAGAATAAGAAGCGGAGGCAGAACCTGCTGGAGACGTCTTTTGAGGGTCTGCGGGAGTTGGGGCTTGAACTGGTTGTTGATATTCTAACGTGTTATTTGTGATATATTGAGGATGTTGTTGTTGATATGATCCTGTAGTTGTAGGATATGTTGCGTATGGCTGTTGAACTTGTTGTTGTTGCTGCTGTTGCATTTGAACCACTGAGGAATTCATTATTGGTGCAATTTGATATTGAGGATAAGCTGTAGCAGAACCATTAGTACTAGTATTAGAAGCAGCCGTAGAATAATCATAATTACTCCAATTTATAGCTTGTTGTTGCTGAGGATACACATAACCACCCACGGCGGGAGCACCCGTAGTTGGAGGATAACCTATACGATTTGGAGAAGCGATGACTGTTCGTTTTGAGTATTCTTGGGCAGCAAATAGTTCAGGATGAGCTTTTTGTCTTTCTTCCAACATCTTTAAGAATTCCTCATTGAAGTTTGAATCAAAACCATCCATCTCTATAAAGCCTTGAAAATGGCCTTCAATTTCTGAATTGCGTCTCGCTGTAGTTAAAGTTGAACCAATGGAAGTTTTTCTTAATGCATTCAACATTTCAAAAGATAAAGGGGTATCTCTGTATTGATCCATACTAGCAGGTCGATCTAAAACATCATTTAGCACATCAGCAGAAGTGTAATATGACACAACATGAATAGTTTTCTTATTAGCAAAATTATTTGGATCATCATACAACACAATCGAGAGAGATTTCTTAATTAAATCTTGCTCCTTATAAACATAAGAAGTTGAGTTTGCAGCAGCCGAAGAAGAAGATGTCGATCTATTATCAAACTCTGGATTTCTTGAAATAGGATATCTTGAAGCTGGCGGAGCAGATGCTGAAGGGGAAATTCCAGTTAAACCATAGCCTGGAGACGAAGCTGGCTCATAATCATCCGTATAAGGTTTACCCATTTTTCTTTTTTTATTTAAAACTGAAGTAGGTAATAAGTCCTCACCACCAGCCAAATCAACAGCAGTAGCTGGTTGCGAAGAACCATTTGGGCCTTTACTAACAATGGATTTTGAAGAATTCATAATAGATGAAGAATTTGGATCTTGTAGAGCTGTTGTATTATAGCCTGAATCACTCTTGTTATTGGCAGGATCCCTATCCAATTCTCTATAAATTAAGAATCTACCTAGTATCCTTGAAGGAGACCAGCTCATACCATCAGTCCACCTTTTAATACCTGAAGTTTCTTCGACGAAAACAAAAATATTACCAGATCTAATTAAATTAGGACGCTCTTTTTCTTTAGGTCTTCTTTTAACTAAAGGGAATCTGCCTACTAAGGCATTCTGAATGACCACCAAAGCATCTTTGGAAGTTGCGATATATCCAGCGAAAGTCGGAGAAATCATTTCAATGTCTCTGCTCCGATACATGGCCGAATAATTGTTGAGTAGAACTGGAGCTGGATACTGAGAAGGGTAATAGTAATAAGGTTGCGTTATGAGAGTTCTGTGATTTGTGACTTAATACTGTTTTACCTTTTGCAGTAAGTAATATGGGAAAAGAACTAATTAAAGTCCAACTAAAGTAACTTGATTTTATTTATCTAATGAGACTCAAGTGCCCGTAACAAGTTGCACGCCCAGGTACTGTAAGTTTCAGTAGAAATTAAACGAGATGAGATGCGATGAGTTGGAGAAAGAGCCCAAAAAGACAAAGTTAAATTGGAGAGAAGCCTGACGGAAGTCTTAAGAAACCAAACTATTCGAGGAGAAGAGTGTAGTGTGCGAGATACTGTGTGGGGTTTCTGGAAGGTGTGACAGTGTCAAACTGTGAGAGACAGTGGTGGTAGAAGGAGTACAGAACGAGAAGTAGTGGTGGGTGCACGGGGACACCAAACAGGAAACAGGAAACAGGGGGAAGGAGATGCTTTATATACACCAAAATCAAATCCAGTTGCAGTTTGTTGAAGAGATGAGATGTATCAATCGATCGCTCTTGTCCCACGCACCGGCCCAGCTCGCCACGTCGCGCCACCGCTCACACACCGCTCACCGCGCGTGTACGTGCACACCCGGTGCTTGCTCGGGCCATGCAACGTTCGTCGACATTAACTGGGGCCTTTCTGTCTAGCTTTCCTTTTGCTTTACCACCTTATCTTGGCCCTAGTTCTAGATTGCACTCAAAAGGCAAACATGTTTCCGAGATAATCCCGTAACAAAAGCAAAGACCTCTTTCTTGAATCAAGTATCACTTCGTACAAGACACACTCTACAACCTAATTATTCAGTACTGCTATATATCAATTTCGGAATCCAGACAAGGTAAATAATTTCGAAATTAAAGTTAAAAATTAATGTCGACAATATATTTAAATACGCCGCGATCTCTACTTTGGGCTTATATTTTAATTACATATGTCTGAGGCTCCTTAATTATATTGAACTTTCGCGCACATAGAGGGGTAGAGACTTTCAAAGAGAACTTCAACTTTTGGATATAACTTTTGATGATCTGAGCAGCATTAAACTCGTGCTAGTTACTGAAGTCCAAGACAATACAGTGATACTGTAGCCAAAGCTCAGTTTTCTTTCGAAAATTCTCGTTCAAGTTTGCGATTCCAACACCTCTGAAAGAAATTTTGCCTGTATACACGGATCTAGAAATATTGATCCCATGGATTTAAAATGATCGAGGTCGAGTTTTCAAGAATTATAGATTCTAATGTTACATTGAACTGCCGTCTCAAGCTATAGCAATTTAGTGCAAGTCTTGCTATCATCATTTAATTTTGATTTGTATAGTATACAAGAAGTATATTTCTAGATACAAAATTCTGGCCAAACAGATACATACTCAAGTAAATGCAGTGTAGCCTCCTTTGCGATTAGATCTGGCCGGAATTTGTTCTCAGCATATAGATATTAATCGATATCATATCGATCAGGTACAAATTTTTATTATATCATATGACTACTAAAATGCTATAATCATATGTAAATTTGAAGTATCTTTATGAAAATTAAATTCTAGGTTAATGTACTGAAGAATAGATCTGATTCGAATCTTAAGTTTGAGGACTGAACAACTATATACTTTCGCTTAATTATATTTAACATTAAGTAGGTAGAGATTCTTTCACCAGGCTTGTCACTATCAATGAACCCTATATATAGCTTAATTGAAAAAACCAAGATTAGTATACCTGAAAAGAGTAAATTTCAATATATATGTGCATAATCAACCCTTTAATTGCACAGCAATTGTAATGTCGGTAAATGTGCAGCAGTATTGTTAATATTTTAGTTCGATCAGATCCTCTTTAAGAAACCAAATCCCTACAATGCATGGTAAACTATATACCAAAACTGTCAATTTCTCACTGCGATGTAAGCATCCTTGTAAAAATGATCTGATCTTAATTATATACATGTGTAGACAAGAAAGAATTGTTGGGTTTATGATAAATCTTCCTTTTTCGTAAAATTCATCGAGATCATAGATTATTACCGATTGCCGAAAGCAAGTAAATAATATTTTGAGAAATCTTAGATAGTCTCTATAGCTAGCTTGTATTTCTTTGTCCGTTTTATTTCAACGGGTCTTTAATAATTCAAACCCATGAAACTATAGTATCTACTCTATACGCCCCTATTTTTTTGCTTTCCGGACCAAATCCTGCATGGACTTAATTTATAAAGCTAGCTTAGAACATCAATAGTTAGGTTTATATATCCTTAATCATAATTGAGAGGGTACCTAGACTTTAATTAGGGTATTGGTTAACTCTATATACTTAATAGAGAATTGATACAAAAGCTCTACAATGCACATGCATATATGTAATCTTAATTTAAGGTATTTCAATTTTCACATGAAATGGTAATTAAGTATGATATTCATATGAGTCATGTCCCACCTGGTTAATTAGGGAAAAGTTTAAATTGTAAGCATTCTGAACCATGCATGTTAACTCGTGGCCCTAGATTTCAACTATATGGAATATATAACAGGCCGGCCCGACACGCGCTTGACTATCGCTAGTCATGTCAATCAAAACCCAAATTAATATATCAGAACATCAAAAGTTTAAGATATACAGCTCAAAACCTTTTCTCTTCGGTTAAATTTGTCAACTTTGGAGGAAGATATAGTTAACCCTGATTACATTTACCAAAATCTTAACCCCATTGGCAAGCCTAACTCCTTAAGATCGACTTGTCTCTCGATTAACCCCATGTTCGTTCCCCGTAGGAAATTTTAAAGTTAAAAGTCGTTAATTGGTCAACACTAATGCATAGTTGGTATCTAACTTATAAATATTTTGCAACTTTCCTTAGTTTAAACGATCGAACTTCATCAAATGGTCCCATAAACCCATAAGGAACTATATCATGGAGAGTTCTAACTAATAGGTTATGATTAATTCTATTACTAAACATTAATTAAGATTCCGGCAACTTAATACCCAATCAAACCGGCCAAGATTTCCCAGATCTGGCTAATATAGGGTTATTAAAGTATAAAACTGACACTTTAAATATGTTTTAAGACCCAATATTAAGACAATTATAGAGGTTGAATGTTAGATGAAAAACAGGAGTGTAGATGATGAGTAATTTATGGTCGATTAAATCGGCTTATCGATCAGTATGTAGTCACTCTGATTCTCACACTCGGCGATCGAAATTCTTCCCCTTATCAACTTCTGATCAGTCTTATAATCCTTATACGAGTGCTACAATCATATATTGAATCAACTCAATCTGCCACCTAAAAGGATTGAATCATATAAGGCAAATTCGATCTCCACTATACTTACCTAATCAATCGCAACATTTAGTACGCGCCGACACTGCATGCCTGCAAACTAACAATTAAAATTAATGCTAGAAATGGCATGTTCTTGATGCATGATTAGGCCAATGTAGCATTTTATAAGTCTATATATAAATTATATAAATTATATAGATTCTCTATAACCGTATCTCAAACGCGATATATGTTCTACTTCATTCACTTCAAACAAGCGATTAATAAAGCAGTATTAAATTTTATACAATTATATTTAGACGAAAGTATGTACATACTGTATATAATTAATGCAAAATTTAATTTTCAAATATATATAATCCAGTTAATTTACATTTTAATTAATTAAGGCTATGGTAGGTCGAGATGGGCAAATTTAAGATTGCGATTCCTATAATTTCTATACTTTAATCGGGAAGGTAACGGCCCTTATGCTTGTGTGTATATATAAAGTTAAAGTACTCATTTATAATGACTTTCTTTTCAGTAACTTTAAATATGCTTTTCGAGGACCGCACCAAACATATGTCCTGGTAAAATTGTTGGATTTCTTAATTGTTATATGTATCGATCGCGAGTTTCAGAATTCCATGATCAAATTGGCCAAGAAATTGATTCAATTAAATTAAAGTTTTAAATTGAAATGGGTATATAGATTCCAAATAGGTGAGACAACTATATATTTTCCCTTTTGGGCGACCAGTGCAGTGTAGTTGAGCCCTATATAAGCAGTTGCGTACTATATATTGGGAGTATCAAATAATCATCGAGACATCGAATTCGCAACATATCGCGCTTCATGCAATTAAAGAGTGAATAAGGGATCTCAACTTCGAGGCAGGAAGACATGTCCGAGAAGCCTACCCGTTAGGAGAGTGAGACGGTTGCGACGTACAACATTTGTCGACTCGAATATGTTTGAAGTGCCAGGGTACTCATAGAATATTTAAACCTGTGCAACAGAAGATATAGACAAACAAAATTGCAATTAAGGCTTTGAATTAATTCCAAGTACATATACATATAATTGGAAATTGGTTTTGTCAGTTGAAGATCCCTCCTTCTCTCCACCACAAGCTCCCCCTTTCCTTGAAAGTGATGCAAAAGTTAAGCAAGTTAAGCGAGTTTTAAGATAGCCAGTATGTCTCTAAATCGGGATGAATGAAATTTAACTATTGATTACATATATATAGGATCAAAATAAACACTATACAAATATGTAGGTTTGTCGAAGAAGCTGGTAACTAGTAAAATGGCTTCATACTCTTGATATCACGCTAGATTGAAATCTTAATGTCTTCATTAGACAGGATGTTTTTGCTCGATTATTCCAGTAAATTATATTAGAAAATTGGCATTGGGAAGTCAAGAAAGCAAGCATAACTCGTGAAACAAATTCGAATATCATTCCACTTCATAGATACGTATACTAAAACGCGCGGCTACCGACACCCACCCAGAATTGTAAACCTAAAGTTAAGAGTTCTGGCTTTCCCTTTTGTGTACCTTATACAAAATGCTTAAATATATAGTTATACTTCACAATACAACTCTTACTTATAATTTACTATCAAATTGTAAAGGATATATGGCAATCTTAATTATAGTATTTCACCTCCTTTTACCTAAGCCGGGTTGTATGGAGACGCATATTGCAAACGGTAACTCTATCGGCTGAATAATTTGATTTTGTGGGCCGAAATTAACTATCTTAATTTTTAATGGTTATATTTGTACGTTTAATTGGTCCAAAAGTATTGCTACATGGTGCCACTTGATTGGTTTAACAAACATGGGGTGAGGACTGTTATATATATTAATTAACTTCCCTTATTGCTGGGAAATGTTCTTCCAACTGACTCTACCCATGATTCTAGGATTTCTTCCATGCATGCTTTCTATTTAAGTTAAACTAAATTTTTACTTGAAGATCTAAATATATATACTTAAAAAGCTAAAGAATATGGGTATATGCTTAGAATTTACAGCATTGCTCCCACGGAGCCCTTAGAAAAAGGAGGCTTTTACAAGTCAATATCAAAGGAGCAGATTTTAAATCACAAACACTAAAAAGCCAAAAGCCATAACAGATTATACAAAAACTTCAGAAACCAGAAAAAATGTGATAATTTCATGATATTTTCAAAACTGTGGAAACAATAATTGTAAACATGATTAAAGAAGCAAGTTCCTGATATATGAACAGTTTCTAAGAGAACGGAAATTATACAAATTGAATTTGATTGACTTTAAACATAATGTTCTTCTAATCAACTTTTCGGATGTATACTGACTTTTGATTTGTAATAATCTAACTAATTCTGGGATTTTATCTGATGAACAGGCAGCTACCATTGAAGTGGTGCAACTGTTTCCGTCTCATGTTAACGATTATGTAATTAAAATCACCTTAATTTCAATTTGGAAAAGACACCGTCGATACTTCAAGTACCTTCTAATTACACCATTGGTGTAAGTAAATCAAAAATGTAGAGTTACCAGAATCATCCAGAGAATTTCCTAGCAAACAGCGAGCCATTCCTATATTTGAAAATAACATTTTTTGACCTTAATATCATTATTAAAATCTTTGCTGTTGAAACTGCATCTTTGGATAAAAGAGCTGAGCTTTTGGATAAAGTTTTGAGTTTGGAGTAATCTTAACTTCTTTCATTCTATAGTGCATTGTATGAGATAGGTCTCTCTCTTATTCTTGGTTATTGGAAGCCAGTTTATAACTTTAGTTTCATCAAACACCGCAAAACAGTTTTCTGAGAGGCCGATAGAACACCATTAACATTAATTACCAAAATAATAACCTTGTGATCGAAAATTATTCCAGATAAATTGATTCTTGCTTTTGACCACCATATCAAGTGATGCCACGTACTTCATCAACTTCTCTTATTTTAGCGCCTAGAATTCATTAGGTAACAAAGGAGCTAGTCTCCTTCAGAGTAGGTATCAAATATTTGTCATCTCAGCAAACTTAGAATGGAATATATATTGTGGTTGAATGGTGCTCTAAGCTGTAAACTTCAGAAAGAAACAACACGCTATTTCCTGAGTGTTTTAGTAAGCTCGATAATTTTAGTCAAACTTCGGGATAGCTATAATTTTATTTAAAATTATAATTTCTCAATTTCGCGATTTTGCAGCCCTCCAACAACTTGTGGTGAGGCGGCTGCGGTTCTCAGTTCGGGAGTAAACCGCCGTCCTGCCGCCCACAGCTAAAGGTTCGAATCCAAAATTATTATTTAGACGAAAATTTCTATATAGTTAGTTAGCTTATATTCTCTCATTAAGAATTATATGTCTATACGTACAGTATTCTGAAAACTAACCAAGTAAGTCATATTATTTGACTTCATCGCAGATAGTAAAAGGTAACAACAAAGTGCCCTCATAATTATTTTAAAAAAAGAATACTCATGGAGAATAATAGACCTAATAATTGCTTTGGATACGACGAGTTGAAAATTAATCGATTGCATGTACGTTGAATCTAGAGCAATTAAAGTCCGGCTACCAATTATATGCAGCAAGCTAGATAGATTAAATCTTATGAAGCCAGGAGTACGCGATCCCAAAGATCGACTTTCTAATCGATATCCCAACAATCTGACCGGTTGTTAGATAAATTCTTGTTTATATATATATAACTCCATCATTTCTAGCTGAAAGAAAACCACTCGACTGACTATAATAATAGCATTGATTTTTTTTGATGTGGTACTGCAACACCCATGTTATTTTGTCGACTCAGCGCAATAAAAAAAGGTGTAGTTGTCGAGCTAGAATTATTTCTACCTGAGGATGAATTTACCTCTTAGAAATCCTGTTTTCGCAACAATGCAACCACTAAAGACTAGAGGATTTTTCTTATATTAAAGGCATTGCTGAAGTTGGTTATTGGAAATGAGAGTAAGAAACTAAAATCTGCACCAGGAAAAATATATCATTTCATGAACTAAGAACCAATGGGAGTGTTATTTTGTACCTTCACACTGGGACTTACAAATCTCATAACATCACTCCTTGCAGCTTAATGTTACATGACAATGGCAATTTTAGTTTATAATAATTTATCTAAAAATGCAACTTAGAGGAGGATCTAATGAACCAATTTCGTAACACTTTATTAAGCGACCATTCAAATAATTCCACCCGTTCCAACTCATGATACCTCTTTCAACCACACCATCAATAACTGTAAATATGCAGAATTAACTTCAAATGAAACGACTGCCAGTTTCATAATGGGCTAATGTCAAATATGCCTCAAGGCTTAGAAATATCACAAGACCGAGAGCAATCTGAACATCATATAAATGCAAGCTGAATAATTTAACCTAATCCACGTCGAAATTCTCAGTCCTCAAGTACCAAAAGTACCACAAATCAAAAGGAATAAGTTGAAAAACTTCATTTAAACATCATATACCCCAAATATATCCAGTTAGAATTTGTTTTGGCAAACCTTTTTGGTTCAATTCTAAGGGATGGCCAAATTGTCATTCACTTAACGATCCTTATAATACCCAAGAATTCATCAGACTGGGTTTAATCATATTAAAGGTAAATAATGGACCTTGAATGGCATGCATGCATATGTTTTTCAGTTCTGTTGATGCAATTGTATGCTGCTGTATCGAGATAGCCATAGTAATATCATAGACTAGACGAGGGTAGCATTAAGATGAAACTTCAACGAGTCTTCTGGTTTCTCTTAACACTTGCTTCTGAAACACATAAATTCATCTTACTTTAAGTAAAAGCTTGTAACATAAATTAAACGAGCAGCCATCGGTGGTATGTCTGGTTCTTCGATTGGGATTAAACAGTTGGTTGACAACGCAGGCCGATAATCATTTATACATCTAAGAAAACAGTCGATAGAACCTATGAATACCTGAGAGACTTACTGAGTTCTTAAACCAAATGAATGAATAATTTATTGATCATATTAAAGTGAGTTATGACTATGTGATAGTTCAACGAGTTTGATCATATACTAAAAGAGCCTAAACGAACTTTTCTGTGGAATAATACCTCAGATACCTAAAATATGCAACAAATGAGAACAAAGTGTTCGTTACGAAGGAATAGTTTGCGCTGGAAGTATGGGAGTTCAGCGGTTCTTAATCTCTACGTTCCTTCCCTGTGTGCACGGTGACTGACCAGAACTGAAATGGCTCGTTGTTGAATATATCTTAAGTGGCTTACGTAAGCACACCTTACCCGTAGTTGTTGCTGTACAGCCACAGAAAACTTTGGATCGCCACATGGCATCTAAACAATGCGCCTCACCACTTTTCGTGAGCGGTTGCCACTAACAACACCAAAATATGTTCGATCGATCGTACCTGCTTCCATGCATGTATCTGGATTGTATGATGATATCTCCCGTGAAGATCTGGTTGATCATAACAATCTGGTTCTGACATACATCATTTAGAAAAAGTTTAGAAGTCCGGTTCACGTTCTAGAAAATAGAATCAGCCAATGGCACGTATATATAACTTGTAGCTATAGAAGATAAATTAATCGATATATATATAGAGGACTAAATAATGTAGTAAATATACAGCAATGAACAACACCTGGATATAATGTAGACACTAGAACCAAACAAAGAATAAGAGATTAAAGAAAAACAAAAAAAAGTTAGAAATCGAAAAATAAAAAAAGAACCAACAAAAATATAAGACTGAATGATATGATAACATTTTTTTTGAGGGGGAGAACAAGATAACCAGACACTATATAGTAAAATGAGAAAAAAATAGAAATAAAACTTAAAACGAATAACGCCTAAACTAAAAGAAACTCAACGAACATAAAACACAAAAACAGTTAACAAAAACAAAAGTAAATGATGCTATAATAAATAAACATACAAAATAAAACCAATAAGAAACATCGTCTTAATTACTACCAAACTTACGATCCAACTCTCTTAAGCAAGTAACAACACTTTCAACCTCCACAAATTGACCATTCGTATTTAAATTAGAAATAATCGAATTAAATTGTGCCTTAGGAAAATTATGATGTCTACTTAAGGTCTTATAAGCATCCGCACATGGAATGAAATGTTTATTTGGATTATTTAATTCTAATGTGATACCCTTTGGGTTAGGTAAAATGTTAGAAGCAACTATAGAATTTGATCGGGATCTACCTTTCAATAAACTATTCGAATTTGTACCCAAATCAGGTGGTGTTGGTAACATACTGCTTGAACTACTGCTATTTGATGGGACTGATGAACTTGATAAGGACTTAGGTAACGGAGGTAAAGGACTACCTGACTTTCCAGTGTCACTGACCAGTGAACTTGATGAAGTAGCCGAAGACTTGTTAGTTAACTCTTGCTCGGATTTAGAAGCAATAGTGGTACAGAAGAGAGTGGACATTGGATCTGTTTGACATTGCCGACAAGTACCTGGGTTACCTGTACATGTAGCTATTTGTTTTTCTGATTCAGCTTCCTTTTCAGCTTCAACTTCTTTAGTATTTTTAGCTTTGATCATGGAAACAGATGATGAGTTTTCGTTCAATTGAGAAGTTAACATATTATCTTTTTGCTGAAGTAATTCTTTTTGTTTGGCGATTTCCCTACAAACACAGGGAGTATCATCTGAACAGAAACCACATTGATCTTCAGGTGAAATAACGGATTCATAATTATCATCATCTTTACGAGCACCAGAAGTTGATTCGCCAGATCTAATAATGCTTGGGCTAGCTTCGTCATTTAAAGACAGAGACATAGAAGGGGACTTAAACAATAAATCATTTTCAGCACCTTGTTGCATTGAATTTTCTACAGAAGTGGAGTTATTATTATTTTCTTCTCTTCTAAACAGAGGCATATTTTTGAATTTCTTAAATTTATTAGTAAAATCAACCTCTTGATTTTCTCTAGATCTTTTCTTTTTTAAAGGAACTGCAGCAACAGGGGTGAAATCTTCGAAAGAAAATAACTCCTTATTAACATCAACTGAATTATTCTTTTCTTTTAAACCTAATGACTCACAAATACAGTCATCTTTCATACAAATACCACAATCATCATCATCATTACCGGTGTTATTATTGGCAGTAGAAATGGAAGGTTGAGGAGTTTGAGAATTTTTTCTAGAATAGCTATTAGCACCTTGTGAAGCGACAGGAGACAGTTGAACATACGCAAAACCACTGGAAGAATTATGATGGTGTGTATGACTAAGTCTTGGTGTGGTGGCGGTATTTGGAGGTGGAGCGATATTAGAGAAGCTTAATGGGGATGTAGCATTCGAACCCGAAGACATAGAGCCAGCTCTTGAATTGTTCTTAAAGTTAATCATCATAGAAGCAGCTTCGGTAAGTTCATCAGAATGCGATCTAGTGGAAGAATTTTGGGTGTTAGTAGTAGAGGAGATGGAACCAGCAGAAAAGTCGGATTGTGATTGGGGAGTAGCAGGATTTGAGCCAATAGATGTCGGAGAAAGCGAGTTGGTGTTTCTTCTCCTTCTTTGAAGAGGTTGAACATTTTTAAACTGAGACGACGGCTGAGTTTGAGGAGTTGAAGCTTGAGACGTAGGACGAGAAGAAGCACGGGAGTTAGATTGTAGCTGGGAGTTCATCTGTTTTTGCATTTGTTCCATACTGGCTCTAAGTTCAGCCATGGATTTCTTTAAGATCTCATTTTCGTTTTGTAAACCTTTGATATTATTAGTTAAAATACCTTCTTTAATACTTTTTTCTCTTTCTAATTCCAAAATTTGAGTCTCTAATTCACTAACTCTATTAGCTCTTCTTTCTCTGAAAGCTCTTTGAGCAGCTCTATTCTGAGCCTTGCGTTTAGTGGCAGGGGTATCAGCACTTGGTTTTCTACCAGGTTTAGGTCTTGGGGGAAGAATCCACTCTTTTGAAGTTATAATTTTAGTGATGGGACCATTGGAAGCGTTACCATTAGCAGAAATAGGTTTAGGTCTTTGCATCAGAGATGGGGAAGGAGCAGATGGGGTTATTGGAGTATTTGGAGGACGTGTAGATATAGTTGGGATACTCATAGCTTGGTTATGATAGAACTGGGTCAAACTGGATTCACTAATAGAAGAGCGGGGAAATACAATATGTTTGGAACTAAGGTAATGTGGTAGAGCAGGATTTGGGATCAACAAATGGGATTAGGAATGTCAAGGGACGAGTGGTCGTTGATTCAGGTGAACAGAAAGAGTGCAATTGATTCAAGTAGTGCAAACAGAGAAAAACAGGGAAAGAGAGGGCTGATATATATGGTCGAACGTATCGGTACCGTGTTGAAAATCAGAGAGATCAGCTTCTGAGTCTTAGTCTTAGTCCGGTATCTTTCCCTATTGCTGGCCGGCTGTAGGATAACAGGTGTTGGAAATTGTCAAATCAAGTGTATTGCTATTGCAATGGGTGATACCGCTAGTTTGGCCCGATATCGCCAATTGATCGGCCTCCCGGTGCACGGATGTAAACTACACTCTACTCCGATAAAAGCCTGCGCTAACGGAGATGACCCGTTTGCCCTACTGTTCGTCTGTATATGACCTCGAGAAGCCACTTCTACAACAGCCCATCGTGGTAGGGTGGTATATCGGATATGTACTATATATATAGTAGTTCCTTTCCCGGCTTAAATTGACGTATTCCAGCTCGTCCACCAGCCCGGCAGAAACCTTGCTTCAAAGTTTGGGTGTAGCCAATGGCCAAACGATAAATTAAAATTAAAAAAAAAAACCCTTCTCGAAATCAAAACCCACAGCACAGCCTGGGAACTAAAATTTTTCAGAAATTTGGAGTAGAAAAAGAATTTGCAGAGCGCATGTTTACAGTCGTAGCTTGTGTTTCTTTGTTCCTCTAAAGAATCTGATACGATGCAGTCTATTCACCACATCACCCTATTTCTTCAATGGGTGTATGGAGGGGGAAAAGATTGCTAGATCAGGTTCAATATATTCCTCATAGATCTGTCTTCTTCTTTTGGCAATTCACGTTGTTTAAAGTTCTCAATGAAGGCTTGATCACTAATGTTTTTTGATACATAATAATTTACTCAGTTTTGTAAAATTGTAGAACAGCCACAGTACACGTTCTTCTATTATCTTGCTTTATCTACAGCAGAATCAAGCAGCAAGCCAAGTAAGTAAGTATATAGGAAATTTATCGCTAGATCATCACCTTCAGGTTTTTCTTTTAAATATGATCTGGTCTGATGTATAGTGATTTAATTCAACACTTTACTAGGAAAATCTCATAATAAATGATAATAATTAATTTTTGTATAAAAAGATCCACCAAAAAATTATATTAAGAAGAAAAGTAAACGTGAGAAGAGAGAAAAAAAAATAATATATAAACAGATACAATAATAAAACAAAGCTAATAAGAAGGTAAAACATGAATAAAGCAACTGATGAAAGAATTCAAACAAGACTGTAAAAAACCTAAACAGTATTTGAAAACTTTTCATCGTCAAATCATATAATATAATATGGGCAAAAAGAAAGCTAATTTACAGAGGTGAAAGGAAAACGGTAATAAAACAAAAAAGTTCAAATTTATAACATCATAACAACACCTGCTAAGAAACCAATCAATCCAGAAACGGAAGAGTATGATAATCTGCCAGCAGCACCTCCTTCAGCAACTTGTAAAGTCAGAACTGCAGAAGATGAAGAAGAATTAACCATAACTGTAGACAATGTAGATGCGCTTGATTCGGTTGAAACAGTTGAATATGTTGTTAATGTGACAGCAATATCAGAGATAGTAGTTTGATAAGCAGATGTATAAACATCAGGAGTACCCTGAATGATGTTATCAGAATATGTTGTGGTTGTGAACAGTTCAATAGTTGATTCCTCACTTGGAATAGTAACTGACAGAACAGTTTCTTCACTAGATGTGGCAGATGCCTTAGCTGCAGAAGAAGTGGTTGAAGTTTCGACTGGAGTGGAAGATGTGGTTAAAGTTTCAGCAGAAGAAGAAGAAGTTATTGGGCAGTATGTAGTGTAGATGGTAGTCTTACCGTTAATAGTGGTAACAATTGTAGTTAAACCAGTTGTGAAGGTTGATCCGCTAACAGTTAAAACAGTACTAGCTGCTTCAGATACAGTGGACGTGGTTGCAGATGGAGTTGAAGTTTCAGGACAGTAAGTTGTAACTAGAGTGGTGACCCCAGAGATGGTAGTTAAGTAAGTAGTTGGAACAACAACGGTAGCAGAACCACCACCAAGACTTGTTGATTCAGCGGATGATGATGATTCAGAAGTAGCAGAAAGTGGGCAATAGGTTGTGATAACAGTAATTTCACCAGAAATAGTGGTAGTATACGAAGAGACTAATTCAGTTGTAGCAAAAGTTGAGCAAGCACCGTTGGAACAGGATGTAATAGTTTCAGTGGTTGTAGATAATTCAGTAGAACCAGACTGAATAATAGCCGTAGAAGTTTCAATAGCGGCTGAAGTGGTAATTGGGATAGACTTTGGAGTAGATGAAAATGGACAGTATGTTGTAACAACAGTAACTTCTCCAGAGATTGTGGTAGTGTAGTATGAAACTATTTCAGTTGTAGCGTACGTGGTACAAGAACCAGCAGAACAAGAGGTGATTGTTTCCGTAACAGTGGAAGGAACATTAGTTAATGTGGTGGTAACTTGAGAAGATAACGGACAGTATGTTGTAACAACAGTAACCTCTCCAGAGATTGTAGTAGTGTAGTATGAAACTATTTCAGTTGTAGCGTACGTGGTACAAGAACCAGCAGAACAAGAGGTGATTGTTTCAGTAACAGTGGAAGGAACATTAGTTAAAGTGGTGGTAGCTTCGGAAGATGATAGCGGATAGTACTTAGTCACAACAGTGACTTGGCCAGAGATTGTGGTTGTGTAATAAGAAGCAATTTCGGTTGTGGCATAAGTGGTACAAGAACCAGCAGAGCAAGAAGTAATGGTTTCGGTTACAGTTGAGGGAGCAATGGTTAAAGTGGTCGTTGGTTCACCAGTAAGTGGGTAATAAGTAGTAATAACGGTGACTTCTCCTGAGATTGAAGAAGTATAAGAAGAAACTATTTCAGTTGTTAAGTAGGAAGAGCAGACACTGTTCGAGCATGAAGTGACAGAATGGGTTGTAGTGTAGGGGGAGGCTTCGGTGGTTGAGGCAGTAACAGCACCAGAAGAGGCAAAAGAAGAAGGGAAAGGAACGTATGTCGTAATGATAATTTCTTTACCAGAAACAGTAGTAGTATAGGTAGAGGCAATTTCTTCAGTGGTGTAGACAGTACATGAGCCATTGTTGTCACAACTTGTAACAACTTCAGTAATAGTTGGAACAGCGGTTAAAGTGGTGATTGCTTCAGAAGAGCTTGCTGTTAATGGGTAATAAGTTGTAATAACAGTTTCTGAACCAGAATAAGATCTAGTAGAATAAGAAATTATTTCGGTCGTTGTATAGGAACTACAAGTAGAATGAGAACATGAAGCAATAACACGTGTAACAGTAGCACCTTCGGTTAAAGTTGTTGTTAAGTCATCAGTAGCGGTAGCTTCCGGAGTAGTTGTGACATCGACATATTCATCACTTGATGAAGCAGAAACAGAAGATGAAGCAGAAGATGAGGCACCTGGAACATAAACAGTAGCACTTAAAGTGAATTGATATTCTTCTCTCTTAACCTTAGCACTGGAACCAGTTTCAATATATAAGTTAAAAGAAGCAAAATAGGAAGATAAGAGAGAACCAGTTAATTCACCAGGAACAACCATAGTAAGAACATCATCATTAGTTCGACCAGTAAATGATATTGAAATTTCACCGTCTTCGGAGGAGTCATCGAGGACAGAATTAGAAAATTTACCAGCACTAACATATAAACCAGCTTGTGTTGAGTCAAACTTAAAACCATCAGAAAGTTCATTTGATTGCAATTCAAACCCTTTGAAGTCGTTATATGACTTTTCAGGGATGTAAATAGACCATTGAGGAACCCCACTAGTCCAAGAACCTTCAATCCAGGGACTTGGGATTGATGATGATTGTATTGAGGATGATGATGAATATAATGATGATGATGAATCTGAAGGTATTTTTATTGAGGATGAAGGATTGTATAAGTAAGATGAACCTTGTGAAGATGACGGAGATGGTAAAGTCACTTGAGATGTGACTGTAAATGTTAGATCACTCGAAGAGCAGGAAGATAATGAAGAGGCCAAGGAGTATGAGGAGGCAGCTGGGATAGAGGAAGAAGTGTTCCAATAGAAGGCTTCAGTTGATCCGGCGAGGCATGAAGCTAACAGAAGAAGAGCTGACTTTGTATTTATCATTTGAATAATGTTGTTGATTTGTTTTAACGAGAGAGCAATAAAACTATATCCAAGAGGGAGTTGGTAATTAAAAAAAGAGAGTGTGAATTGTATTGAAGAGAAAGTAATGTAAGAGGCAGGGGGACTGTGCTTGATTTATTTGATCCGAAGAATAGTAGGAGAGAAGGAAAAGTCAGGTAGACACTAAAGAAGAAAATTATGATCGTTGGGCAATGGTAACTCTATATATACCCAGCACTCTGGAGGAGCTAGAACAGAAGCTTTTCATTGTGACAGATCATTTTTAGCACCAATTGAGAACAAACAATCGAAATCTGCAAAGGAGGCATCTGTTAAACGGACCGCAAGCCTGATAAACTTAAACCAGCCATCTTGCGCATTGTTGAACCACCCAGCGCTGGTTCAAGGCTGTGCCATGCCGCTTGAGCACATCGCTCTGGTGGGTCTTCCCTTTATCTTGCGTGTTACCAGTCATTTGTGGCCAGTACCAGAAACCATATAGACCTCTTGAAATCACCAAATTCAACTAAATATATATCCAATTCCAGTGTTGGGTTGCTTTGCTTTGTTGAATATACAATTCATATCATCAAGAACCACTTAATTAATTTTAAGCACTCGTGCTCTGCAATAAATTACAAAATGGCTGGTCTATGTTAGCTCAAACTCTACAAACCTTGACGATAGATGCACCTTACATTAGCACCACTTTTGATAACATCACCGATGCCGTCATGGATCATGGGATCAATTAATCGCAGTGTTCTCCATTGTTTTACCAGTTTTGGATGGTCGATATCGTTTTTATAGATCGATTTTACGATTTAGCACCGAATCATTAACGCACGAAACAAGAGGTCATAATCAGTCTAGTACCTGTATTGACGCTTGAGCCAATAATATCTTTGGTATCACATAATTATATTACTTAAAAATTTTGAGATCATACATATATTCGATTCGAAATAGTAATAGATCAGCCATTTCGTTGACTTTCCAATCCACTACTGTCGAATGATTTGTTATTATTCACTCCTGTAGAGTGCATACCTGTAATATCTGATGGATTTAGACTGTCTTATGTATCTTAGTATTACGCCGTTGTCTGGGATTTACCTGTTGTTGATCTACCAGTCTTGCTATTTTATTTCCGAGTTGTTAATTAAACGATGTATGGCAAACTCGAACGCACATAATTATGGCCTATGAGCTTTACTGCCGAGTTTAAAGTTGCAAACGTGTCACTTTAATACACATAAAGCTTGATAAGCAAGATTTTTCAATACTGTAAGGTGGCCCCATTATTGCTTCAATCTGCATAAGGTCATTCTGAATTGGATTAAATTCAGCTGTAGGATCAACTTGCAACTTGGTAGATAATAGTGTTATCACTACTGAACAACTATATAGATTCTTTTGAAAGGAGTTACAAAAGTTTTCTCTTAAAATGCTTTGCTATCCGTATCCTTGGATAAATCTAATTTTAGCAAGGAGAGGTATATGAAGCTTTTGATGAAAGCAAATATGTGATCGGTCTAATTTTAAATCTAGATCGATACATAGAAAACAAATCAATAGATTGAATCCAACTATAGAAAAGAATAGAACTATTAAATAAATAAGTAATTAGTTATAATTAGGAAATGTAAAAAAATATATTACTGATTGGTGATTTTTACTTCTTGTTGGGAAAAAATCGTCTTAATGGTCTCCCCATTCCAAGTCTCTTTCTCTTCTTGGGAGGTTGGTCATTCGTAATTCTAGTAACAGCTGAAACAGGAATATTGGGTTTAGGATGGCAGGTCACTGCGACCGTACCATTGGTATCAGTAATATAGGTGTCAAAACTGGAAGTTTTTGGATTAACTGAGGAAGCAGCAAAACCAGAAGGGTCACTAGGACCTCTTTTTTTTCTTACCAAGGTGGACGATGAAACAAAACCATCTGAATTCATACTGGTCGAAGTGGTATAATCTGCAAAATTAAAATATCCATTTGAAGACGGTTTAGTTGGGGCTATTTCTTTAAGTTCAGGCTTAGGAGGATCTCTTCTTCTCAAACACTGAGTATTGGATTCCAACAATTCACTAATAAACCTAGACTCGGATTTAGCCCAGTCATCTTTTCTACCTTCGATCTGAACATATGAGCTGAGATATAGCCCTTCTTTGGCTCTTGTCATTGCGACATAAAAGCATCTTCTTTCCTCGTCCATACCGTCAGTATCACTCTCCCTCTCGGCGCTTATAATTGCATGAGCCGAAGGTAAAATGAAATCATTTAAAGCGGGAGCAAACACAAAAGACCATTCCAAACCTTTAGCTTGATGAATCGTTGATATAACTACTTTTGGTTTTCCATTATCTTCACCTTTAGCGGCAGCTTCACCATACAAATAAATAGCATCTAAAAATTGAGATAAGAAATAAACAGCATCTTCTGGAGTATCCAATACAGTTGAATTGTCGGATAAATTCAACTGAATTAATTCTTCCTTCATTATAGAGTCATTATCACTATCTTTTTTAATTAATATGTTCCCTTCTTTCAGCTTGAGTTGATTTGGTTCTTCATCCACCATAATATCGTTATCATCACTGTTTTGAATTGGTACAGTTTCTTGATTTGCTGGTATGGGTTCAAGAATTGAAATATCATCATCAATAACTATAGGTTTAAAACTACTAGACTTCAGTGTGATCCTACTTTGAGATTGTCTGAGTATGGTACCAATTTGAGATTGCTTGGTGGAGGTGCCGATTTGAGATTGTTTGAGAGTTATACTACTTTGCGCTTTCCCGTCATTATTCTTACCATAACTTTCAATGAACAAATTAACTTCATCATTTTTATTCAAGAAGTCTTCTTCTTGTTCCCTTTCGATAAGGTCAAGTGATTGTTTCATTAAGTTTTCTTCATCCGGGTTAAACGTTTCCAATTGATTTCTTAACTCTTTCAAGTTTTCTCTTATTTCATCTTCTGCTTCTTGATCTTTTTCCAAATCTTTACCTTTACCTTTAGATTTGTGAGGGATCAATTTTTCAATGAAACCACTCTCTTTTAGAATAAAGTCAAAGACGCCTAGCACTCTATATAAAACGACAAGGTGTGATTTCTTACCCTCTTGATCAACTTCTTCAGTTTTAAACAAAACTTTTCTACATTCTCTAATTAACTGTAATAATTTCTGAATACCACTTTTAGCTGTCCGGTTCAGAGCTGATGATGCAGCGCGTTCAAGATCAGCAATTTCAGTGTCTCTACCTAAACGTGAATTACTTTTCTTCTTCTCTATTTTAATATAACTTTCTAAGATCTTGAACACATTGAATTCGAGATCAATCCCAGCAAATGCCATCATATGGTTCTCAACTTTCTTTAAAGTTTTACCACCTAGCCCATCAACTTGAAATTCGAGTATTTTTTCATATGCCAACCAATCTGAATCCGAGGCAACGATTCTTAGAAAATTTATCATTAATTTAATCTCCTTCAAATCCCAGAATGAATGACCTTTAATAATACGATAAGGTATGCCACTTTTGAAAAGCGTTTGTTCAACTTGACGTGAAATACGAGACAGTCTAATTAAAATAGCAACATCATTATAAGTGTAATTTTTATTTCCATCAATCAACCTCTTAATATCAACAGCAATATTCTTGGCCTCTTCAAAATTTGTACGATAACGAGTATACGTAACTGGAACATTTTTGTAACCTGTATTAACGTGTAAATTCTTAGACTCCCTTGGAGCAATTTGTGCACTCATCATTTCCTCGGATAATTTCAAAATATTATCTGTGGATCTATAATTTTGATTCAATTTTATTTTTCGAACAGTCGTTCTTCTTCTTCCATAATATCTTTCCATATCCCCAAAGTTATCAAGTTCTGCATATCTGAAACTGTAAATACTTTGATCTGGATCACCGACAATAGTTAAATGTCTTCTTTTCGCAAAACAATACATTAATTTCATCTGAACCTTATTAGTATCTTGAAATTCATCAATTAGAACATGCTGAATGTTATTTAATATATCAGTATGATTTTGTAACAACCTAAGGGTGTATAGTAAACAATCATCAAAGTCAACTGAATTATGAAGCTTAAGATGTTCTTGATATTCAGCATAAACTTCTAACTTAATTAAGCTGTCATAATCACCACGTCCACTGAGTTCTACCTGGCTGGGATATAGACCCTTACATTTGTGTTTGGAAATAAAAGCTCTGTATGAGTCGACATCTTTACTACCAACTGTTTTACCCTCACCTCGCTTTGCTTCACTTAAGTCGCCTCCAGTACCTAGATCATTCTCTTCTAAAATCTTTTTAACAATATCTTTGGAAGCTGTGTCATCTGCTATTTTTAAACTTCCATTTTTAAGTCCAACTTTGTGACCATGCTTCCTCAATATTTGAAAACAAATGGAATGAAAAGTCCCAAGAAATATTCCAGATGTCGTCAGCCCAAATGGTTTCAGTATGCCCATCAATCTTTCCGTCATTTCATTTGCTGCCTTTTTTGTGAATGTCGTAACAATTAAGTCTCTAGCCTTTATGTTATGATGAAGTAACAAATAAGCAACTTTTGAGGTCAAGAGCTTGGTCTTACCTGTACCAGGACCAGCTAACACTTGTAGTACGCTGTTGGGATCGTGTAAAACTGCCGCTCGTTGCCTGTCGTTGAGATCTCTATATACACTTGAATAATCCATGTTGATTGTGTTGGGAAGCATTGTGTATCATTTAAATGAGCTAGACCAGCAATTACTTTTGATGAACTTGAATCAAAAACAAAAACACGAAAAGACGTGTCGCCGCTTTTCTAGATTTCTGATAACAGTGTCACGCGAGTTCCTTCTATACTATTGGCTTAGATATTTATCATATTATAGTTGTCGTAGATCCCTTATTGTTACTTGAATTATCCCTAGAATAGCTTGTTTTAGGTTAATGAATATCCGGTAGTCACAGGCTATTTATATGAGAAAAATATCTTTAAATTAAGCAGAGATATCTCTCTCCCAAAATATGGTTAACTCTAGTTTTGGATACAGAGTTTAGATTATGGAGTTGTTAAACTAAAGATATCTTTTCGGGCTCATGTTCCCAATTGATTTTGATCTAACTCGATTAACGCCTGATAGCTGTTCTTTAGCATGTCACTAGAAAATTAACTAAAAATATGACTTCAATAATATCGAATTCGAGTTTGTTTAGTTATAGTTAGCTAGAGAAGTACATGCATATAAAACGGCCAGCAAATTCAATGGTTCTAGGTTCCACATTCTAGGTTGTAGATGATAACTTGAAAGTGTCGGATTATGGCTTACGTGAAGCCTCAATTTTGTCCGTAATTATAAATATTGTTTAATTACTACCCCAGTTTTATGTAAATGGATAACAAGTGGAAGTTAAGGTCAGGGTCAACAACTTTTATCTTTGTGTTAGAAGTGCCGACGTACGTGGTAACTTATAGATTAATATATCATGCTTCTTTTTACTAGTAGTAGTACCTGTAACTAGTAAGCATAACTGATTTGCTTTGATTGATATAGCGACCGCAGGCTGAATTAAGAATTAAGATCCAACCAGACTACTGCCAGGATGTTTACTTGTTCATAATTGTATTGACTGATTAATGAAACCGTGGGTGGATCTTAAATTATATTTGTACTACTTCGGTTCTGGTAAGTAGCAGTAAAGAGGTACGTAGCTTCCAGGTAAAGTAATGTTGCAATGTTACATGGCACGCGCCAAAATGGCGGCTGCAACGTTCGAGTCCAGTTCTCAGATCACCGATTACACAGTAATTACTGCCGGTGGAACATCGTATTCTAGTTATCACTCCTCTGGAACAGCTATATATATAACTGGTCTGCCTTTGCCCTTTATCATCCCCAGACAGCTTTCTGCTCCTTGTCAGTGTCCACATCTAACTGGTCCAAGATTTCTTATTCGAAAGAGTTTATTTATTTACATTATTTACCTTCACTTTCACTTCACTTGTCTTTTTCTTTCTATTCTTCTCTTAAGCCCTTGCAATCTCTATCACAACTATCTAGCATGACTGCAGCCATTACCCCAGATAGCAATTTTAATCTAGGAAGATTATCAACAAAAGCAAACACACCTAATGCTGATCTCTCTGACTCAGCAATGTGCTCTCTATCAGAAGACCAAAGAACAAGCACGTCTTCAGCCACTGCTTCAACAACTATAACTCCCCCTTTATCACCTACAGAAATACCCGCATCTACTTCCTCGTTAATGACGGCAACAAAAGAAAAAACAACCTATTTAGATGACCTGAGATCTAGCTTAGCTACAAATTTCCATAGTTCAAAGATACCATCTTTTACAAATGAATTAGCTCGAGAACTTTTAGAATCTTATTCATTAAAATCAGAAAGATCTATGCTTCCAACGGCCACGTTAGTCCCAAGCAGACATGAAAAGGGAACCATTTTAGTTATTGATTTAGGTGGGTCCTCTTTAAAGATCAGCATTATTCAACTTCTGGGTGCTTCAAATTATGATATCATTTGTAGTGAAACTCTTGAAATTAATAATGATTATAAGATTATCAATTTAAATTTCTTCAGAATGATTGCTGATAAGACTGCTGATCTTTTGGATAAATATAATAAACATGGTGAAATATTTAAAAATGATGAAGTTATTAAATGTGGTATATCTTGGAGCTTCCCAATTGAACAGACCAGGCCAAACAATGGCTTTATTACTGTTGTCAGTAAAGGTTATCAATTAACTGATGAAACTGAGGGTCAAAATTTGGCTGAACTGTTTGAAAATGTTTTATGGGAAACCAAAAAAATAAAAGTTAAAGTGAATGCAATTATCAATGACGCTGTTGCTGTTTACGTTTCCGGTTTATATCTAAGCGAGTGTTCTATTGGCTTGGTCTTAGGAACAGGCCTCAATGCTTCTTTTAAGTTAGGCAATACTATTTTAAATCCTGAATTAGCATTTTTTGGCTCTTTTTTTGCTGATCAGGTTTATAAAGGCTTAGACTTGAAAATGATTCCTGACTTCCCTACTGTTAAAGGTGCAAAGATTCATGTGTACCCAAATACTCCAACACTTCAGCCTTTGGAATATTTAACTGGAGGTAGATATATTGGCGAATTATTTAGAATTGCCGTTGCTTCGATGATCGAAAATAATGAAATCTTTACTAATCAAATTATTAATGAAAGTTCTCCTCTGTTAAAACCCTATGCGGTCAGTGGTGCTATTGTTTCTCATTTTTATGAAAATGATTACAATTTTTCCTGCAGCTTAATTGACAAAGAGTTTGAATTACAATTATCATTAGAAGATCATTCCAAACTGAGACTGGCGATAGACAGCATCATCTCAAGAGCTAGTTTGCTTATTGCGGTGTCGGTGTTTGGTATTTTACAAGTATTATCGGAAGATGATCCTAGTATATTAACGAAAGATGTAATAAGTGTAGGTTTTGTTGGATCGACATTACAATATTTCAATAGCTTTAGGGCCAAGGTGAATGCTTTGTTGAAAACAGAGCATGCAAAACTTGGATTCCCATCTATCAAGTTGGTTCACATCGACAACTCTAGCATATTAGGTGCTGCTATTGCGGCTGCTTCATTTGAAGAGCAGTGCCAGTAATAGTTCATTAAATTATATCTACTGTTTTGTATAGTTGTCGCATAATAAATACATAGAGTCATTTCACAACGCCAATGTAGTGTCAATGTAACTTGTCCGAGCAAGCCAGGATTTTCTCCTCACCGCCGCAGATCATATGGTTGTGCCACCCTTTGCCACTTCGCTGCAGGCTGCAGCGAACTTCGATTGGCCGATAGCCTTTATCAACACTTCCCTGATCAGTAGGTAAGAACCCTCTATCTTCCTTTGACTCTCTGAAGCAATATCACCCAACAGGGAGGCAAACTCATCACCATCAAAATTCTGCAAATTATCAGTTGTTCTTCTACGTATCGCTAGGCATTCACCACATACTACGTACTTACAGCTAGCACATACGGTTCAACGGCCGGCCCAAACAATATTGGACACTACTGCAAAACTGATTTCCGTCTTCGTCCCTTCCCATTCCTTTTTGACAATTCCCACTTTTTCTGATTAACTTAATCTTTTCAAACAATCTCTTTACTATTTTTCGTTGTACTTGTCTAGTACGACTACTATATAATGTCGGACGAATTTGCACAACTATTCTTACCTGACTTCAATCTAGTATCCCCTCAAACGCAAGAGCCCAATAACACTGCATCAGATCGTCAGTCTGTGAATTCTATGCACACCTCAAATTCAGGAAGGTCTCCTGCTGATAGTTGGCTTATACCTTCAAATGAAAATCAACAGCAGCAACAGACTCAACGAGCTGAAAATGATGATTACCATTATAACCTGGATGAGTCTGTGTTCAATCAACCCCAAAATAGCCTCCCAAGATTAACTTCACATTATTCCAACTTGATTCCTGTGGAAGCTCAAGAAAGACAACAGTATCAATACCAACAGCAGTATCAAATGATGAATATGGATCCTCAACAGTATAACATGATGACTAATTTTATTGCTCAACAACAGCTGTTTCAACAACAGCAACAACAAATGCAACAACAAATGCAACAGAGTCAAAGTGGTAACCTGCAGCAGCAGCAACGATTAAGAATTCAAGGTCCACAGAACCTAGGTGATGGTTCAGACATAGACCTGAGTTCCAGAATAAGTTCTCCCTTTGGAATGTCAGACCCTCAAGCTGCATTTCAACAACAGCAACAACAATTATTCCAGCAACAGCAATTCCCTGCTTTTAATTTCAATAACTATCATACAGGCCTGACTCCGAATTCACTTCCCTTCAGTCCACCACCTTTAAGTACACCATTTGCTCCAGGCTCTGATTATTTATACCCTACGAAACCGGGAAGTGATGTCAAATCAGATTCTCCTAATGATCCTCTACTCAAAGATGAACAAAAAGATAAAGACAACACACAAGTTTCCGATCAAGAACAACGACTAGTACTAACACAACCACATACACAATCACATCCACAATCACAACAGCAATCCGAAATAGCACTCTCACAGGTTGAAACTGGTCAAGGCAAACAATATAACGTGGCTGCTGCTGCTGCTGCTATGTATTATAATTCGAATAAACTCTTCAGCAACTCCAATTCTCCAGCCAACTCAGCGACCTCAGGTAGTGTTCCTGCTCATACGTATATGACGCCCATGGCCCAAATGCAAAAGACTTTAGTGGAAAGTGGTATTAGTCCTTATGGTGGTAGTATTTTAGGTAGTAAACCTCTGAGTACAGATGCTTCTGTTTCTTCGGAGTACAGAGAAACAAGTGAGGTGCAGCAACAAAATCCAAATGTCTCAGGAAATACAACAAATAGATCCAGAAAAGAATCCATTCCAAGATCTAAAGAACTGTATGGTCTTTTAAAAATGAGTTCATCTAATACTAGTTTTTATAAAGAATTATTAAGTCTTCGCAAAGTTGATCCTCAGACTGATAAAATTGTTCCCACCTCCCATAATAATTTAAATATTGTTGATGAAAAAACTGCTGTTTTATTAGACTCTTCTGAGCAAAAGGTTAGTATTGGATTAGAAGGTTTACTAGAAGGTAAATTTTATATCAATCAGAAATATTTAAACCCGAATCAAGAAGGAGAGTTTCCTATTGCTTGTTATAGAAGGAATTTTAATTTGTTATCAATAAACTTAAATTTAAGTTCCATTCCCGAAGTTTATCATCCAGGGGAAGATGATACTGTTAAGACTGAAGGTGTACTCAAAATTGAGGAAATTATTTTATCAATGGAATCAACAAGTAATTTTTCGAAAGATCTTGTTGAAGTTCTTATATTTGATAACAATGGAAATTCCTCAATTTCAACAGCAGCTAATAGTAAACATCCAAGCTTAGAAGGTTCGATAACTACTCCATCCAAAGAGAAAGATGGTACTGCTGTTTATATGCTGACAAACACAATAAGTTTAAAGCCATTCAAGGGATCTAAGGTGGTGGTGCTTAAGAGATTCCAATTTAAAAAAGCTACCCCAAATAACGGTAAATCTGTTGCGAAAGATTATTATTATATTAGTTTACACTGTGATGTGAAGTTATCTGATGGATCAACCAGAAGATTAACTACATTAAGATCGATTGCTATCTCTGTTCGTGGTAGAAATCCCTCCTTTTATAATGATCGGAATGAAATTCTAATTTCTAAAGACTTTACTAAATTAAAGCTGGAACAGCAGCAACAACATAAACAATTTCAACAACTACAAAGACAAAATCAACGTCAGCATCAGCAACTTCCTATGAAAAGGCAGATTTATGGGCAGATGCCTGGTAATAATCATGAAGTTAAAACCGCATTGAGAGATGATCAACCAAGATATACTTACTTTCCTATTAAATCCAATTATTATGTACCTCCTGTTCATGTCTATTATTTCCCACATAATACTGCTCATAAGGAGAAGGGAAATGATAAGAGATTTAAAAAGAGCAGCAAGAGAGTGGGCTATGGCCCTACTTATAAGTATTTCTTGAAGCATGGCGATGAATCTGATAACTCTAGTCGCCGAGCACAGGAACTGCCCCTTTGATGTAATTTGTTTAATTCTGGACTACTCTATGTCAAGATTTAATTTGTGTATACTATTTAATTTTAATATCAAAAGCTTGTACTAGCATCTATACCAATACCTTTTTTGCAGCACCTTCGGCTTCCCGATGTAGTGGCACAGTACTCAGCCACGAGTATCGCACGGGGGCTCATCACCTTTTGAGTGAAATGAATGATCATGCAGCTAGGATGGCCAAGTATTTTATTTAATCTAAAATTTAAAGAACAGAAAAAGGGAGGGCAAATACAGTTGAGTTGTATTTCATCATCACCACTTTTTCCCAGAAGGTCAACAATCACTAACAAGCTTACTCATAATTTAATTGAACACCAATGGTCACTGTATTCCCTCCTGGAAAAGGTCAATTGCTTTATGCCAGATCAAAAGTGTACATCCATCAAGACTCTTCTAAGAGAAACAACGTTCCAGGCTGGCTAGTTATAGTTAAGCCAACTCAAGATGCCATTTCATTGGACTACATTGTTGCATTCATTCCAGAATCGGATGTTGCATCTCCACAAGATAAACAAGCCTTGGACGAGTTTGAACTGATTGGATTAGATGGTCCTGATAAAGGTTTGCTTGGGCCTTCTTCAGGCACTTCAACTCCTGCTCATGATGATTCTGTCGATTCTTCAGTTGGTTCAGGTGACAATAAGCCTAAGATTAAGCGTTTCATTGAAAGACCAAGAACATCCTCATTGGCCTCTTTTGCATTTGGTTTGCCTTTAAGAATGCTATATAGTGTTCAAGTTAGACCTAGTACAAGTGGCAGTTATTTTGGTTCAATTTGTCTGTTCCCCAAAGATTCAGTTGAAAAATTACCTATTTTGTTTTTCCATGACTCAGAATCAAAGGGCTTTGCCAAAGAATCAAAGATGAGATCTAGAAAAGTAATGCCATTTGCTGATTATCAAGTTGGACCATCAACTACAATGTATTGGGGTGGTGATCGTTTCATTTCAGTTTTAAAGAATTATTGTGTCGTTGAGCCTTCAACACTGGAAAAGAAACTGGTTTTAATTAATCCAACTCCTGAAGACAGAATCAATTTTATGCCTAGCGTTCTTGAAGATAGAAATAAAGATGGCGAATTAACGATGAAAGAAATTGGTGAAAATATCAATGAAATTGTCACCGCTACTAAGTGGAAAGTTTTAACTGGATTAGCCTCAATTACTAAAATTGCTAAAGAGACGGTTAATAACGCTATTGAAAGTAACAGATTACCTCAACCGATTAAGAATGTTCTGAAGAAACCTGAAGTCAAGAGAATTGGTGATGAATTTGATAGTGCAAATATTTATTTAGCCAAATGGGCATTAGCCGTTCAAGAAGAAGCTGAAAAATCAAGAAAGGTGTTAATAGGTAATACTTATTATAATGATCTAATTAAATCCGAGTTGGGTGATAATTTTATAGAATTAACCCCACAGGAAGTTTCAAAAGCAACAAGACAAAAGCCTATAACTAAAGTTGAGTGGGATTCCTTTTTTGATCATTCGGGTCGCTTACAAATAACTGTTGATGAAGTTAAAGAAAGAATTTTCCACGGTGGACTGACAAACGAAGTTAGAATTGAAGGTTGGCTGTATTTATTAAGAGTGTTCCCATGGGATTCATCTAAATATGAAAGAGATCAAATGATTGGTACTTTAGCTGAAGAATACGCAGAATATAAAACAAGTTGGATCATTGATACTGAAAGACAAACTAATGATGAATTTTGGAAGGATCAAAAAATCAGAATTTATAAAGATGTCAAGAGAACAGATAGAGATTTGGATATTTTTAAAGGTAATGGTGCCGAAAATCAAAAAGATGAAGATGAGGATGACAATGAAGATGCTGAAATTAAGAACCCGCACTTGGTTGCATTGAAAGATATTTTGTTCTCATATAATGAACTAAATTACAATCTAGGTTATGTTCAAGGTATGTCTGATTTATTATCTCCCGTGTATTATATTTTACGTGACGAATCTCTTTCATTCTGGTCATTTTCTGGTTTTATGGAGATCATGGAACGTAATTTTGTTAAAGATTTAAGTGGAATGAAATCTCAAATGTTGGCATTAAATGAATTAGTTCAATTTATGTTGCCTGATTTGTATGTTCATTTGGAAAAAACTGACTCAAATAACTTATTTTTCTTTTTTAGAATGTTATTAGTCTGGTTTAAAAGAGAATTGAATTTTGATGATACATTAAAACTATGGGAAGTTTTATGGACCAACCTATATTCATCTCAATTTGTTTTATTTTTTGCTTTAGCTATATTAGAAAAGCATTCTAAAATTATAATTAATAACTTAAAGCAATTTGATCAGATTTTAAAATACATGAATGATTTAAGTGGTACTTTAGACGTTGATGATTTGTTAGTTAGAGCTGAATTGTTGTTTTTGAAATTTAAACAAATGGTTGAATTAATTGATCGTAAGAATGACCGTGTTGGATTCAATCAAGTTAATGGTCAAGAAGAGCAACAAAAGATTGTTATTAGTGATGATTTAAGGAAACTATTATCTAAAGAGATTATTGTTCAGAAAGAAGAGGAAAGAACTCAAGATACCCCGTTTGGTTAATCTCTAAATTACTATTATTATATTATATTTTCCATTTCTTTATTTACTTTTGTCTTTGTTTTCTTTCCAATCTGATTTTGTTTGTCTTTCTGTGTTTTTTGGTTATATATAGGCTGGATTCTTCATATTTTAACAAGGTTTTTATTAAATAAAAACAAACGAGTAATAATAATCCCAATGGGATTCATCCTGCAAAAGAACGTAAAACAAGTAGCAAAAAGGAAATGAGTGGATACTTACTCATTAGAACACAGAATTAACGAAAGAATAAAAGAATAAGGAAAGAGGAAAGGATGGAATAGAAATTACTAAACGTTTAAAATATCTGAAAGAGTTCCAATACCAGCACTGTTAAATTCTTTAGATAACGTTAGAACGGGAACAGTATTATTTCCATCTACACCGGTACCTAAAACAGAAGTAGGAATAATAGGATCATAAGCTTTAGACTGGGTTTGCCTAGTTTCAATGACTCTAACATCATCATTACTATCAGTCGTAGTCTTGAACCATAAGCATTCGTCACCATTGCCCAATTTAAAAATGTCAGTGAAAAAAGAGCCTAGTATCGATCCCGTAGACTGGTCTGTGTAACCGTTCATTCTAAAGGTATAGAGAGGATTCTTTTTTTCAGTCTCTCTTTCTAAATAGCAATACCCCATATAGCTCATCAAACGGAGTTTACGATCAGTTGGTAATTTGAATACAAAATTATAGAAATTAGACATGACTATAGCAAAGGAATCATTTTTTGCATTTATGTTGACCCACGTATAGTTCTTAATAATATCTGTATAAGTTTGAACAAATGCTTCATTTGAATTTTGGTCTAAGTAGCTGGAAAACCCACTTTTATCATTGTAGTAATCATAAATTAATGCGTCAACCCCACAACTAACGGCATTTTCAAGATTTGAATTGATTGTTCGTGTTGTAGTTAAAATGTTTCTTCCACTACCCGTTGAAATGGTAGTATTTTGCGAAAATGTTGTTATGGAAGATAATATCAGTGTGTCTGTTGTACCACTATCACTAATTGTAACATTGTAGAAAACCTCATAGGGAAAATAAGTAGCAAAAACAAGACTGGAATTGTTATCGGAAATTGTAGTCCAATCAGTACTATAAGTTAATGGCGGAGTATAAGTATTACTGCCATAAGTCATGGTCAGGCTGATTAATTGGGTGTAGTAGCCATAAACTCCATACATTAACTCTTCCTTCCAGGGAACTATATTAACTACAGACATTAAAGTCTGACATAGACCAGGAATATTATTTTCAAAATCACTACTAGAATCTTCTGCTTCAGCTTGATAAGCCAGAGACGTATAAGCGTCGTAAATATCAGTAACTAAATTTGTGTCTGAATATGTTTCAAAGAAAACAGCATATTTGTAGCGACTAGCATAAACAAGCTCTCGCCAAACAGCATTACAGCCTGCATACATATAGTACTCAGAAGCAGCCGAAGTTGTCCAGGAAGTGGGGGGTAAATTTGAAGTTTCAGTGATTTCTGTCTGTGTACTGCTTCCCAATATATTAAATCTTGAATAATAATAATTAACATGTGAAGCAATGGAAGATTGAGCATCTTGAGGCAATTCGTTATACGCGCTTAAAAACATATCATATAAGGAACTTTGATGGCTTGGATCGGTGAAAAAAGCATCCTTTCCTGGAGTATAGTTTCCGTTGACCATTGAAGAATACTGTTCTTGTAAAGAGGTATCAACAGTAAAATCAGATGCAGACGATGATAAATATATTAAGTTATAAAGTTGACCGTCCATAGCTGCGAATGTAGCCCAGTGTAATGCCTCCGAGTTTGTATAGGATGAAGGAGTGGCAACTGACGTGATACTATCATTATCAACGGTGGCAGACAGAGAAAGTGAACCAGACGAAACCGCTTTTCTGTTAATTTTTCTTGCATTTTTTTGTTTGGATAGTCGGTAATCATTACCATGTTCAATCTCCCTATTGTATGAGTTTCTGAATCCACGTAACTTTGTTTGAGTAGTGTCTTCAGATGTTGATGTCTTTGTTGGGATCTTGAAATCCATTCCGATCACCGACGATAGAAGTAGAGACAGTTGAAGGAGGTAGAGAATCATAGTGCTCTATTTGCGAAGAGATACTGTTCATGTGTTTAAAAAAGCAGAAAAGGGGATTGTGACTTCTAAACATCTTCGGGGAGTGTGTGTTTATATAGTCTGGAACGGATAAATACTTTCAAGGGACCTGATTCTGACTGCTGGAATAGACGCCGAATCTCCAGTAGCCACCGCTCCCGACCTGTGAGGGCGTTTTTCGTTCGTTCCTTCCTGTAACCACCAGAGAACTGGTAATAATATAATCATACAGGAGACCCTGAAAAAAAAGCTAGAACCAGAAATAGAACAAATATGACAATTTATAATGGTAATGGTAATGTTATTACCCGATTAATTAAAGGAGGCCACACGTAGGAGAACCACGACCCTCACTAGTGTTTGGCACGACCTTCACCTCCAGACCCTTAGAGCCAGATTCCATATTCACACTCTATTTATTCCGGTGCCCCACAATTCTCCACTTGAACTTGTTTTAAGATCAATGACCAATACATGGAATTTTCTCAAATATCTACGCTTGCTCTTCTTCTAGTCAGAATCTCGGTGTTCTTTTCCTTCTCTTTCAGATCGAATTTCCTAAAAATCAACCCCTTCCAAATTCCTCTTTTCTCGGTGTTGAGGTAAACTCGTTGTTCGGCCTTCAGTGAACTCGGTCTTCAGTTTTTTCTACCCTAATTAATTAACAGTGCACACTAAACACACAATAAAGCTCTAATAAGTCATTATTCATAATATTGATTACAAATCATCCCTGAAAGTAGCAATGAATTAGTGAGGTATAAATAGTATCACACTTCTCTTATGCCCAGAGCTATCAGACGACCCAGTGAGAACTCTTTGAGTTATAAAGCATATTCTCAATGTTTTCAAAAGCGACTAATTTACTTGACCGTTTAGACAAATACAAAAGTTCCAAACCTCAAAACAATATCATAGTAATAGCCTTAGTTATAATTGCATGTTGTTTTGATTTGATCAACGTTACAGCGGTAATAGCTTCATTAATTGACATCCAAGAACATTTTGAAGTTTCATATTCTAAAGCTACATGGGTTCTTTCTGCTTACTCAATTACATTTTCTGGGTTTATTGCAGTTTCAGGTAGGATTGCAGACTTGATTGGTATTGATAAACTTTTCACATTTAGTTTATTTTTCTTTTCAATTTGGTCGTTGTTGTGTGCTGTTGTTGACAATATCTATTCTTTGATTTTATTCAGAGCATTCCAAGGAATTTGTGCCGCTTGTGTTGTT
This sequence comes from Ambrosiozyma philentoma, assembly GCA_003707675.3. Classification (NCBI taxonomy): domain Eukaryota; kingdom Fungi; phylum Ascomycota; class Pichiomycetes; order Pichiales; family Pichiaceae; genus Ambrosiozyma; species Ambrosiozyma philentoma. The sequence goes on from PPKZ03000014.1 coordinate 351,430, forward strand.
CCCACTGCTTATGCTATAACCTCTCATTCCTTTAAAGGTAGGGAATTAAGTTCAATGTTTGCTTTGCTTTCTGCTGGCTTCAGTGTTTCTTTCGGAGTTGGGTATATTCTAGGTGGTGCTTTAAATTTAACCAGTATTGGATATAAAGGTTCTTTTTATGCTTCCTTTGGTGTTTTATTGTTCTCATTCATGGTATCTCTAGTATATATCAAACCAATTAAGAAAACAAATGATAAGGTTCAAAACTTGGATTTTATCGGGTCATTTTTATTAATTGGTGCTACAGTTTTAGTTATTGCTGGGTTCACAAACGGTGGTGAGAATTGGAACACACCAAAGACTTATCTTCCTTTAACCTTAGGTGTTATGTTTTACATATTCTTTTTCTTCTGGAATGCTAAATTAGTGGATAGTTTAAGAAAATACAAGCCATTCTTAGAAGTTGTTCCAGTCATTCCTAAACATTTATTACAATCAATAGATGCAATCTTAATGTTCACAAGTTTCCTATTCAACTACACCACATTATTTGGAATAATTACACTAAACGCAGATTATTTTCAATTCATTGAAGGAGACACACCATTCATGTCAGCCATAAAACTTTTACCTGACGTATTAGGGATGACAATAATAACAATGGCCTTAGCATACAAGAACGATTTCATTCCACCAAGAGTATCATTTGTGTTAGGCTTTGGTATAATCTGCATATCATGTGCATTGATGTGTGCAATCAAACACTCTAGATCCCACCTATACTGGAGAATCATGCTACCATCACAATTTTTAAGTAGTGTTGGTAGTGCATTATATTTTCCACATGCATTAAATGAAGTTATTTCATATGCTCCAAATGATGTTAAGGCTTTGGTTTCTGGTGTTATGCAAACATTTGGCCAGTTTGGTGTTGCTTTGGCTTTTGCAGTTATTACTTCTGTTCTAGGTAATATTAATGAATTTCAAATTAATAAAGATTATGAAGAATTTGATAAACGTTTTTTACATTCTGCTTGTTTTCTGGTTGCTTCTGCTGGTGTTGGGTTTTTATGTACTGTTGCTTTGTTGTTCACAGATAAAAAGAGAAATCGAAAGGAAGATGAGGTTAGTAAAGAGTATGGGGAAGTTGAAAATGCTTGAAGTTTTATATAGCTAGGTTTTGCTTTATGATATGCATAGAGAAATAGGAAAATAAATTAATCATATAAGAGAGTAAGCACTAAAATGAAAAGATAAAAAGATAAAATTACACACATGAAAAAGAAAATTAAAATTAAAATAAAGACAAAAGTTCAAGTAAAAAATACAAAGCAAGCAAGTAAACACAAAGAAAAGTAATTTGATAAGTAAACCGAAAACAGGTAAATTAAGGAGAACCAGTCGGCCCCGTTATATTCTCTAGTCTTGATAAATTGCTATAGAACACCTGGAAAAACAATGGATCATCCTGTAAAAAGGAAGCATCGTTTTCAATAGAAACAGGAAAAGGTCCAGTGCTAGTAGTGGTAGTGGCGATAGTGGTGGCTGTAGTGATGGTAGTGGAAGGAGTAACAGTGGTAGTAGCAGTAGTAGTGGTAGTATTATTTATGGTCACATCTAAAGTGTCCATTATTTGATTCACCTGATAATCGGTGGATAAGAAATCTTGATGATTATCCATAAAAGTTTTAAAATTTGAAAAGTAATCATTTTGTAAATCTTGTGGTATCAGATTTCTATATTTCTTAAAACAAGCTAATAGAATCGCCAAATCTTGAAAAATAAAACAAGAAACGACAGGATATAATTGCCTGAAACGAGATTGTTGACCATATAATTTTTCAATTCTGGAGATAAACTCAGGTATATAATTGAAAAAGGTTTTTAAAACTTTCATTAGTTTAAATTGTGAATATGAGTGATCCAAAATAAAAGGATAATGTAATTTAATTTGATTCGCTATTAACAGAACCTTCATTTCTTGATGATGTAATTCATTATTATCTTTAATTATTGCGGTAATGTTTTTCAATGAGGTGTCATATCTGTTATCCAAAGCTAGAACTTTATCATAAGCTACATCATCGTCATCACAACAATTTAAATGTTGAAATAAATCATTGCCATCTCTGAACATTTTAAGTATTTTAGTATATATGACGCCCCTACAATCAGGAAATGTAGGCTTTGTATCAATAAACGAAGAAATTGCACTCGGTCTACCAATAGTTGAACAAATTAAACAATCAAGTAACACAACCTTAGTCCACAATTTCGAGCCATAAACGTCTCTTTGATTTGCAACATGAATACCTAATCTATAACAAGAACAAACGACTGAAAATAACAAATTCCAGGATTCTTCACTTCTATATTGGCAATAATGATGCTCGGCTAATAATAATTGAGCAGATATTTTTTCTGGACAATCTTCAGTAGAAGTAGCTAATTTTGGAAATTCTTTCAATATAGTGCTTAGTAATTTAGGTGGAAAGTCATTCATATGTCTTGATGAGAAAACCATTATCGCATAAATAGTTAAAAGAACTTCATTTCTAAATTTTAAAGTTGATAGGCCTTGGTACAGTAAATCATTTGAGAAATGAGATGGATCTAAAACGTCACCAGATAAAGAAGAGCTAGCAATATTTTTATAAGTCGAAAAGCAATTCAGTATTAATTTTTGAGTATTACTTAAAGAGAATTCGCCATCAATTAGAGGGAAAGAGTGTAGTTCTTCAGGCTTAGTCAAATCATTACTAAGTAAAGTATGCTGAGCAGCAGTGGAAACCTCTGCCGCGGAATTGAAGCCATAATATCTTGAGGAAGAACTATGCATGAATCCATTTGAAGTTAATCTTATTCTTGAAGCAAGAGGATTGGTATCGACCAAACTAGGTAATGGAGTTGGTAAAACTTTTTCCATTTGAGTTGTTAAGTCTGCGGGAGTTGTGGAAGTAGTTGATACAACAGGACTGTTAGGAGAACTTGAATTCGAGGGTGAGTTGGATTTTTGTGGAGAGTGTGTAGATGGTGACTTCTTTGGTTTAGTGACTTTATCAGTATCATCATGAGAGCATAACCTTCTGTAGACCCGTTCATGGAGGTTTTCTAGTGGGATAGATCTGAAGGTCTTAGGATACTCACAAGCCGAGTTTCTTCTTGAGCAGTTGGAGCAAATTGGTCTTTCTTTATTGCATTTAACCTTTCGGTTTTTGCACTGAACACAGGAGAGAGCTACCATATTGAGTTGATGACGAAGAGACAATTTGAAGTCTGAAAAAGAAGTCGAAGAGGGCAAAAGAGTAGGATTTGTAATTAAACCATCCGTCTGACTCCCGAGAGTTTCGATCGCCGAAGACCGTACACCGACCTAGCACGCAATTACGTAAGATCCAACTCCGCCTGGCCCGTGTGGCGTCGGCGCCACTGGAGTAAACTGTCGGCTCAATTGCCTTTTTGTTCACTACACTAGTGCACGGGTGACTTGTAGACATAAATAGTTACCCGGCCGTAGTTGGGGATGGCTGTGAAGAGAAATCTCAGAGGCAGAATCACAAACAGATTCAGACAAAAACACCCGTGAACCCAGAGAAGCCTGCTTCAAAACACCCAAACACAGACAACTACCTACCCTTCTCCAGATCACAGATCACAGATCAACTGGCCCATCTTTCATCCCTCCAAATAATGAGCTCAGAAACCGAAACAGATGGCCTCACAAAGGACATTCAAGCTTCCATTGATGACTTGGATCAAAAGAAAAAACAACAACAACAACATGAGGTAGATGAGGTTGATAAATCTAATCCTAATAGTACATCTAAAGATTCACAACAAATTGAAATCCCTGATTCCGTTATCGATGAAGAATTATCAAAATTAGGTGTCAATCCAACAACTTCAAATCAGTCTGATAGTGAGGCTGCTGCTAAAGAAGCTGCCGACGCTGTACTTGCTGTCGAAGAACACCTGAAGCACGTTCTGGCTACCAATACCCCAGAAGAAAAATCCAACTTCATTTTAAAGGATAAAGAATTCTATATTATTAATAAATCTAATAAAAACGAAGAAGAGATCGATTCTATTATTTCAAATTTAGGTGGTAAAATCGTCGAGTATAAAACTGATAATTCCATCGCTTTAGCAAAACCAACTACCACTTTACCAAATGATATCAATTATGATGTCTATTCTTTCAATTATGTTTACTCCGCTCAAAAAGAGAATTTAGAGCCAAATTTAGAAAGTTTTAAAATTAAGAAAAACTCTCAATTGCCAACAAACTTATCTATTGATTACGGTGCTTATGCTGATACTTTAGCTAATGAAAAATCAACAGAAACTACTGAATCGAATTTACCTCCTCCACCCCCTCCAACTGATACAATTGATGGTACTCCGCTAGCCCCTTCTGCTAATACCCTCCCAAAGAAGAAATCCGCAAAATTTAATGATATTGAGGATAGCGCAATTCTAGAATTAGTTAGAAGAAATCCAAATTTAAGATCGACTCATAGTTTTTTCGCAAAAATAGCAGAATTACCAGTATTATCCGGCCACACAGGCAATTCCATTAGATTCAGATTTAGGAAAATATTATCTGATAAGTTAGATTGGGTTTATGATATCGATCCAAAAACAAATCAACCTAGAATTGATGAAAATGGTAGTCCAATTAAAATTAAAGAACTGCCAAATTTAATCAAATCTCAATATACATCAGAAGAAGATTACTCTTTGTGCAAACAAGTTTTGCATTTCAAGGAAAATGTTACTGATTATCAAAGAAAAAGAAAAATGGATAATACTTCCGTTCCAGAATCAGTGTTTGCTTCATTAGTTGAGAAAAATCCAAGACATACTGCTATGTCATGGAGAGATAGGTACAGAAAATTTGCTTCAAGATATGGCTTACAAGAATATATTAATTATTATGAAGCTTGTAAAGCTAATGGTGAAGAACCTCAGCCTATGAAAAACTTAAGTTCGAGAGTTAGAAATGGTAGTGGTAAGGGTACTGAAAGAAAATCGAAAAGACAAAGAACTACTTCATCATCTGATAAAGATTTAAGCTTGCCTGTTGATGCTACTAACTTAGAAAGAATTCAAGAATTGGCAAGAGTTTCAGTTGAACGTAAAGAGGAGGATGGTGTTGATAAACAGGATAAAGATAAAAATGATAAAAATAAAGATGATGTCACAGCAGGTGCTAATTTATTCATGGATGCAAATGAAGATGAAATTAAAGCATTAAATATGGATCTGGAAAATATTTTGGATCCGGAAACATTAATTCCATATGAAGCATTAGTTAAATTAGAACCACACCCAATTAAAAATAGACCGATTGATCCAAATATTGTTGAAGAAAAATCAAGAGACGTTACTGAAATTTTAAATAAATTTGGTTCTACATTTACAACAACATATGATTTATTCAAAACAGTCAATGAAAATACAGGTATTTCAATGAGATGGTTAGGTTATTGGTTTGATTGTTCTTGTGGTCATTTAAATGTTTTCTTAGATGCTATCTTAAATTACATTAGAACAGGTGAATTGATACTGGAGGAATTCCCAGGTTTTTGGACTGATAAGCATGATACGATGTTGAAAAATGATTCTAATTCTGAAGATTTATTAAAATTACATGGTTTAGAAAGTGTTACTAAAAGAAAAGAAGCTTTGTTTGGTTCCCCTAATAATGAATAATTGATGTGTCTCTTGGTGGTTGCTGTTTTTATTTTTTGTATTATTTGACGTTTTCCCCTATATATTTTTATGTTATTTTACTGTATTTTGTCCTGCTGTTTCTTTTTTCTTATAACTTTGTGTTTGTTTTGTATATGAAAATATGATTGTTGTACTATAATAACTCAGACCCCATAACTCCCCAGGTCATTGAATTGACCGGTACACGTCAACCTGAATTTTTTAAATCCGGTACTTTTTGTATACACACCGCTAATGAATTTTCCCTACACAGCAAGAAATGTGGAATTGCGGCTGGGAGTTAAGCGAGCCAGATTAGCCAAGGCACGACTATATGTGGAGTTAAACTTGCTTAATTGAAGAGGGTCTCACACATCTATAATCAGGCAATGGTTGCGATAGGCAATTTAGACGTTGGAGGAATGGTTATATAAATACACGCATTCTTCTCTCTTTTTCATTACAGCTAAAATGGTTCTAGCTTTTTCTATTCAATCATCGATTAATTTACTCGCAATATTAATCAATATTCAATCCAACCATATCACATAATGTCTTTATCCGGAAAGGTCGCTATTATTACTGGTGGTAACAAGAACTTAGGTAAGGAAACTGCGGTTGCATTTGCTAAAGAAGGCTGTAATTTAGCATTACATTACCATTCTTCGTCAGGAAAGTCCGACACTGATGAATTGATTCAAGATTTAGAATCTCAGTACAAGGTCAAAGTCATTGGCTTCCAAGGTGATTTAAGTACTGAAAAAGCCACCGATGAATTATTCGATACTACTATTGCTAAGCTTGGTAAAGTTGATATTGCGATTAACAATGTTGGCATGGTTTTAAGAAAACCGTTAAGTGAAGTTACAACTGAAGAATATGATAAGATGTTCTCTATCAATACCAGAGCCGCTTTCTTTTTCTTAAGAGCTGCTGCTAACAAAGTTGCAGAAGATGGTTCAGTTATTATGTTGACCACATCATTATTAGCAGCTTACACTGATGGTTATTCAATCTACCAAGCTTCTAAATCGAGTGTTCATAACATGGTTAAAACTTTATCCAAGGAAGATCGTAAGAGAATTTCTTACAACTGTGTTTCCCCAGGTCCTATGGATACTCCATTCTTGTATGGTCAAGAAAATAAGCAAAGAGTTGAATTTTTCAAAACTCAAAGTGCTGCCAACAGATTAACTGAAATTGGTGACATTGTTCCAATCATTAAGTTTTTAGCTAAGGATGGTCATTGGATGACTGGTCAAAACTTATTTGCTTCTAATGGGTTCACAGCTCCAGTCTAAGTTTGAATTTTGCCAGCTTTTATATACGGGGGAGGGGGGCGATATTTTTTATTTTTTGGGTATACTAATAGTTTTTCATACGTTTTTTTTTTTGATACTCTCTATAGCATCTTATGTTATTTATGAAATATTATCTGTTTGAATTTTATATTAAAGCTAGTTACTCCGTGAGCCGCTCGAAACCCAACTTGGTTGCCTCTCTAATGTATATTGCAAGACCAATTCTCGTACAAATAATAACTTTCGATTCTATCATACCAGGTTCATATGGAACCGAGAACTATGCAGATAAGGCTTTTGACCAAAACAGGATTATTACAAGGGAGACTTGTTGAAAATGTTCGAAATTGAGTCGCTCCTCTTCAAATCCTTAACTTCCATTCGCTAAAAAAGCAGTTACGAGAAAGGCTACTTTCAACATCTACTTCCAGATACTAGAGAAACCATCCAGAAACAAGATGACGCTTTTACAAAAACTAGATAAATTCTACTTTTACTATTTTCTAATCCATATCCCAATAACAATTTTAATAGATTCATCATTTATAATCCCACCACTAACAGCATTTCAATCTCAACTTGTGCAATTCCATATAACTCAAAACCATGACTTCTTAGCAATCAAGCCTGAATTATGGATGAAGACATTTGTTTTAATTGAATTGGTGTTTCAATTACCTTTATTTATAATATTTGTTTTCAATTATTTAAAGAATGGCTTCTTTGGCCTTAAATTATGGTTGTTTGTGTTTGTTTATGGATTGAATGCTAGTTTTACTACTTTCGTCTGTATTATTTATGTTTGGTTTAATGGTAGTGGTAATGGATTAAGTGATTTTGAAGTTTATAGTTTGATTGGTGTCTATTTCCCAACTTTTTTGATTCCATTTGTTATTGCAATTGATTACTACCGTAGAATCCAAAGTCTATTGTTAACTAAGGTGGACGATAAAAAAGAATAGATTTTACGTATAGTTATAATTATAATTGATCAATCATATTATTCATAAAAGTAATAGGAGATAATAGGGGATAATAAAGGTTAAGTAAAAAGAAAGTAAAAAACATCATAAATTTCGTACGTATAATAAAATTAAAAAAAGAACTTTAGTAAAGCAGAAGAATAATTTAGAAGTCTAAATTCTATTGGTTAATTAAGCAGAATACTTGGCAATCAATTCATTGACTAACTCAATATATTCTTGTTCAGCTTCTTCTTGAGTTTTACCTTGGTTGTCTTCCCAAGCTTCCCACTTGTATTTACCCTTGAAATCAAAAACACCTGGTTTTTGAGTGGTGTTGTCACCAACAGTGGCTTGTTTATACAAACCGTATAGCTTCAATAATTCATCGTCAGTTGGCTTCTTTGGTAAGGCTTGGACAGCTTTGGCCTATATTATGAAAACAAGAGAGAGAGTGAAGTTAGTATGGCGTTACCTAAGACCTCCGATGTGTGATTGAGGCGATTCAAGGCTTCATTGACATACCTTTTCTTCAAATAAAGCGGATGGCATTTTGTATTTTCTAATTTGTGAACTTGTGAACTTGCTACCGTTAGGTGTGGTGAGAAGTAGCTGGAAAAGAGAAAAGACGACCAGTTTTATAGATACAGATCACTCCATGTGAAATTGTTGAGCTATTACGTAAGCACTGACTAGTGCGGAGAGTGTCGTGAACAGATCAATATTCATGCGCCACATTAATCACCAGCCTCAAGCAGGTGAATTTGAAGATGGCTATTTTGAAAATAAATAGACACGGTTACGGTTACGTGTCTTGCCATTGTTTCTGGATTTTCTATATAGACCACACCTTATAACTATCAATTTAGATACTATAACCATAGTTGCAATGGCAGTAACTTTGAAAAACAAAAGATCCATCCTTTTGGTGGTGGGTGTGCTCTTCCATCTCCTATATCTATGGTCCATCTTCGATATTTACTTCGTGTCCCCTTTGGTCCACGGCATGAAGCAACACCAATCTACCACTAGACCTCCTGCTAAGCGTTTGTTTTTAATTGTCGGTGATGGCCAGAGAGCAGATAAAACTCTGGGTTTGACTTTGCATCCAGATACTCAAAAGGAAGAATATTTAGCTCCTTATTTAAGATCAATCATTCTAGAAAAGGGTACTTATGGTGTCTCCCATACTAGAATGCCAACTGAATCAAGACCTGGTCACGTTGCCATGATAGCCGGCTTTTATGAAGATGTTTCCGCTGTTACCAAAGGTTGGAAAGAAAATCCAGTTGACTTTGATTCTGTTTTGAATCAGTCAACTCATACGTATTCTTTCGGTTCTCCGGACATCCTACCAATGTTTGCGACTGGTGCTTCGGATAAAACAAAAATTGATACTTGGATGTATGGCCATGAATTTGAGGATTTCTCCAGTTCTTCAATTGCGTTAGATAAATTTGTTTTTGACCATATGTACTCATTATTTGAAAATTCAACTACCGATCCCGCTTTAGATAGACAAATTAGACAAGAAGGTAACGTTTTCTTTTTACATTTATTAGGTACCGATACTTCGGGCCATTCTTATAGACCTTACTCAGCTGAATATTACGATAATATCAAATACACAGATGCAGAAATAGCTAAACTAGTTCCATTTGTTAATAAGTTCTTTGGGGATGAAGATACAGCATTTGTTTTCAATGCTGATCATGGTATGAGTGATTTTGGATCTCATGGTGATGGTCATCCTGATAATACTAGAACACCTTTAATTTGTTGGGGGTCCGGTATTAAGAAACCTATTATTGTTGATCCTTCCGAAAATGAATATTTGAAAATAGAAAGTGAAGAAATGAAAAATTGGAATTTAGATTCAATTAAGAGACATGATGTCAAACAAGCGGATATTGCTTCATTAATGTCTTATTTAGTCGGTTTAAATTATCCTTCAAATTCTGTTGGTGAGTTACCAATGGAATTTATTGATGCTCCTGAAAGCGATAAGATTAATGGTTTATACCTAAATTCTTTGAGTATTTTAGAGCAATATTTAGTTAAACTAGATGAAGTTAAAGATGCCCAATTCAAATTTGTTGGATTTCCAAAGTTTGAAATTAAGTCAATTGATGAATACAAGGGTGAAATTGAACACTTAATTAGTTTTGTTGAAAAGGGTGATGTTTCCAAAGAAGCCGAAACTATCAAATTAATCGAAGAATTTAGTTCAACTATTTTAGATGGTTTAGATTATTTACAAAAATACAATTGGCTGTTGTTGAGAACTATTGTTACTATGGGATTTGTTGGTTGGATTGTCTATTCTTTCATTATTTTCCTACAACTTTTCATTTTAAAATCTGCCTCTGAACGACCAACTAGTATTTTCAACTATATATTCTTTGCCTCTGTTACTTCAGTTTTAGTCTACACATTGTTTCACAAGAAATCCCCGGTGATTTATTACATGTATTTGGCTTTCCCAGTCTTCTTCTGGCAACAAATTACTTCTTTAAACTCTGATCTCTTTGCTGGTTTAGCTCAATTCTTCAAAGGGTTGAGTGCCTTCACTATTTCTCTAATTTTAGTTGCGACTTTCATTTTCTTTGAAGCCGTCACCTATGGTTTCACTCATAGGCAAATGTTTTCGGTTATTTATGTCTTTGTTGCTTTCTATCCATTGTTAATTTCTTTCAAAACATTAAAATTCTCAACTATCATTCCATGGATTATCAATTGTTTATTATTAACTTATTTCCCAATTCAGAATCCAGTTAAAACTGAAAGTTTAAGCTCGATTGTTATTTCTGGGTTACTTGTCATTTTAACTGCTTCCATAGCATTCGCATACATTTCCAAAACTATTCAATTATCAAATCATACTAAATACTTAATCGCCACCCAAATTGGGTTAGTTGGTTTAGCTATTGTTTCCACTTCTAGAGCTGTTATTTCATTGCAAGCTAGAGATGGGTTGCCAAAAGACGCACAGATCCTAGGATGGGTTAATATTCCAGTGTCTTTGATCTTGTTGCCCATTCTACATTCTCTGAACTCTAATCCTACTTTTATAGTTAGATACTTGATTCTTTTCTTAACGTTTGCTCCTGCTTTCTTAATCTTAACCATCTCATTTGAAACTTTCTTTTACTTGTTCTATGCAGTTTACATTTATCAATGGATTGAAATTGAATCTTTATTAATAAGCAATTCGAAAAAGTGGTTACAATTATTAAGAATTGCTATTATCGGGTTTTTTAATGTTCAAATTGCGTTCTTTGGTACCGGTAACATCTCTTCAATTTCATCCTTTTCATTAGATTCAGTTTATAGACTCTTACCAATTTTTGATCCTTTTCCGATGGGAGCTTTATTAATGTTAAAACTAATCATTCCATATGTTTTACTTTCAATTGGTTTAGGATTAATGAATTTAAAATTACATTTGAAACCATTTAGTTTAAGTACGTTATTGATTTCTCTTTCAGATGTTTTATCTTTGAACTTCTTTTACTTGGTTAGAACCGAAGGTTCTTGGTTAGATATCGGTTTAACTATCTCAAACTATTGTGTTGCCATTTTATCTTCTTTGTTCGTGTTACTATTAGAAATTGCTTCCCACTTCTTACTAAAAGGTGTTGAAGTTAAAACTGTCCAAGTTAATAAAACATTGATTAATAATGATGAAATTTATCAAAAAGATATTATGAAGTTAATCAATGAAAATGCTGGCGATCATGGATCGATTGCTAGTAGAGTTAGAAGAAGAACTAAGAAAACTTAGACGTATTCGATGACCAACCATTTTTATTTCCAACACTTATTTTTTATCTTTTGTATATTATTTATTTCAGAGGAAGCACTTCACTTTAGTATGCTTTTTGTTTAACCCCCTATAAAAAGTTTAATTTTTATGTTTTTCTTGAACTATTATATTTCCTGTGTTATTTTTTCTTCCAATTTGTTTGTATTACACTTTACACTAAAATTATACCATTACTTTTAGGCTTATGAAAGAATTATATTCGATCTAATGTTATATAATCTTATTGCTTATACGTTTCGGTATATATCGGAACGTTCTTTGTTAAAAAAATTAAATAACACAAAAATAAATAAAAGCAAGTAAGTAAAGAAACCTCACTTTTTGAGAACCTATTATTTGCAAATTGGCCTGCAATTCTTTCCCTGAGTCAATCTTTTCATGTTCTGAAAGCTCAATAGGAAGAGGTTTAGTGAACTTTTGAGTTCAGCTGGCAAAGATGTCTTATAATAATTATTATGAAGGAGTTTGTTGCCTTATCTGTTGCTGAATTTGCAGATGGAAGAACGAAAAATCAATTAGTCCTTATTCTCTTCTTGATCTCTCCACAACTTATATGTCTTTCTTTACCTATGAAGTGATGTTTATATTTTAAGCTCATGGTGTACATCATTTTTACAATTATGGAATTAAGGATGATAATAATTTTGATTCTGTACGTCGTCTATTTAAGAACAGTATGCACTTTCTGAGATATAAGATCAATGAACATCAGAAATTGAAAGAGCATACTATGTAACCTATAACAGAAAAATAGTTATTCAACATTTGTTTTGAAAAGTGACCTATGTACTAGTTTATCTTGTGAATGTAGGGATCTTTGGGAGCTTGGGGCGACAGTTGAATAATTATTGCTCGTTAGTGAATACGGTGTTCCCAAAATTTAAAAAAGAAAAGATAAGAGACAGGAGAAATTGAAAAGATAAGACGAGAATGTCATTGAAGGGTGAAGTTAATTTCAGCGCTTTGCTCTGTCATCGCCTTTTTCAAACACACCTCTGCACCCCGAACTCGAACTAGCTGTTGACATGTAAGAGGGTTCAGCCTGGCATTAATCAAGATCAACACTTATTCTGAACTCATTCGACAATTCATTTGCCATTGGTACTCCAAATTCCACGATGGTGTTATTTATACATAAATTACTCCTGCTAATTTCTCTTTTGTTGTTCTGTCCATTGCAATCGGAAGCAGTGAAAGACTATTTATTCAAGAAATGTGATCAATCAGGCTTTTGCAATAGAAATAGGCATTTTGCTCAAGAGGTCACCAAGCAAGGATCTGATTACGAATCAAGATACTCAATTGATATTTCCAGTTTGGCCATTGAGGATGATACGGGCTTTTTTAACGCCAAATTATTGAAAAGATTAAATGATGGATCTCACGTTGATTTAAGCCTACGTGTCTCAGTGTTAACTGATAACAATTTAAGAATTCAGGTAGATGAGATTGATAGAAGTACAGTTCAAACAGTTGTGAAACAACAAAGATACAATGAGGCCGGAAAATGGGCTTTTGATAAAGAACCTGAGCTCATATCTTTTACTCACTACTTGACTGCCGATGATTTGACTTTGAATTGGGGCGATTCTTACGAAGCCAAAATTGACTTATATCCCTTTAAGCTAACCCTATCATATCGTGGGAGACCTACCCTAGTCATCAATGATAGAAACTTGTTAAATTTGGAACATTTTAGATCAAAATCGGATCAAAATACAGAAGATTCAATTCATGTTGCTCCTGAAGAATCCACTTTTAATACTTATTCTGATAATTTCAAAGATTCCAAGAATGATAAACTGCCACTAGGCCCCGAATCTGTGGCTTTAGATTTTACTTTTCTCAATACATTAAATGTTTTTGGTATTCCTGAACACGCAGATTCTCTATCCTTGAAAGACACCACAGAAGAAGAACCATATAGACTTTTCAATGTTGATATTTTTGAATATTTAACTCAAAGTAGACATCCAATGTATGGTTCTATCCCATTAATGTTATCTGTCAATGCTGATCATAGTTCTGGAGTCTTTTGGGTCAATTCAGCTGATACATACATTGACATAAAGAAGGTTCAAGAGACCGAAGTAGATCACAAGAAAATCGAGCAAAAAAAGGCGGAACCAAATAAAGTTCAAACTCATTGGATGTCAGAAAACGGTGTTTTAGATGTCATTCTATTTGTTAAAGATTCTCCATATGAAATTTCTCAATCCTATGGAGCTATTACTGGTTTCCCTGCTTTACCAAATTTATTCTCATTAGGATATCATCAATCAAGATGGAATTACAACGATGAAGAAGACGTTTTGGATGTGACTGCGAAATTTGATGAAAGTCTGATTCCTTTTGATACTCTGTGGTTGGATATTGAATATACTGACGAAAAGAAATATTTCACTTGGGATCCTAAAGCATTTCCAGACCCCGATAGAATGCTAGGTAGACTAGATGAAACTGGAAGATCATTAGTTGCTATTATTGATCCCCATATCAAACAGGGTTATGATGTTTCCCAGAGTATTGAGAAATTGGGAATTGGTATTAAGAATTCAGATAATAAAGGCACTTTCCATGGACACTGCTGGCCAGGTGAATCCGTTTGGGTGGATACGTTAAATCCAGAGTCCCAACAATTCTGGGATAAACAATATTTAAATAAGTCTAGATTCATGGGACTTTCCACTAATTTACATCTATGGAATGATATGAATGAACCATCTGTCTTCAACGGTCCAGAGACTTCTGCTCCAAAAGATCTAATTCATTATGGCGACTGGGAACACAGATCCATTCACAATTTATATGGACTATCGTTACACCAAGCCACTTATAATTCTTTACTTGCTAGAAATCCAAATTTAAGGCCATTTATTTTAACACGTTCATTTTATTCAGGATCTCAAAGAACCGCAGCAATGTGGACAGGTGATAACATGGCTAAATGGGAATATTTAAGAGAATCAATTCCAATGGTTTTAACCTTAAATATAGTTGGATTTCAATTTTCAGGTGCTGATATTGCTGGATTTTTTGGTAATCCGGATAATGAATTAATGGTTAGATGGTATCAAGCAGGTATTTTCTATCCATTTTTCAGAGGTCATGGTCATATTGATTCTAGAAGACATGAACCATATGTTGCCGGTGGTGAATATACAGATATTATGAGAGATACAATTAACTTAAGATATAAATTATTGCCACTATTATACACTGAATTTTACAAGAGTTCAATCAATGGTTCACCAATTATGACCCCATTATTTTACTTGTATCCAGAAAATAAAGATACTTATGAGATTGATGATCAATTTTTCTTCGGTAAATCGTTGTTAGTTAAACCAGCAACTCAACCGGGCCAAAAGGAATTGTATATTTATTTACCAGATGGTGAAACATATTATGATTTTAGCGATTTCACTAGTTATCAAGGTAAAGGTCATCATAGTTTTGCAACGCCATTAGATAAAATACCAATGCTAATAAAATCCGGTAGCATTATTCCGACTAAACAAAGATACAGAAGATCTTCCAAATTAATGAAATTTGATCCATACACTTTATATTTAACCGTTGACAGTAACAATGAAGCTGAAGGTGAACTATACGTAGACGACGGTGAAACTTTTAATGCTATGAATGATGGTGATTTTATCCACTTAAGATTTACACTCAAAGATGGCAAATTAAATTCCAAGTTAATTGGAGGGAATAATACTAAATCTTTTACCAGTCAATTAAGTAAAGTTAAGGTGGAAAGAGTTGTTGTTGTTGGTTACGATAAATTACCCGAAACTGTTCAAGCTGAACAAGGAGGTGAGACTTGGGATGCTGAAGTTTTAAAGTATGACAAATCATTCACTATAAGAAATCCAGCCGTTGCTATCAATGATGATTGGACTATTAATTTTGCTTAAATGACTTTCTCTAAAATTATTTTTTTCTTTCTTTAGTTCTTTTATTTGCTATTTCTGTACTTGCATTTCACATGTTAAAAAAAAAATCAAAGATATATTACAGTAACTTAGAAATATAATACTGATAAAATTCGTAAAAAAGATGCGCAAAAAAAGAACTAAAACAAAATAAGATGCGAATACCAAAATAAAAAAAAAACCTTCAATCTTTACATCAATGGCAAGCTAAGCTATCAGACTTGATAAATGGGGCGTCATCAAGTCCAAATAGCAACTTACCAATACCAGCACCAATTGTAACAGCACCCATAATCCACCAATTAAAAGACATAAATAACAACATGATCATAAAAGAATAAAGAACAGTGAAAGCGTAGACCACACCAACCTTGCATTTTAATTTCTTTAATTGGTCTTCGGTGACAGAAGAACTAGTGATGCCTGATTTCAGATTTGAATAACGATATTCTAATGAATTAGACCATCTTTTAGTTAATTCGTATAGAGCAGTGAAAATGATAATAACAAATAAACTTAAAACTAGTTGGAGCTTTGTTTCAACCATCCATTTATCAGTTAAAATACATAGGTTTTCATAGTCAGCATTCAAGGTCATCTTCATATTGCACATCTTCATTCCACCATGTTCTGGCATGTCAGGCATATCCATGCCTGAGTGTTGCATCTTAGAGTGGTCCATTTTCGAGAAGTTTGAAAGTATTGAGAACCTGGTCTTTGAGTGTTGAAGGGCGTTTCAGTATCTTCCAAAACAGTCGGCAGAGGAGAAAAACAGCTGTTTATATAGAAAACACGGGAATTGCGATCGGGGTATGTTTAGTTTTGTCTGATTTGGATAAGCAGCTGGACAATTTGCTCGTCTCGGAGGATTTCGGACCACTCGCTCGGTAATTATCCCGAACAGTATATCTTACGATCGATCTGATAACACTAAAAAAAATTAAACAACACCATAAAGTCATGAAAAGGCAAATAAACAGTATAAATAAACTCGCACAAAAACAGTATATAATTAAGATGAAAAAGGGTCATAAACAGTTTTCAGCAACTCAGGATCCCTCAACTTCAAACGGATAACAGTTTCCTTAGGTTCAATGGCGATTGATTCAGGAAATTGGTTCATCTCCAACGGATTCAAATTCAAACTTTGGATCTTATTAGTCCCATGACCGTGACCGTTATGTCCAGCAGTGTCCTTCTCTCTAACAGGGTCAAACATTAACAAAAATTTACATGTTAGAACATACAATTCTTTAAAAGCTAGATTATTACCCAAGCACATTCTAGATCCTATACCAAATGCCAAATGTCTTATGGTATCATCTAACTTACTTTCATCTCTAAAGTCAAGAAATCTTTCGGGAATAAATTCTTCTGGTTTAATGAATTTGTCTTCATCATGATTTCCTGCCCAACAATTCATGAAAATAGTTGTACCTTGAGGTATTAGAGCACCTTCGTAAACCATATCTTTAGTTAATTCTCTAGGTAAGGCCATTGGCAAAACAGTGAATAATCTTAAAATTTCTTTAATCATGGCCACTATGTAAACGCATTTAACACTAATGTGACATTCATACCATGCTCTAGCTGGATCCTTATCATGAACCTTCAATAATTCTTTATAAGCTTTAGAAGCGATATGCGGAGATTGAGTCAATTGTAACATCAAATATTGAAAATTCAACGGAGTATTATCCAAACCAGCGCTAACCATAGTTAAGCAAACGCTTCCAACTTCATGTTCTGTGATTAATTTATAACCTTCGGTGTAATAGTAATGCATTAAACTTTTCTGCAGAGGAGTTTCATCAGATTCTAAATTCATGTGGGTGTATTTAGAATAATTACGAAGATACTTTTCTCTTCTAGTATATAAATCATTTGAAATGGCCTCCTTCCTGGAAATCTTATTGATGAAATATCTAAACAATGAAGGTAAATAATCTTGAATATTTTGGATATGTGATCTGATCTTTGTAATATAGTTTTCAACGTAAATGATTTCGTCTGCTTGTATTTTCTCAGAATCCTTAGTATAATCAATAGAATAACCATAAGTTAAACTTAGAGCAACGGCTAGATGAAAGTATTGAGCCTCTTTAGTTAAATCCAAGTCAACGTAATTATGTTTCTCATCTTTGGTTTTCCAAACTCTGGAAACCATTTTATCAACTTCTTCATCAATTACAACCGAATTATAGGATCTACTCCTGGTCCCATTCAATAATTTTGTTGCCATGAATTTTCTTGATTTAACATATGAGTCACCGAAAGGAGTAGTACCGACTGTATAAACACCAGATTTGGATAAAATCTTATGAAAAGTATGTGAAGTTGGTCTTGAATTATTACCTTTGGTGGCACCACAGCAATATAATTTAGTTATAGCTTGGAATGAATTGGCTACAACAACTCTTTTGGATCCAAGCCTAATTTGAAAAACTGGACCGTACTTGTTAGCCAATTGAGCCAACTTAAGACACGGAGAATCTTTAAAATTAAGAGCATAAGGATAAAGAATAGATAGGTTTCCCCAAATTGGCCAGAATGAAAACACAGATGGGATATTTTTGATCTTCTTAGGCTTATAAAATAATAAATCGACCAATAGCGTAATGAAAAAGCCCAAGAAAAGTACTTCAAATAGACGACAGAAGTAGTGAAGAGTGGTTTTGACTGGAATGGAGAGAACAAGTAGCTCATCTAGTGAGTCAAGGGCAAGCAGAAGGAGCATAACTGGGATTTAGTGATTGGCATGAAACTTCTTGAAAAGATAAGAGATACTTGTAGATCACTAGGACTGGGTATATACACAAACGAGTGGTTCTGAGTTGATGCTCCCACTTTAGCCAAACAAGAGCGCCTGAATTGGCACGCGCACAACTCAAAACTCAAAACTCGAATCTCAAAACGATCAAAACAAACAACTTCTATTGTTTGGAAAGAAAAAAACACAGAGCACACAACACAACATAGAGAAGCATTCACACCATAAACACCATGTCACAGAGTCTGCAAGATGCCATGTCTAAGTTTGAGTCCTTGAAATTACAGGTAGATGGTCTTCAGAGCAAAATAGACGAGTACCTCGCCAAAGTGCAAGGTAAAATCATTACTAAGAAAAGAGAATACGAACAAGCAATAAGACAGATATCGGACGAAGAAAGAGAGTTACAGGAAAAGATAACTAGATTAAATTCAACACAACAAGAACTAGTGGAAAGGATTAATGACGAGGTTAACAGACGTGACAGCTCCTCTTTAGAAGTGAAGGAGTATTCATTGCAGCAGGATGAAATTATGAAACAGAAAAACAAATTTGAACAAGAAATAAAGGATATGAATGTTAAGATAGATCATACAATGCAAGAGGTAAAGAAGCAGCGTGAATTTATAGCAAATCAAACCAATCTAATAGATGATAAGAATTATCAGTTCGAACAATTGCTTGGTTTGAGAATAGAAACGGGTAATTCCGATAATCTGATAAGTTTCATATTTAAGAATGTCGATCCTGACGATTTCAGTAAGGAGGTTTATTTTGTGATGGACCCCGAGGAATATAACATAGTGGAAACTAGTCCTAAACTAGATAATAATACGGTGATTAAGGTGATGGATAGTTTCAAGAAACACAAAGAAATTGGATTTCTTTGGAAAGATATGAGATCAGAATTAAAGGGAAAGTTGCTCGCCTGATTTATTTCAACTTTCAGATATTGTATTTATTCATAGATTGATGACGGTTTTCAGTATTTGTTTTGGGTGTTATGTTTACTTCTTTTCCGCTTAATTTGTTTTGTAAGTTTTTTGATTTGCTTTTTTACCTGTACCTTAATCATTTTGTACCAATTAGATTATTTTGATAATATTTACTATTAATCCCCTGTATTGTTTAATTGTAGCTTTAGTTTGTAACTTGTAAGTAAATTGAAATGAAGACCGCGTCGCTCATTTTTCAGTTTGAAGTTCGAACTGATAAACGAGTGCAGCGTGAACTCTGAACAACTTCTCTTTCTGTGGATGATTAACACAACAACAAAATGTCATCCGAAGAACATAAGATGTATCTAAATGAATCAGATGCTAGTACGGAGAAAGAGGATCACGTTGTGACACCTAATGGGTCACCTCAACGAGATGACCACTTAACTCCAACTCTAGATCTACCAACATCATTGAAACATAAATTAGATGAACCGGAACAACAAGAACAAGAACAACAAGAGATCAAACTTGAACTAACAAAGGAGCAAACTCCACTTACAGACAACACTAGAACGGAATCTCCTGAACCAGGAATATTCCAACAACTTGCTAAAAAGCAAAAAACTGAGTCTCCCACACCACAGCCAATTCCATTAACTACAAGTACTGCAACAACCACTTCAAAATCAAAAGAATCTACTCCTCTTCCTGGTGAATCACATGCTCATCATACTGGGGTCAATCATCATGTTGGTCACCATCGTCACAATAATACCCAAAATAACACTGCTAGCGGTGGTAGTGCTAAATCAAGCAGACCAAAATATGAGATCATCGATGGGTCTGAAGTTAGAGTGTTTTTAAATCGTTATGTTACCAATTATTTAACTTCTAGTTTAAATCAAATTGTTTCAGACTGGGAAACTGGTAAATTATTTAATGATCAAAACAGTAATGGTGAAATTAAAGAAGAAGAAAATGGAGCTTCTGCTACAAATGATGGCCCAAAGAAACAATTAGAAAGTAATATTAAGGATGGTGATGTTTTGCTCAAGTTAGGAGAAATGCTAACTGAAAAAGGAAAATTATTGAATGAAGGTAAGATCAAAAATGACGATGATAACGCTTCCTAGGCTACTTTTTTCCTTCTAGTTTCTACCAGTTTGTATTACTACTACTGTATATTATTTTTGTGATCAATTTATATACTTAAAAAATGATCTCATATTAACTAAATGACAAAAACAATAAAGGAACAATGTACAAAAATAAAATAAAGAACACCTAAATTCACCAAATAAAAAAATTAATAATAAACAACTTACAAGTAAAAAAAAAAAAACTGACACTACAAATAAAAGTATATACAAAGGAAAAACTAAAAGACTAATAATAGTAATAATAATAAGATAAGATAAAAAGCAGTAAAACAAATCATGGTAGTGAAATAATCAATTAAAATTGTTCTTCAATTAAAACACCATTACTTTCTTGAGAACTTAACAATTTCAAGGTAAACTTAGAACACAATCTCACTAAACCAACTTTCCAGCCTCTAAAGATACCTTCCCAGCCTTGATTTAATTCATCTTCATCACTATCCTCTAAAACGATATTAGAATCAATTGAATTGACACCTCCATAATTCACTGGTCTGCTACCAGCAACAATATAATATAAAGTTGATAAATATCCATAGTATCCACCAAATTTAACAGTTAAATCATCCTGTGAGATTCTCATAACATCAGGTAATTCTTTGCTAGTCAACAAATAATTCACTTGAGCTCTATTATATAATGTTTCAAAAGGTAACTTCACAAATAGTCCACAGACTTTGAAGATCAGAAGCAATGAGTTATAAATTATTGGAGAATTATATTTATTGATTTGTAAAGAAGCAGTTAATAAATACTCAGGGTAATCTTCAGATAATGATTTAATTAAATTAGTAGTAATATTTGGAACAATTAAGTCTTGTGGTGGAGTAAAGATAAACAATTTAGGGGCATTTTGTAAAATTTCTCTTAATGATCTACTACCTCTTCCTGAATTTGTAATTATAAATTTCATTCTGATAAGTGAAACGGTAGATAAAAGCAAACTTGTTAGCACATTACTAATAACGCTTAAAGCTAAACTTAAATTGACATTTGGAGAATGTATCAAATCAACAAATAATGGATCGGGGATACCTAGAGCGCCAGCTAAGAAACCAGAAATCCATGATTGAATAGTGTATTGCAAAGTGTTCATAAAAAAGGAAGTATTAATAGCCTTTAGTATACCTCTAGGACCTTCTTTTGAAATCAAAGCTGATATCACATCCAGAGTGTTCAGCGAAACCGGAGTTATCTGTGCAACAGTTGAAACTGCTGTTGGTGTATTAGTTAGTGAAAAGGACAGTGATCTGGCTGATCTTGGTGTTGACTTTGACTTTGACTTACGATGTGTTGATCTAGTTGGAGTTTCATCTGCTCTTGCAAAATATCTGCTATCATCATCATCAGAATCTTCTTCTTCTTCATATCCATATCTTTTTGAAGATGAACTCTTCGATTTTTGTTTATTATCACCTCCTGTTATTTCAGATTTTTTAAATGAACCAACTTGTTGAATAATTTTTGAAATTTCAAATGGTTGGCCAATTAACAATTTGAAATAATTTCTAGTAAATGACTGAACTAATGAAGCTATTAATTGTTTCAGGTTATACCAATCAAAATATTCTTTGAATTCTAAATCTGAATATATATTTTTCTTATAGACAGTTGAGCCAGCTGCTCCACTTCTGACTAAAGGTTTCAGCATTCTTCTTGTTCCATGACTAGATACAAATGTGTTACTTCCAAGTCTTCCAGAAGGGCCCGAATTGCTGTTGGATTGTTGAATGAAGGGCAAAGCCAGGGATATTGACTGATTTGTAGTGTTATCCACAATACCAATTGTAGGCTTGTAGGAGATGGGGTAATGCAGATCGAACTCTGCCTTGTTCTTGTACGGTCTGATGGACTGCTCCAGGAGGTCGTTGGAACTCACCATGGTGTTACAACTGGAGTATTGAGAGTTTTGTGGGTCTACTTGGAGTTGAAGTAAATGTTGAAGTAAGTTGGAGCTGAATAAGAGTTGAGGGCAATAAATATCAAGAGATCTATTTTCGCGCCCGAGTTTGGACTGGCAGACGCCCGTTCACCTCTACTTAACTTAGAGTCCTAGACCATATTTAAGAGATTTTATATCAACAGAAACAGAAACAAAACGGAACTACAAATGAGAAAACTATAAATAGAATAGAGAAAAACGGTAAACAAAACTTGGGATAAAGAGATCAATAAAAGATGAAAAAAGAGAAGAATAAAGAAAAAGGATGAATAACTTTTTATCTATAGTTCTGGGTTGGAGATTCTCCAGGTGCTCAATAAGTTCAGGTATCTGTAATCGTCACTAGGACCAGGCATACCAAATGAAACAGGAGACATAAAGATGTACACACCAATAACTAAAGCATATAATAGACCGTAAAATGGCAAGGTAAAAGCAGCGTTATTAACCTTTTTAGTTAACAGGTCAGCCATGTAACAGAAGACAATCATAGCAAAGTATAAAGCTGGCATGTAATGATGAACATACAAGACTCTACCCATAACCAGGAATGGCAAGAAGTGTAAGAACCAACCTAAGAATGGATACAAACCACCGACCAAGAATAAATTGAATTTTTCATTATCAACAACGTTCTTAGATCCTGGGAAATCATCAATTTGTCTCTGCCATCTCATTAAATAACCAGCAACCATTAAAACAAAGGCAACCAAGGTGAGAGTAGAACCCCAAGTATTGGCTGGAGAACCAATTAAGAAGTACTTAATGTTATCATCGCCCCAACCACATAGTCTAATACCAGTGTTTAAGGTTGGCCATTGCCAGGCTTGAGAGGATAAATCGTCTTGCTTTTCTGGGTCAGGAACTAACGCATTGTTAGTAGCCATCATGGCAATGTTCAATTGAATGAAATCTTTCAAGAATCTAGTCTTTGGTAACTTGAAATCTTCAGGTGGGTTTGGCAGGTTTGGATTTTCATGGTTTTCAATGTTCCACCAGGTTCTCTTATCTCTCTTGAAAGCAGATTTAACACAAACAACTTCACCTTGTCTGAAACCCCATTGAGGGTACTGCAGACCGGTCGTAGCTAAGTAACAACCTAATTGTTGTGATCTGAATCTAACAGAAGAAGTTAACGGATGTAATCTTAGACTATCTTCATTACCTGGTTGATCAACAATTTCGACAATCCAATTATCTTTGGCATCACCAATGGTTAAGTTACCGTAACCAGAAACTTCCCATTCACCAGTACTAACATGGCCTGGAACTTCATGTGTGTGTAAATTTCTACCAGTAGTCTTATGAACAATTCTAACTGACATACCGTCAACAACATAATGTGATTCTCTGAAAGCATTTCTTTGATCTTCCCTAGTTAATTCAAAGATCCAATCGTTATTCATATCTTTGTGGGTATAAGTGGTAACCTGTTGTTGAAGTGAACCATCTGGATAAGTTTGAACATGGGAATGTAATAAACCACCAGTTAAACCTTGATTCTTAATAGTGATTGAGGAGTCAATAGTCATAATATCTCTTGGACCAGAGTTTAATTCAGAACCAACTAAGTTAGCTTGAAATAAAGAGGACATATTAGCATCACCAGGACCAGAACCAAATAATAAATCAAAATGAACTTTGAAACATAACATGAAAACTGATAATGGAATAATGACTAAAGCAATAATTCTAGCAATCCAATGGTAAATGTATCTCTTAAGTGGCATGGTGGTCTTCAGTTGACCGAATTTATTCCAGAGATCAACAATAGTGTAAATACCAACTAAGGAAGTAACGAATAAACCAACCATCTTGACAGAACAAACACATCCAATCGAAATACCATTTAATAGGATCCATTTCCACCATTTTCTAGAAAAAGAATTGGATTCGTCCTTGTTTTGGTTATGGAATCTAACAAAGGTGTAAAAAGTGAAAACTGTGAAAAATAATAACATGGAATCTAATAAAATAAATCTAGCTAAAGTAGTGTAAGAACATTCTAATGCAACCATTAAAGAAAATAACCAAGTGGACTTTCTATTGAATCCAATCTCTTTCATAGTGAAATATGCAACAGGAACAATTAAAGCACCAAAAGTGGCATTGAACATTCTCATTTTAACGAAATCTATATATTCAGGATATTCTTGACCAGATGGGAAATCCCAAGAACCATTATAGCCAGCTAAGTAACCAGATAAACCAACTAACATCTTACCTAAAGGCGGATGGACATCGTGATAGAATTCATGTCTCAAATAGTAAGAACCGAATTTACCAAAATGAGCTTCATCCCAAACAACATGATTATTAATACCAATCTTGTACATTCTAACAAAGAATGATAAAAGAGTAAAGAATAAAGGACCAAAAAATGATTCCAACTTGTATAATGTGCTTGCTGTTGACTTCACGGTTTCCTTTGCTGCTTCCTTTGGGGAAATGTCATTTGCAAGGGTGGAACCATTTGCTTGAGCCAATTCCTTTATCTTGGCTTTAACTTCTTCCTCGGTGACTTCATCGGTAACCGGGACTTGTGTTTTTTCATCTGCAGCAGGCATGATAGAAATTGGCGTGGAAGGAGAGAGATTAAACGTTTAAGAAGTGATCTGAAAAAAGTGAAAAAGAAGAAAAGATGGAGAGATGAGATGTCTTTTCAGAACGGAGGGCTGCAAAGAGATGGAAGAAGGATGAGGTGTAAATGAGAGCAGATTGAACTTGCAGCTGTGTGGACGAGGACAGGACGTTAGTTTATGTGGACCGTGAAGACTTCAAAGTTAACTGTTAGCTGTTAGCATAACCAAAGAAATCACCCTCATTCACAAAACAACAAATTCGTTAAACTGACACGTATTTTTGTCGTGGTGTGCGGCGCTGGGCTCGGGACAGGTCGACGCGTCGGTAGGTCGATGTAAGATGGAGAAAATGGACACGCGAGTTTTCATCAAGACGCTCAGAATAGTGTTATTGGTGTGTTGTAACTTGTGGAACTAGTCCTGGATCATCTCCAAGTCGCCATTAATTCAGCTTGGAATTAGTATCATTTGATTCTTTAGTACAATCCGATCTTTGATCCGGGGTTTCTTTGCTTGTTTTCCTTTCCTGAGTGACATTTTCATCGACAGCCCAATTGTTTTGATATCATTTGTTCAACCCGATAACAAGTAAAGCTTGCAACTTTGACACCGACACGATACGGTCTAATCTCATTCTGTTTTTATAATTATTCATTTGAATAAGCTAGACTGATTAGTTTCCAACTTGTTGATCTCTTACCAAGAAATCTTCTTTTTATTTTAGCCTATATACCACCGTTTTTCATTTTTTGGTCTCTCACACTTATCATCATGCAGGATCCCGAAAAGCAACATCACACTACCCATAGGTCATATTTTTCCAGACTTCAAACAGCTCTCTCCAAGTCCTTCAATTCCACTCCTCTCTCACAGTCACAATCTGGTTCAAGTAAATTGACCTCATCACTCTCAAACTCACAATCGTCTACCAATTCTTCTCCCTTACAATTCGATGAAAAATCATTTGAAATGTTTGGATATTCTATTTTATTACAAATTTTTGTGCTTTACTTAATTTACTTATATTTTGATCAACTTAATCAATATCATCCATTGATCTCTGTTGTTTTATTAGGGGGTCATACGTCACTATTGGCACAGTCACTAAATCAATACTATCGTAAAATTATCAATTTAAATAGAAACTTCAAATTTTATCTGTGGGGTATAATCAATGGCTTGATGACTAGTTTTTGGATTAATTTCTTAGTTGAGAATTTTGAAACCGGATTAAATAAATTTTTAGTCGATCAAACATTTGGTGCTCTGGGATTTCAATGTATTTTCACATTATACAATATCATTTGGGAAAGATTGGATTTGCGTTCTACATTCAGTGGTATTTATTTTAAAGCTTTAAAATACAGTTATATGATTTGGCCATTCGTTAGTTTTGTTAGTTTCAATGTTATTGAAAATGAAAGAATTTTATTTCCTTTGAATTGTTTCTGTAATTTGGTTTTTACAGTGTTGTTGTCTCTGGTTACTTAGATTTAGAAATTTTATTAGATTTTCGGATTATACTTGTTTTACTGAAGTTATAAACTTGATTAAATATGAGATCTGATAATTATTTTGGTCAAATTATTTACTATATAGAATGAATTGTTATTACTTGTATTACGTACTACTTTTTCTTGCACCCTTCCTCTTACCTTTTTTGATTCTGTCTCTCTTCTTGCATATGTATTCCTTCCAAATTAGCTTTATCCTTGTATTTCTAAGCAGTTCTAATCAATTAAAATTACAACTTGAAGTCGAAAGAAATCTAATCTCAGCCTCCTAGCGACTGATCTCTCTCTTCACCGCCACCATACGCCACAGAACTGGCCAATCACAGCTCCCGGCTCGAGCCCGGTTAAAACGGAGTAGCAGAGAGAACCGAGCTTTTTCGAGTTATGTTTTCCGATTCGTTAGGCAACCACAACAATTATCTGATCTGATCTTCAACTGGTTGGTTCATCTAAAAAGGGGCGGTCTAGGGTTTAGGGATCTTTTTTTACCTGTCATATAGATGTCTGCTGTTTTCTCCTAACTATATTTCCATCACTTTAACTTCTATCTTAAGCCATCCAGTTGATCTTTGCGTTTTCGGAGATATCACAACTTCACAATACAAATCACAAGATCTCTTTTTGTTTTCCAACACAAATTATCTTTTATTCATATATTCACACGCATAATAGATTGACAGCAGCATAACATGGTTGATGATAACTATTATATCACACCCCATGAAGCAGCCCTAGCTGTGGTAGCTACCTCTATGAAGAAATCGAGATTAAAACTGGAAATCTTAGTTATCAACTCTATAATGGGAGCCATGTTATTCAGTGCTGGTGGTATGTTAGATTTACTATGTCAAGCGCAAAATCAAGGTATGATGAACAATGGTTATGAAGGTATCGTTAATTTATTACAAGGTGCTGTTTATTCCATTGGGTTATTCTATGTTATTAGTATGGGTATGGAACTATTTAATTCGAACATTTTGTTTTTTAGTGTGGGTGTGATGAGAGGTGCTGTTACTATAATGGACCTGATAATTAGTTGGTTTATTTCATTTTGGGTTAATTTAGGAACCACCATTTTTGTCGTTTATGTGATTTGTCATCTTAGTGGGGTCACTTCTAGAGGTGATTGGGTTACTGGATCGGTTCAAATTGCAGAAACTAAAGAATCTTTTACTTTTATGGAAACGTTTCTTAAAGGGGTTGCGGGTAATTTTTTTGTTTCATTGGCAGTTTATTTACAAATCATGGTTAAACCATTACATGTGAAACTTTGTATGATTTTCTTACCTATCTTCACTTTTGTGGCTATGGGCTTCACACATGTGGTAGCCGATATGTTTTTAATTCCAGCTGGATTATTCAATAATTGTAATTTTGGATGGGGTACATATTTTTGGAAAATCTTGCTTCCAGGTGCACTAGGTAATATGGTTGGTGGTTCGTTTTTTGGGATTATGATTCCTTGGTATTTACATTTAGTTGTCATTGAACAAGATATGAAGCAGCTACAATTACCAGCTTATGAAGAAAGAGATGAGCAACCAATGTTGAACATGGATTCGAGAGTTGTTAGAGTTCCAACTGTTAATCCGGGTAGTGTTGAAACATTGGACAGCGGAGATAGTTCTTCCAATGAATATAATATGAAAGAATCGGATTCTTCAGACCTGGATTTAAATAGTCCCGTTCAAGCATTCCAACCTACTCTGAGTAAGGTTTCTTCAAAAAGTACAATTAAATCATATGTTTCAGTTGGTGGTACAAGACATGGAGCTAGTAAAAAAATCAGATCACCAAAAGGTGTTTTCCCAGTTGCGGATATGGGACCACCATTAAAAAGAGAAAGAACTATTGCTTCAGCTTACATTCCTGAAGGCCAAGAAGAAGAAGAAGATGACGATGAAGATGCTTATACTGATAAATTCAATGAAGCTAATCCTTATGATCCGGAAAATGAAAAAATGAGTGAAACATTAAAGAAAGTTATTACTAGGTCCAAATCAAGAAGAGAATCAGATATTGAATCAGTCATTGAAAACGGTATCCCGCAGCAACAGCAACAATTACAGAGACCACAACCAGCCACTACTACGTCTTCTAAGATTTTCAGACATTTTTCATTTGGCGGTGGTGGTAAAGATACTGATGAAATTTCAAGAAGATTATCAAAGGCCAGAATTACAAATAAAGCGGCAGCTCTATCGAATGATATTGCAGGTATTCATACCAATACTGTTAATCTGAACTTTCACAATCAACATAAATCATCGGTAGGGAAAATCCCAAAACGATTACGAGCTACCCAGAAAAGAACTAGAAAGGTGAGTTCCTCCACTATTACTCCAAAAAGAGCACCAAAGAAGTACAACCAGATTAGTAATGCTCAGCAAAAGGAAGTACCACCACCACAACAACAAGAAGGAGTAAATCGGGTGGATGACGATGGAACCAGGTCCATTGATTCATATTCTGAAGATGATGTTGATGAAGATCTTACTAATGCAGACAATTGCAATTAATTCTTTTGTTCAATGATTTTTTATGACTTCCATGATATTCCAATTATTTATACTGCCATTTAGTTATTTTTTGTTTTGCTTTTTACTTTTAATTAGATGTTCTATACACTTCTATACCATTCTATTTCTATACTTAATTCTTTAGTACTATTAATAATAACTGCATATATTTAATTTTCAAACACACAAGCAATGAAATAAGAACCATAGAAACAATTAATATGTATATATCCTAAGATCCACGTACGAGTCTCAATTGAACACTATTCAACCCTAAGCCCAATAATAGAAGGATACTCCCATAATACTTACATATGCCGGCTTAAACTGATCCTGAATTCACTAATCGTAGACTCACAGTCATTGGTAATCTGGAATAAAGACCCTCTGCGTTCAAACGAAGCAATGCCAATCCATACACCACGTATCTCTAAAAAGCCCGATCTGTCTTATATAACTGCATTTTGCCTAATAGCTAGTTAGTACTGCAAGATCTGGCTTTGACCTGGCACAAAGCTTAGCACTTGATTCAAATCGAGCTTAACTTTTGTTTTACCTGAATCATGCACCCACACTGACACCAGCCATCCGTCTACAGGGGTGGGCATATACTAAATCTGTGCTATTGCCAACGTCTAGATTTATATCAGTTGTGCCAAAAAACAATGTAATGTAAATGTAATCCTGAAACTATTAATACATCTGAACTTAATACTGCTGTGAGTTCCAATAAATACCATCGTGAAACATAATATACCGTAAGGTTCTTTAACTATAACTTGAGAAGGCTTTTTACATATAGGTTAACTGTGGTGAAGGTAAAATAGGAATAAAACTTTATGCGAAACTATAATAATAAAAGATATATACTATAACAAACGATATACAAAACTTAACAATAATCAGAAATATAAAGGGGGCAATTGAAACCACATGGGCAGGGCCGTGGCCAACTCAAAGAAGGAAAGACAGAGGGATACATTTGACAAAGATAATAGGTTTTTGTACTGGTAGAGGGTTGCCATGTTTTCATGTTGTCATGTGTTATGTTGCTATGCTGTTCTGCTGCAGTTAATAGTAATTAATAATCTTAAGCATATTAAAGGAAGAAAACAAATACTATATTAAAATTTAAATTTAAAATAAAAACAAACAAAAGTTTTGAAGAAGTCAACCACACCAAGAAAAACTAATAATGAAAAACACAAGCATATAATTAAAAAAAACAAACAAACAAACAAAGAAAACAACCCGGGGCTATGCGTAACCATAGCCAAAACAAAAGGTAGTACGGATGACAGCACTGACTGCACAACTACCGAAGTAAAAAAAAAAAAACACAAAGAAAAGAGTAAAAAAAAAGAAGAAGCATTTTATAAAAAACTCTAATAGAAAAAACAAATGAAGAAAAGCACACCAATCTCAGATCAATACATTTTCTATATTCTGTTTTAAAAAAAAATCATTGTAACATGGAAAAAGTAACAAACGTCGTAATAACACCAACACAACATAGGGGAAAATACTCTCAGTTAACAAAAAAGCGACAGCAGTAACAAATATTGACAAACATTTCAAA
Organism: Ambrosiozyma philentoma; assembly: GCA_003707675.3. Classification (NCBI taxonomy): domain Eukaryota; kingdom Fungi; phylum Ascomycota; class Pichiomycetes; order Pichiales; family Pichiaceae; genus Ambrosiozyma; species Ambrosiozyma philentoma. Next base: position 382,161 of record PPKZ03000014.1, read on the forward strand.
CATAACAATTAAAAAAACTCATAATAGTAGTAACTCTAAATTTTCCAGAAAAACAAAAAACAATTTATAACCCCAATTATATATCTTCAAAACAAAAAAAACACAAACACAAACAAAAAACAAAAATCGGATAATCCCAACCTGAAATAATGCCATGTCGTCATATAAACCTTTTTTTTTCTCTTCTTTTTTAAATGATAATAATAAAACACTTATCTTCTTAAATAATAACAACACCCAGGGAATCGTTTAAACAAATCTTTCTATAAATCTATAATTAATAATAATAACAATTTCATCCGCAATTGTGCAATTGTTGTAAGATCATGAAAAAAAGGAGAATAATCTAATATTGTTGTTGTTGCATAGGAAGTTAAGTTTAGTAGTAGTGTGTAACAGGTAATAATAAAAACAGTATAGTAAAGCATAATATAATAACTAAAAAATTTAATGAAGGTGGTCAAAAAAAAGCTCTCTTAAATATAATAAAAATCTATTTTTGTTTTATTTTATTTTTCTCTAACAGCTGTATTATGTAAATAAACAAAAAATCCTTCTTTTGAATATTGGAAATAAGGAAAGACTCTTAATAGTAATAGTGGTAACATTGTTGTAAAACGATCTTGTGTAGTAAAAAATGAACAAGTAAAAAAAAAAAAAACAGATTGGATAATATTGTAGGTGTTGTATATTAGCATAATGTATCTCTAAAACGGGTAAAAAAAAATCTTTAAAATAACTGATCAGAAACAGAACCAGATCTTGAAAGTGAGGCAGCAGAGGCAGAAGAAGAGTTACTTTCACCAATTGGAGGAACATATTTACACATCCAAATTCTAGTCTTGTAGATTCTAAATAATTCTTTAACCAAATCTCTAAAATCAATTCTACAGTTAGAATTATAATAAAAAGTCAACTTTCTTCTATCCCATTGATATTCAGAATCAGTGATAGCCATTGTTAAGCCATGAGACTTAACCTTTAATTGACAAACATTTCTAGCTTTTTCTTCATCAGCAGATTTCAATAATAATTGAGCAACTTCATTTGGATAAGCAAATCTAACAACAGGTTTTGGGAAATGTAAAGCTGGATGTTGCTGTTTGTTACCGTTGCCAGTTTCAGAATTGTTATTGGCAGGATCTTGAGATAAAGCAGCTTGCTGGTCTTGGAACTGTTTTAATTTTAATAATCTAGCCTCTTCTAAAGAGACATCCAATCTAACAATTTTACCTAAATCTCTACCTCTATCAGCTTCAACAATAATCAAATCACCTAATTTTAAATTATGCATCATTTGTTGATGATCTTGTGGAATATAAAAGACATCCAATCTACCATTTTTAAAACAAGCTAATATTAATTTGACACCAGGCATACCAGTGTTTGGGAACATTGGTAAAGAACTATTATTTAAATGTTTCAAAACTTCTTTCAAATTTAAACATTGTTCTGAAGGAGAAGTAAAATAAGCATCAGCTTCTTTGTAAGCCAACAGATATTGATCTTGATAATTTAACAACTTTAAAGAATTAAATTGATTCAATAACTGTTTCTCTTGTTGCTGTTGCTGTTGTTGTTGATGCTGTTGCTGTTGATGTTGTTGCTGAGAAATATAATTACCTTCGAAAGCAGCTCTAGCATAATCCAAATTTGGCCCACCAAGACCAATAGAATTGGTTTGGGGTAAGTTAGCTAAAGCAGCGGCAAACTGAGGGTTTGCAGATTGGGGTTGAGAGACTGGAGATTGTAACAGGTTAGCATTTTGAGATAAAAAATTGGAAGGGATGGAAGGTGGGACATCATAAGAGTAACGTCTTAGGGAGTTCAAGTCGGCTAAAGGAGGAGAGTTCCAAGCGTTGTTACCTTTTGAATTTGAAGGGGAAAATTGATTATTTGCACTTGGTAAAGGTAGGTTTGGAGAGCCTGCAGAACCTTGAGAACTTCTCCTATCTGAATTTGAAGATGCACTCCAAATAGCATTTGAAGCTGGTCCAACACCAGTCGCAGAGACAGAACCAGATCCAATATTGGTAGCAAATTCACCAATATAGGAGGCTCTTCTTGGAGTGAAATCATTAATTGAGAAATGGGTATTTAAAGCAGCCAAGTTATGATTGTTCGAATTCGAATTAGAATTAGAAACACCGCCATTAACCAAGTTCAGAGTTTGAGAGAGAGGAGACATCAAATCTCTAGGTTGTTGTTGTTGTTGACCCGCAGAGTAGCTTGCTCTTTGCTGCAAAAACTGTTGTTGTTGTTGCTGCAACTCCAAAGATGGGTTGTTAGAAGCATAGCTTGCAAACTGGTTATCCATGAGCGACGACGAGTTGCTGTTGTTGTTGTTGCTGCTATTGCTCCAAAGAGAAGGGTTGATCTCAAAAGGGTTACTCAAGGGAGGCAAGTTGTTGCCACCGGAAGTAGAAGAGGGCTGAGATCCAGACTGCGAATGCGAGAGGGATGACGGTTGTTGCAAGTTGTTGAGGATGATCTGGGAGTTGTTGTTGTCCGAGAGCGTCTTATTATCCATGTCTGAGTTGGAATGGGAGTGTATATTTAGACTGTCGAAAGGAGAAGGGGGAAAGTTGTACATTTGTTGTTTCAGGAGTTGTTCATCAACAGAAGCAGAGCCTAGGGACGAAGAAAAGGTGTTTGTATCTATCGAAAGGGATGAGTTCTGGTTGGACGTAGTCGAGTCTGATGAAGTAGAAACTGTCGAGGTGTTTCTGTAGTGTTGTTGGAGAGTCTGGGATTCAGAGTTGTTGAATGCCGGCTCTACTGGGGAAGAGAAGAAGAGTGCTGACTGGAAAGACGTGGACATGAGAGAGTTAGCTGTTTGTGTGGTCTAAGAAGTTGCGATGAGATTAGGCCTTCGAGAATTGCTAGCACAGGCAAACGAGGACTAAGACGAAGGGGTGTATACTTATAGCAAGCACCAAGATCAAGGTAGAAGCAATGGGCTGATGACCTTGATCTAACTCTTACAGTGGGGAGACATAGAATCAAAGCAAGTGGAGAACCAGCAGTCTTTATAGTCATCACCCTACTAGCTGTTATGGCGGTTCACCAGATTGAGTCGAAACGAAATCTGGGGAAGCTGCAGCGAGCGGGAGTAGCACCACTTTACGTCCGTCCCTTGTCTTCTGGAAGATACAAGGCAATACAATACTGTGCCATTCAACACTGCGACACCCAGGGTACCACCTAGACCTGTTTTAGCTGAAACTTTTCTCTTCCTTCTGTTGCTCTGTTGCTCTGTTGCTCCGTTCTGTGTTCTGTGCTCTGTGTTAAATGGATCACCTTACTCCAGAGGCCTTAAGTCTATGCACGGCCATCTCTCCATCTCATCCCCCCCTCAGACTGTCACACTTGCAGTCTCGAGATACACACGTAGAACTCCGACGCTTTCTCGCCGTGCGTCGTTTTGGAAGAATGACGTCGTTGTGGACCCGTCGCCGACCCGTCCGGTTATGGGCGTGAGTCACGTAATGTAGAGAGCAGTCCACAGTTACTGTTACTGTTAACAGTTAAACAGTTACTATTAACAGTAAACAGTTAATTGTTAATTTTTTTTCCAGTTTTCGACTTTTGATTGCTAAAATATCTATGTCATCCCTGACCCTGACCTTGCCCTCTGGCTCATCTCCACAAAGCCCTGGAACGGGACCTCGTTAACAACTGCATACCTATTGGCATTGTGTGACCATTCCCAGATTTCACTAGTCCCTTCCTCTATTTGCGTAGAACAGTGTTCCTTTATTACTTCTAAGACTCGTATACATGTGCTAATAAAACACACTTCGGACCCCTTCGTTAAGAAGATCCCGGGCTTAAACATATAGGTGCGGTAGATAGATAAAGAATAAGTATGTATGTTTATAATAAAAATATCGCATCGAGCTAACACACTTTAAAGCTATTAAATCCTACTAGTAATATTTCTCTTACCCAGTCCAGTAATCCCGCCCCTTCCAGGATTAAAACCTAATCCACTCAACGATCCGAATCTATTCTCCTTATCACTCTCATTAGCTTCACCATCACCATCACCATCACCCATTCCAAGCCCAAGCACCCCCATTCCTTTCACCATTTCGCTCATTAGTTCCTCTTTACCAATCAATGGACTTCCGCTGCTGTTGTTGGTGGAGATAGCTTCTTTGATAGTTTTTTCAATCTGTTCTTTTAGTTTCAACTGCTCGACTTCTCGTAGGTATCCTAGTTCGTTGATTAAGTTTTCTTTGCTGATGATTAGATGCTGATACTGGTTCTTGATTGATTTGAAGTAGTTCAAGTGATTTTGAACTTTTCGTTTGATTGATGATAGATCGCTTTCGTACACCACCTGTTTTTTCAATTCTTGATTTGAGTTTTCGAGTTTTGCTAGTTGGGACTTAGTGGTGTCAAGTTGTTCCTTTAAGGAAACATTTTCTTGCTGTATCTCCTGTAACTCGGCTGTATTTGATGATTTCGTGTCAAGAACTCGCTTCTCCATCTTCTCTTTATGTATTTTCAATTCGTGTAATTGGTTCACCAGTTCTAGTTTACTTGATTCTTCTACGTGCTTTTCTGATTTCAACTGATTTCCTTCTTCTTTCAGTTTCTCGTTCTCGTTCTTCACTTCACGTAGTTCCTTATCTTTTTCAAGTAACAGTTTCTTTAAATTATCCAGTTCAGCTTTCACATCATCTTTCTCCTCTCGTTCCACTTTCACAACTTCTTTTCTTCCTTTACTTTCTTCTTCTAGAAGAGCTCTGTTAACAGCAATACTATCCTCTAGTGATTCCAACTTCTTCTCTAGTCCTTCAATATTAACCAATTGATTACTCTGATACTTCTCCAAGTATTCTTTAATCTTACCATACCCATCATCTTTAACAGTTGTTTCTTGTTTCTTTAAATCACTGATAGAATCTAATACTGCCTTCAATTGAATCTCTTGGACGCTTTTCAATTCATCGATTTTCTTATCACTACTTAAATCAATCGATTTATAATTGGACTCCTGGTTTTCAATAACAGAAGTAATCTTGTCAGTATTCAATTGTAACAATTTGGATACTCTTTCTTCACTCAAACCACCATCACCATTATGACTAGACTTAATTACACTCAATTGGCTTAAAACATCATTCAAACTCTGTTTAATATCATCGACATCTCGTTCCAAATTCTCATTGATCCCACCACCACTTTCTTGCTTGTCGTTCTCGCCACTACCACCTTTATACAGAGACACGTCACCATCACAATCCTTATCTTCAACTAGTTGTTGCAATTTGACCAAACTAGTTTTGCTCTCCACACCCAAAACTGACAACTTATCAACAACACCTTTCAACCCAGTTTCCAAAGCACCCAACTTATTCAACACATCGGCATCATCATAGCCACCACTACTAAGGGCACTTTCATAACTACTCGAACCACCCCTACTCATTGACGTGGACTGATGATGCACTGTAATCTTAGTCATATCCAAATTACCTTCTTCATCGTTATGTTGGAAATGATTATTAAACTTATTCAAGTTATCATTCAACGTAACCAAAACCTGATTATTATTCTTTGATCTGAACTTTAAATCGTTTAACGTATTCTTGATTTCATTTAATTCTTCGCCGATTTTCATGTTTAGTGTCATTGGTAATGGTTTTGGTCTTGGTTGTGAGAGTGTATTCATGTTTGTGTTTGTATTTGTGTTAGTGTTCATATTGCCGTGTAGATCGACGTCTTCGTTAATACTGGTAAATGGATCGTTAAGTTTAGGTAACGATAATATATTCTTAATGTTGACGCTGGCTGAACTTTTTCTTAGTGGTGACTTGTGGTTATGCTGCTCTGAAGATGATAATGTCATATGTATTCTTAATTTGTGATTGAGAAAAGACTTTTTATGTAGTTGAGATCCTGTGAATCGTGACTCAGATCAGACTTCTTATCCTTTCTATCAGTGCGGGTGTGAACTGTGTACCTATTTACTTGTGGTAGTAAGAAACTTGAATGATGATTTTTTGATCTTTATGAATTTAGGAAAAGTAAACAAGGCGCCAAACTTCCCGGTGCACGGGTGATTGTCCTAAATCGGAAACCCGTGTCTCTAGCTCGAATACGAGTATAATATGGTTGGATAACGCTAAGGCGCCCAGCCTGTCACCTCGGCTATCAAACCCGAACCCATAAGCGAGCAAAAATAGGCTTTGCACCAGTTTCAAAAAGAATCAAAAAAATTTCACCCATAGTGAAACTCCAATTCCCATACAAAATATGAAACCCCCATACTAACGCGCCTCCTTGGGTAAACTCCAGGAAATTCCATCTTTTTGCCTGTTTAATGTAAACTATAAGTGATGAGCCCATTCTGATGCTGGTTCGGTCTGTTTGGACGTATTAAAACTGAACCAAAATGCTGGTGAATTTTCTGCCCAAGGTACTCTAGCTTCTCTGCATGGTGAATTGTGTCATTATTCGTGCGCGGGTCTTTTTGGCTTTTTTTTTGTTGTTGTGCGTATGAGACAATTGAAACAATTCAAGAGTGGGTTGGAAAATGCATTTAGTAGTCATTTTTTATACCGTTTTTTTCCAGCTCTTGATTAAAGTTAAAACGCCAGACAGCTATGTATAGACCTAGAATTATTGATATAGCAATTATAGTAACTCATAGATAGTCTCAATAGTCTACACTTCGTAATATATATATATATATATGTATACTCAAAAATATTTATGAGTGTGTGTGTACCAATAAATTTTCAGTACTATGAAGTCAGCATAGATATATGTATCCAGCCTTTCAGAATCTGTAATTTTGATCTGAGAAATTTAAGGTTCAAGTATGAAACAATGTAACTGATTAAACAATATGTGAAACGTCTATATGTATATATAATGCAGGTAATTTCAGTGTGATTGTCAATTCACAAAGAAAAATAGAATCTAGCCAACTAGGCGTAGCTATACTGTTCAAGATTGCCGAAGATGTAGTCCACAAATCATCTGAAAGCTTTTCATTCGTTAATCACAAATCTTTCAAATCCTGGTCTGAACTACTCCAAATGTCCATGTCAGCAAATACAGAAGTCAATAGTCTCTCTTTATCTAAATACCGTCTCCAAATATAATCATCAAATGTTCGTAGTGGTTCTTTTTCAGAGCCAAAATAGTTATAATAACAAAGTAACATTAAAGTAGGATAAAACTGAATCCATTTCTCTGCCTGCGGCTTCTTATCTTTCTTGTTTGAAGACAAGCCCTTTGATGTCGGTAGGTTCCTCTTTTTATTTTTCTTATTATTTTCACCATCATCAATTGCCGAATAATCTCTCGATGCTTTTTCTTCCAATTCTATTTTAAAATTCTCTCTGACGCCACCATCTAAGGCATCTTGATCAAATTCAAAAACTTTCTTAATTTCAAATGTCTCAATTAATGTATCCAAGTACCTAGCATCAATTCTACCGAGCCCTTCAGAGTCGAACCCACTCCAAATTGATCTAAACTTTTCAATAGTTCTGTATATATTACTAGCAGCAATATGGCCATCATGATAAGTAACTTTAAAGGCCTCAATGATAACAGCAACAAGGATATTCATTAACAAATACATAGATATGATATACCAAGACATGAACAATAGTTGAGCTGCCGTTTTATTACCACAATCGGACCACTGACTAGAAGTTTCATCAAATGAACAAGTATCATTAACATAAAAATCAGTCATTATTGAGCTCCATCCTTCACCAAATGATGTAATAAACAACAGTAATAAAGCTTTAGGGATGTCTCGAACATTCTTGTTGTAGTTTGTATTGTCTCCAAACTTAGTCAACCCGAAGATCTGATTCAAAGCAATCGCATAAATCAAGAAAAATATAAACCAGATAATCAAAACAGAGATAAAATCTTTACTAGCTCTAATTGAAAATCTAACAAACGTATTTAATCGTGGAGTCAAATCTATCAATGCAATGAAAAAAGCACATAATAAAAACTCTTCAGCAGATAACGTCCATTGATCTGTGGAAAACTTAATATGCCACTTCCATGTAAATTGGGTGTTACTATTACTAATTTTGCAGATATTATAAATTGATAAACACAGTGAAAAGAATGCAACTGTAACTGATGCGTATCGTTTAATGAGGTTGAAACCTTTTCTTTGAGAACCTAGATTGAATATCACTGAATAACGTACAAAGACGAAAATAGAAGAAATTATACTAACAATATACTTATGAAGTTGACCAGCTTTTGTGATATCATCATATAAAAGCGTAGATCCAAGATAAATAAAGACAAACCAATGAATTAAGAGAGAATAGGTTTTAGGTTCAACAAAAACATTATGGAGCCAACGTCTCCACTCGTCAGAATGAGACTTAGCAGAAACATCTCCTGCAAGATATGGCTTATAAGTAACAATTGGTTTAGTAGCTCTAATAACATTCCTATAACCTCTCCAGCCTAATTGATAATCTGTTAAATAAGCAGTACCCATTTGTCTTGAATATAGATTGATCACTTCAGATAAAAATAAATTTGATATAATTAGCATTGAAACAATATTAAATAAAATAACGAAAAACGAATCCATTGTAAATTTGATTTCTCCTGTAGTGGTCATCGCTGATTCAAGTAAATCGACCCATCCATCAACAGCAGTAATCTTAAATAGACTATTTAAAGCAGACCCAAAATCATCAAAATTTAAATCCGGTGATTCATAAACTCTAGGTGATAAAACTTCCCATCCACAGAATTCGTCAACTATACCGGAAGAACACATAACAGAATTATTAATATAATCGCCATAACAATCACTTGAATTGCTGTTCCCATCATTACATGAACCTAACCTACCTGAAAAAATATTGAAACCCCAAAGTGCAAATGGAATAAGCATAGATAGGGAAGTAATACCAACAGTAAAAGCTGACTGGAAACTGGTTAATAAAGTGGAATCGAATGTTTCTCTAGTTAGCTTAGATGAAGTTAACAACCTTAAGGCTCTTAAAGCTTTAATACCGGTTATATAGTTCGAAATTGTTTCCAAATTATTAATTTCAACCACAAAATCAACCCACATTGAAAGTAAAGTGATGAAAGTCAATATACCCCACTGATCTAAAAGAATAGACGTGGGAGTAAATACTAAACCATCTGCAATAGCATGAATAATAAACTCAACTGAAAAAAAGATGCAATAAAACAAATCAAATTTAGTGACTGGATTCCATTTACCGAGACCATATTGATGTTCAAACATATAAACAGGAGTGAAGTAGCAAGAAGTGGCTATCATCATAATGGTTACACTGCTTACAGCAACTTGCAAAAGAAAAGTCGGCCAGTACATGCTCCAATCAATATGAGTATGATTTGAATTCTGGGTAGCAGGAGATCTCTGGCCGTGGAAACAAGGAACCAAATTTTGACATAATAATCTAATTTTATCCTTAGGTCCAAAATAGAACAAAGTTCGCTTATAATTAGGCTTATCTCTCAGAAAACGAATACCATTCCTATCATCATGATAAATCAGATACTTTCTTGTAAACCTTCCTGTACTATCAAAAAGATTAACATCATCAAGATAAAAAGTATCAAAAAAAGTGATTACTGAATTGTTAGGCAATTTTCTATTGAGGAAGTGTAATGTCTTAACTCTTATCCATTGAAATAAAGTCATTGAATAATAATACTTTGCTAAATATTCTCCAATAACTTCATTTTCGCTAATAATCTGGGAGACTTGCATGGGGCTAAAATTGGTTCTCTCAACATCTCTATTTCTAATTCTGTCTAAAAACGCCATCTTTTTCACACCTTTACCACTGTGTGTAAGTCCTTTGAAAAAGAAATGAACAACCTGGTACCACTTTTTAACATCATCTGATATCTCAGTAAGATTTTCCGTAAGTAAATCTAAAAACATATTAAGCAATAATAATGTAGCGAAACACAACCAAGCTGCAATATAAATGAAAACAAAGGCTTTTTTAGTACTATCAAACAAATTTAAGTAAATTAAATACCAGGAACCAGTCCAATTATCACTAGTCATGATCACATATAAAGATAAAATAGTATTGGGTAGAGAGGAAAACCTACAGATGTTATCAGCATATTCATGTTGGGGCACCATACCTTCAAAAAATCTAGAGTATATAATACCAAAGCAAAAGAATAACAATGCAGCAAAGATAAACAAGTATATGAGATACTTCATGTTTCCAAGTATACGAATCCAAGAGTGACGAACCGGAGCTATGAACAACATAATTCTATAAATTCTCACAATTTGAAAAAATGTAAGCCAATTGTAAACCTGCTCATGCCTTGTGATGGGTGGTATAAGAATAATTATGTTAATCAAAGCAAGCACAACTTGGACAAAATTCATACCAAGCTTCCAGTACTCTTTGATATAGATAATTCGAAAACAAACATCAACTGATAGCAAGCCAGAACAGATTGAATTAATAATTAATGAATCTGGGTTATTTGGTTTAAGAATCGCACTTATTACAAGCTGAATAAAGATGCAAATACAACAAAGGCATTCCCAAGTTCTGATAAAAACCGATGACAATTCAGAATCTTTTGATAAGCCTTCTGGTGCAAACTTTTTCTCATAGAAATCAATGAAATGATTCTCGGTCTCAATTTTAAGTTCCTTATCTTCGTATATAGACATGGTATCTAGAATACAAGCAATCAAAATATTGACTAACCAAACGCCAATAACAATAATAGCAGGAACAAAAAACACGGCAGCCTTAAAAAAAGAAGTAGTATCCATTAAATTGTACATCTGGTCAGAAAACTGACCAGTACTTAAAATAATCACCATAATCTGTAATGAAAGCCAAAAATTATCAAAACTCAGATTACCATAGTTAGGGTTATAGCTGTATAAACAATATGAATTTTCAGGGCATATATAACCCATAGTATCAATATCAGTGGTTGTATAAGCAGAGGGGTCATTTAAAAGACTGGAGTAATAATTACCACTAGTTGAAAAACTAGTATCATTAAAATAGTTATTTGAAATAATAGGAGAAGACTTTTCGCCTTCAAGTGTAAAGTAACCACCACATAAGTGATTTGAATACTTCAATATTCCTTCTTCATGGTTCATATAAACACACTGTTTTCTGAAATGTTCAGAATATGCCTGAACCGAGACTATAGCAAACCAACAGAAAATGATGGCTAATATGAAGACAATTTTGAGTAACTTTCTTGATGATCTATATAATGCTCTCTTGATTCTCCGTGTACCATCTGTGAAATTGGTAATTCTGAGAATTTTGACACACATAATAGATCTAAATATATATAAGGCATTTCTTTCTTCCCATCCAGAGTAAGCCAAACAAGTAGAAATAATAAAAGAAATAAATCCCACTAAATCAATGATATACCCAATGTTTTTTAAATAAGGACCGCAATAATCGTGTTGTACAATATCTTTGTTATTCTCTTCCTTTGTACTTTCTTTGCCAGATAAAGCTAAATTGTTATCAGAAAGTGGCGATAAAACTTTGTTAAGAAGTGAAGTCAGAACACGCTTTCTTACTTTCTGATTATTGTGAAAATCTCCAAAATACCCTCTCTGAAGAGAAGACAAAAGACGTCCTATGTTGAGTTTTAGTGATTCAATATCGTCAATTGTAAGTAATCCAAATGCAATAATTCTAATCATGATAACTGCTCCATAAATGGAATTGGTACATATCAAAGTATAGTCAATCCAACTATAACCTTTCAAGGCAATTATGCCAGTTTTTTGTGGGTCCCACATCTGATAAGAAAGTAATCCAATTTCAGAAAAAATTATAAACGATATTAGCCATGATGTTATATAAGAGGTTGCTAACTTGAAACAGAAATTTCTAAATTTGTGCTTCTCAGGAGGTAAGAATCTTAACGAACTTCCAATCGTTCTATGTACCCCACTGAAGTTGTCTAACGAATCTTGAATAGACCTTAGTACGTTCTTCATGATTTGAAAATTTAAACATTTTTTTGATGATGTGCTTGTTACTATACAAACCTTTGAAACCTTATTTGAGATATTTGTAGAATGTCTTAGAGCCAGGTGATCAGAAGCTTTCTTAAGTACATCATCCTCATTTGCAGTAATCCAGTCACCATCCGAAGCCAGGGTTTCTTCAAGTACTTCACTGAGTAAGCCATACTCAATATTTCTGCATGTGAACGAAGAAAGAGTTAATTCAGGATTTTCAAATGCTTCTGGATAATGATCACTTATAATTGTTTTAGTATTCAAAACTGCTGAACCAAAAGCTGAAACCCCACGGGAAAGAGCACGCCCACTTGCCGAGAAATAAAACCTTATATTATCAGAAATATGGCTTGAGTTTGTATATGATCTTGGGTCTTTGGGGTGTGAAAACTGGCTTAGTTCTAAAAAACTTGAGTTTGGACCTGGAACATTATCGGAATCGTTTAATGCAGACTTTGAAGAAGTATCATTCAGCTCAGACATGGGTTCTCAGCCTATAGCGATGTGATTCTCGAACTAGTTACACGGGTGAACACAAATGAATGGTGGTTATCATGATATGCGATTGTCGTGTTTAGGATTGGATTAAATTCATCGATTGGAAAAATGACTAGTTGATTGGAACCTAATATTAAACCATAGCTCAGGTGTTGATCTAACCTTTTTGGGAGAACTCGCAGAGGTATGTTAGTCAGACCCTAACAATAGCACTCCCTGCCCACTTTGTGCCCACTTTGATGTGGAAGGTACAACATTTGTGTTGTCGTAATTATAGACTTTTTAGATTTCAATCAAAATTAGATTGATCGGATGCACAGGCCTATCAAAGGGCGACAGGTATACAAACTATAATATATACAAATATAATTAAACTCCAACAAAAAAAAATAAAGTAAATTAACAATTCAACATAATATACAGAATAAATGTACATTAGTAAACACAAATACTTAGTTAAAGTCAGCAAAAGCCAATTGGTTTAAAACAATTCTTGAACTTCTTCTAAGTGCCTCTTGTCTTTCTTTCTTCTTATCCAAATACCTTCTCCAGATATAATCATCAAATGTTCTTAAAGCTTCTTTCTCAGACCCAAAATAGTTATAATAGCAAAGTAACAGTAATGTATGATAAAATTCAACACCTTTATTTTTAGTATCTCCCTTCTCGGCTAATTCCTTTTTGAAAGTCTCTCTAATACCGCCATCCAAAGAAGCTTGATCAAATTCAAATAATTTCTTAATTTCAAATGTTTCAATTAATGTATCCAAATACTTAGCATCTATTTTACCCAACCCTTCAGAGTCAAAATCACTCCAAACTAGTCTGAAACCTTTAACAGTTTCATCCAAATTACTAGCAACAATATGTTTATCACGATAAGTAACCTTAAAGGCTTCAACAATAACAGTCACAAAAATACTCATTAACAAGTACATGGAGATGATATACCAGGACATGAACAATATTTGAGCTGCCGTTTTATTACCACAATCGGACCACTGACCAGAAGTTTCATCAAATGAACAAGTATCATTAACATAAAAATCAGTCATTATTGAGCTCCATCCTTCACCAAATGATGTAATAAACAACAGTAATAAAGCTTTAGGGATGTCTCGAACATTCTTGTTGTAATTTGTATTGTCTCCAAACTTAGTCAACCCGAAGATCTGATTCAAAGCAATCGCATAAATCAAGAAAAATATAAACCAGATAATCAAAACAGAAATAAACTCTTTGCTAGCTCTAACTGAAAATCTAATAAATGTGTTCAATCTGGGAGTTAAATCTACTAAAGCTGCAAAAAAGAAGCATAATAGAACTTTTTCTGTTGTTAAAGTCCACTCTTCACTGGCAAATTTAATATTCCATCTCCAACCCCTTTCAATATTAGGGTTTCGAATCCTGCAGATATTATAAATTGATAAAGATAGTGAAAATAAAGCAACCGTGACTGATAAATATCTTTTGAGAAAATTAAAACCTTGTCTCTGAGAACCTAAATCAAATATCACTAGAAAACGTACAAGAATGAAAAGAGAAAATAGTATACTAACGATATACTTGTGAATTTGACCAGCTTTTGTGATATCATCATATAAAAGCGTAGATCCAAGATAAATAAAGACAAACCAATGAATTAAGAGAGAATAGGTTTTAGGTTCAACAAAAAAATTATGGAGCCAACGTCTCCACTCGTCAGAATGAGACTTAGCAGAAACATCTCCTGCAAGATATGGCTTATAAGTAACAATTGGCTTAGTAGCTCTAATAACATTCTTACAACCTCTCCAGCCTAATTGATAATCTGTTAAATAAGCAGTACCCATTTGTCTTGAATATAGATTGATCACTTCGGATAAAAACAAATTTGATATAATTAGCATTGAAACAATATTAAATAAAAGAACATAGAATGAATCCATTGTGAATTTGATTTGCCCTGTAGTATTCATCGCTGATTCAAGTAAATCGGCCCATCCATCAACAGCAGCAATCTTAAATAAACTACTGAAGGCAGACCCAAAATCATCAAAATTTAAATCCGGTGATTCATAAACTCTAGGTGATAAAACTTCCCATCCACAGAACTCGTCAACTATACCGGAAGAACACATAACAGAATTATTAATATAGTCACCGTAGCAGCTATCTTCATCAGCATCAGCATCATTGCATGAACTTAATCTCCCTGAAAACACATGGTACCCCCAGAGGGCAAATGGAATGATCATGGATAAAGAAGTAACACCTGCAGTGAAAATAGCCTGAATAGAAGTTAACAAAGTTGAATCAAATGTTTCTCTAGTTATTTTTAAAGCGGCCAAAAGTCTTAAAACTCTCAAGGCTTTCACACCGGTTATATATTTAGAAATGTTTTCAAGATTGTTAATTTCAACCCCAAAATCCATCCACATTGAGACTAAAGTAACGAAAGTTATTATTCCCCATTTATTCATCAGGATAGCAGTTGGTGTAAATATTAAACCATCGGCAATAATATGAATACCAAACTCAATTGAAAAAAAGATACAATAAAACAAATCAATTTTAGTTGGTAGATTCCATTCACCAAGACTGTAATTTTTCTCATACATATAAACAGGAGTGAAATAACATGAAGTAGCTATCATCATAATTGTGACACCACTTACTATAACTTGAAAAGCAAATGTGGGCCAGTATAGACTCCAATCAATAATGGCATTATTTGAATTTTGAAAATCTATTGATCTTTGACCGTGGAAGCTTGGAACTAACCTCTGGCAAAACATTCTAGTTCTTGCTTCAGGACCAAAGAAGAATAAAGTGTAATTGAATTGTGGATTGAATACCAAAAACCAGTCAGCCCCCATCACATCAAGGTATTCTGTGGTAAATGTACCATTGCTATGAAAAATGGTAATATCATCAAGATAGAAAGTATCAAAAAATCTAACAAACGGGTTCTCAGGAAATTTCTTATTTAAGAAATGCAGTACTCTAACTCTTACCCATTGAAACATGGTCATATCGTAGTTGTATTGTCTTAAATATTTCTCAACAGCTTCATTTTCATTCACAATCTTGGCCATCTGAGTTGGTTTAAAACTAACTCTTTCAATCTCGGATCCTCTCATCCTGTCCAGAATTGCAAACTTCTTGTCACCTTTACCTTTACGTTCAATTGCTTTCATGAAAAAATGAACAACCTGATACCACTTTTTAACGTCATCAGAAATTTCAGTTAGGTTTTCAGTTATCAAATCTAAGAACATATTCACCAATAATAAGGTAGCAAGAAACAACCAACCAGCAATGTATATGAAAACAAAAGCTCTTCTAGTATCATTTAACACATTGGAATAAATCAAATACCAAGAACCAGTCCAATTATCACTAGTCATAATCACATATAAAGATAAGATGGTATTTGGTAAAGAAGAAAAAGTACAGATATTATCGGCATACTCCTCTTCTGGCACAGCACCTTCAAAGAATCTTGAGTAAATAATACTTACTGAATAGAATAGCAATGCAGCGAAGATAAACAAGTTAATCATATATTTTAAATTTCCAATTAGGTGAATCCATGAATGACGAAGTGGAGCTATCAATAACATGATTCTATAAACTCTAACAATTTGAAAAACTGTAAGCCAGTTGTAAACTTGTTCATGCTTTCTGATAGGTGGTATAAGAATAATTACGTTAGCTATTGCAAATATAGCCTCTAAAATATTCATACGGAATTTCCAGTAATCAATAGTAAGCATCATTCTAACAAAGGGGTCAAAGAGGAGAAAACCAGCTACAATTGAATTAATAATAAGTGAATCACGGTGCTTGGGCAAGTTGATAGCGCTGAAAATAAGTTGAATGAATATAAAAGTACAGCAACAGAATTCCCAAAACCTTGTAAATATTGGTGTTAACGGTTTGCGTTTAAATAATTCTTCTCTAAGTGATCCTTCCGTAAACAATCCTTCTGGAGCAAAGTTCGTTTCATAATATTTAATATAGTAGCTACCTACTTTTATTCCAGGATTTTCCATATCTTCATCATCTTCATAGATAGACATAGTATCTAGGATGCAAGCAATCAAAATATTGACTAACCAAACACCAATAACAATAATAGCAGGAACAAAAAACACGGCAGCCTGAGAGAAAGAAGTAGTGTCCATTAAATTGTACATCTGATCAGAAAACTGACCAGTACTTAAAATAATCACCATAATCTGTAATGAAAGCCAAAAATTATCAAAACTCATATTACCATAGTTAGGGTTATAGCTGTATAAGCAATATGAATTTGCAGGACATATGTAACCCGTAGGAGCAGTATCTGTTCTTGTATATGCAGAAGGGTCCTCTAAAAGACTAGAGTAATAACTACCAGCAGTTGAAAAATTACTAAATTGGAAATATTCATTTGAAATAACAGGGGGAGACTTTTCGCCTTCAAGTGTAAAGTAACCACCACATAAGTGATTTGAATACTTCAATATTCCTTCTTCATGATTAATATAAACACACTGTTTTCTGAAATGCTCAGAATATGACTGGACCGAGACTATAGCAAACCAACAAAAAATGACAGCTAACATAAACCCAATCTTTATTAGCATTGGCAATGATCTATAAACAGCTTTCTTGATATTTCTTGTACCAACAGTTAAATTTGTAATTCTGAGAACTTTAATACACATGACAGATCTGAACAAAAACAATTGACGACGATATTCCCAACCACTTAAGCCTAAGCAGGTAGATATGATAAATGAAATAAGCCCAATCAAGTCTACAATATTTCCAATAGTTCTTAGAAATGGGATAGAAACTAGTGAATGCTTGCCTTTCTTATCCCTGTTCTTTCCAACGACATCAAAGAAATCTCTCGTAAGAGCAGACAAATTATGTTTTATCTTTAAACGCTTGAGGTCTCTGGTTGTGAATAGTCCAAATGCAACAATTCTAGTTATAACAATTAATCCATAAACTGAGTTTGTTCCAATCAATAAGTAATCAATCCAACCATACTGACCTAGAGCCATAATTCCGGTCTCTAATGGATTCCACATTTGATAAGAAAGCAATCCAATTTCAATAAATATTATTGATGACATCAACCATGATGTTAAACGAGAAGTTGATAAAGTAAAACAGAATTTTCTAAAAGTGTTATCAGGAGCCAAAAACCCAAGTGAATTACCTACCAACACATTTCTTCTTCTATGAGTCCCACTAACATGGTCGGAGTTAATTTGCATGAGAGTTAATAGCTGAGATCTTCCATCAAGTTTTGCTTGCAATAATTCGTTGTAAGTGGTTGAGTGACGAGACGCTTTTCTATTATCAGTTGAGAGTCGCATGTATTCATTTGAGTGGGAAGATGATCCGAGAGACAAATCTTCTAGTTCAATATCATTTCCAGCTCTGTGAACATTATTATTACTATCATTATCATTGTCATTATTATTATTATTATTATTATTAGTATTACCATTATTATTGCTATTTGAGGAGTATGAAGTTGTAGTAGCATGCCTAAGATAAAACTTCTGTAAAGAGTCGTTAAGTATCGTATCTTCATTATCTTCAACCCATTCACTAGTTGGCTGTAATGCATCTGTTATAACTTGATTAAGTATACCATATTTGATTTCATCTGAGGTGAAGGATAAATCAATTAACTCTGGCTTTTCAAATATCTCGGGAAATTGGTTATCCAAAAACGCTCTGCTTGAAGCAACTACACTAATAGCTGAAGATGAGCCAGATAACAAGTGTGAAGATGAACCTGACAACAAGTGTGAGGTTGAGACAGAGGGGGAAGTTATGTGGGGGGCACTTGGAGTTGGAGTTGGACTCAAAGGCGTGAGACTTAGATGGCTGGGATCAAGTAAGTTCTGATTCGGGTTCGGGCTCGGGCTCAGGTTCGAGTGGTTGTGATTATTATTGTTATGTCGATCAATAGAACTGATGGATTCGGCCATAGAGGATGTTATTGCGGTTGTTGTTGAGTGAAAGTAAAGAACAGAAAGAATGACATTATTCCTTCTGGCTCATTGGAACTCAGGTTAAGCATGGTGGCGTTGTAGTTATAGTTATAGTAATGGCTGTAGTCCAGGAACTAGCTGGTAGAATATCTGATAGAAGAAAATTTAAAATACCGGGCAGGGATTAAATTAAATTATAAATAACGTTAAATTTAAAACAGGTCAATGAGATAATGTGCGGCTCATCACGTTTCTGAGATCTCCGGCCATGCATCTGTTTCGGAGAATAGCCCGCGCAAGGTCTCACTCCAAAACCTTCAGGAAAGAGGCAGATTCAAAGATTCAAATATTCAAGCAACAATTGCTCTGTCGTGAAGTATTACCATGAATAACTGAACACACGGCTACCTATTTCATTCACACGTTTTATAAAAAGTAACAGCTATTTTATGAAAAGAATTATGAACTTCATTGGAGGTTATCAGTTTCAGAGCGACAGCAATTCAGAAAAGAAAAAGAAGTGTTTCACGCACAAGTGTTATAAGTGTTACAAGTATGGTAGCGTGGGTCATATGAAACAGGCTGCCCCTCCACTGCTCTCAGTCATCAATAGGTCTATGAAGAAGACTGATTCCACTCCTTCTTCTGTTTTAAATTTGTTTCTAATCTCCCCAGAAATTTCTCTGCTGGTTACTTAATATACTTTATTATTAAAATTAAAATTAAATGAGTATAACTGTAATGTATTGATTTGAAAATATAAAAGGAAAAACTCTCAGATTGACAATCAGTTGTAGCATGATCAGTAGTAAAACTAATGGCACGACCCAAAAATCTCGATTCTTTTTCTTGAGTTCACATTTCAATTTTTCGATAATCACCATATGTTATTATAATCTCTTTTCACACACGATATAGTGGCTCCGCAGACTACTTTAGTTGTAGATGCTTCTGCTATAATCTGTAAAAGTATATTCTCGGTAATCTTAACATGACAATATACCCATAGAAATAGTCAAATCAACACTATAAAATACTGCCTTTAAATGTGTATCTGAATTAACCGCTACACCTGAAGAATTATAAACCCCTTTATTGCTGACCTCACCTAATACCCCTTCATCCTCAAAATAACATAACTCGTTTGCAGAAAAACAACCATTAGCATCCCTGTAAATAGGTAGCCTGCTTTTGGCACTGCTCTCACTTGGATCATACATATGCACATTGATAGCTGTACTATCTATTATGAATAATGTAATACTTGAATAGTTGATTCCAGTTAACATGACAACTTGTTTTTGAGGTTCTATTGATTTAGGAGTATGTGCTTATCTTTGATTCATAATTTTTTTGATTATAAAGTTATCTACTCGGCATATATAAATAAGAGAAATCCGCAAATTCGAATATGAAATATAAATAACCATGTTAACCGAAATCGGCATAATTAAGGAAGCATTCTTTAAAGTCAACACTTTTTTCAATCAACTTGTCGATATATTTAACAACGGAGTCTGCTCAAAGTAAATTGTTACACTTTCTGCTAGGGCTTTTCTGTTGGATCAGCTGAAATTCGAGTTCGTAGCTTAGGAATGTATTAGTATCAGTCGTCGAGTGCTTCAAGCTATATCAGGATTGATATAAAGGTAAATATATCCCTAATTGGTTTTTGCTTACAGATGTTCGTAAAAGAGAAAGAGGCTGTCGGAACTATAATATTCATAATAAATAGGATAGTTAATTCTACCTTCAATGATGTGGCACACCTGTGGCGCATATATGGCACACAAGGCATAAGGAAGATCCTCCCTGGTCAACCATTCCCATTAGTCAAATCACAAATGGGACTGTATTGAGTTCATATAAATATGAGGAATAATCCTTAATTCTAGGATTGATTTATATACTTATATAGTGGGAAAAATAGAAGTCAAGTCTTATCATAAATTAATCCCGGTTAGCATTCTTAGTATATAAAGCAACTTATATTGACATAGCTACCAATTACATGAGTTATTGTCGGAACTATGATGCTCATAGTACATAAGATAGTTAATTCTACCTTTAACGATATGACGTACTCATAGTACATGAGATAGTTAATTATGTCTTTAAAGATATGATGTACGTGGCACAAG